>CM072820.1:27215854-27553930 GCA_036937905.1 Salvia rosmarinus
GCTGATCTCCAAACAAATCGTAGCCTCCCGCACACGATATATGTAATCTCCGATACCTCTAGGCATAATCCTCCCAATCGCATGGAAGTCTAGTCGAGGCGTCTAATGCCGTCATAGTCCGTCGCTCCATAGGCTCGAGCATTCCTCCACGATCGAAGGTAATACATGAGGAACTCGCCTAGGTCCTCACCAACACATCAACCCTCACGGTGAGTGCGCATCACCTTCTCTGGGGTAGGGTGTGGTCCTAGCCTCCTCCTAGTTATGTATCGCATCTCCTCCATCTGCCACGATCAAAACTAACATAAGTCAGACTAACGTCATCTGATAAGCAGTTAAGGATAACTTAAGCATATCTGATAAGCAACTAGGTTAAACTTAAACAATCTATAAGGTAGGTGACGTCATAAGGTACAGCACATATCATATCTTATAATCTATTTTACTCGGAAACATGTTATCTAATAGCGTTCTAAAGCATAGGCTATGCTATGAGATCTTTGTTCTAAACAAAACACTTGAACTATCGTTCAACAGACTCTATCGTATTCTGGAGACAGAATTAAGAATTCTTTTCTTCATAACAAATGAAGATTAGGACGTTAGGAGTACGCAGGTGAAAACCATGCATAAATCGTAGTTCTAACAAAAGAGGACTGGGTAAAACAAATTTACTGCGCAGTGCAGAAAATTTGCACGATCGTGCCAAAATATAAATTCGAGGTAAATGTCGACGTAATACGACAATCATATCCACGCCTTCAAGTCGATGCTTGGTCTTCTGAAGTCAAAGTCGAAGTCGAAGTCGAAGTCCACGTCATAGTTCAAGTCGACGCAAAATTTGATCGCTCCTTTTCACACTTAAAAGGTGTAAGTATATAGGTAAGTCGAGTATCGTATCCACGTGATTGTATCACGAAACATAGAAGCTAGCTCAGCGATAATTCATCATTATTCAAGCACGAAATTTGGTGAAAGGTTTAAGGGCTTGAAATTAATCAAAGCGGATGTAACAATGCGTAAAATAAAAAAGCAATAAATACTCGGATGGTAAAACAGATAAGAGGACTAACCACAGGGATGCATTAATCCTATCCACAACGTATGTTTATCCCGATCCTATTAGCCAATTTTAATCCGCACAAGATGGAAGATCACATATATAACCAACAACTTCAATTACGACAATTGCGGTAGTAGATTACGAGTTTTCCTACCATTCTAGGTGAAAACAAGTAACTCAAAAGGATCACTAAGAATATGCTTCCTACGAATATCCTATCTCAAATCACGACTCGAGGCGCTTATTAGTATCATGCATTCAAGATCGATTGACAATTAATATAATTACGTAATTAACCGACAACTAGATATGCATCAAGATTGATCGAAATCAACACATATAAATAAGCACCAAGAATCATGAATCGATGCACGGAAGGTAAATAGCGATATGAAATCACAACATATAGGATCGAATCATGCAAACCCTAGGATCGATGCGAATTTTAGCTACGATAATTAAATTACCAAAGCAATAAATAATTAAATAAAACATAAATTAAGATAGATAGATAAAACCGTAAGAATCCACGAAGAACAATTGTAGCGACTTGAATCCAGAAGAAATTCTGAATTCTAATACTAAACTATGAAATTGGAATGAAATACTTAAAGAAAAAGCTAAACTAAATTAAACGGGAAAAGAACTTGCAAAAGAAAATAAAGAATAAATTGTGTTCTGCTCTGGAATGGTGTTGAATGGTGTTTTTAAGCTACTGCTCTATCTCCCTATTTATAATAAAACATAAGCTCCCTTTTTTCATAAATTCCCCAATCCTATTCTGACTCTGATTCAATCCTATTCTGACTCTGATTCAATCCTATTCTGACTCGGATTAGAAGTATACATGGACTAGGTGTCTCAAATTGCTGAAAATTCATGATTTCTCGCGAGTTTTGCCCTTGCGACCTTAGGTCGCGAGCAAAACTCGCGAATCGTCTTTTCGG
Organism: Salvia rosmarinus; assembly: GCA_036937905.1. Lineage (NCBI taxonomy): Eukaryota > Viridiplantae > Streptophyta > Magnoliopsida > Lamiales > Lamiaceae > Salvia > Salvia rosmarinus. Next base: position 27,217,865 of record CM072820.1, read on the forward strand.
CTGCAGCACGCGACTTATTTGTTTCTCCGTTCTTTCTCGTCCGGACTCCGGTGCGATCCGTTTGCGCCTCGGACTCTATCGAGATGCTCTTTAACATAGTACACTTTGCACATCCATATTTTCAAATCCATTATCTCATATTCAACGTCGTTTTCAAGCAGTTCTTCTTCGCATGAGCTCACGGTAGGGCTATTGATTCCTCTTTATCGTGATCCACCTTTTGACATTAAAACCTATGCTAAAATGACATGAAATACACACGGCATAATATCTTCCAAGGTAAACATAAATATATCAAAGATAACTCAAAGATCACTTATCATTTAGAAGCGAAGCGAATATAGCCTTATAAATCATGTAAAAATGAAACATCAACTCCCCAAACTTAACCTATTGTTTGTCCTCAAACAAATCAGAACAAAGAGAGACCAGAGATAGGTAAAGAGTCGAGCGATAAAAGCAATAAGCCTCGAGCAATGAGCAATAAGCGATTCACTCAAATGAATCAAATCACAACATCTTCGTTAAACTCCACACATCATAATAATCATAAGCACAAGCCTTCCCAAACTGAATCCTCACGACATGGATATATATATAAGAAATCTCAAACACTCAAGTGTATGAAGGAGGATGTGTATGCTCTCAAAGTTCAAAATTACATGGAATCTACCATAAGCTTGCAAATCGTCTAATTCTCCATTGCTCAAATATGTGCTCAAAACTAAGATCAAAAAGGTCTTTATAAAATGTTATAATGTAGGCTCTTTGGTAGGTCGGATATATTTAGGCTAAGTGACTCATAATCCCATAATGAAAACACCATAAGTAACACAAGACATAATTCCCAAATTTTCACAATTTATTTCAATTCTCCATACCAAGAAGTCGTTTTTCTTTAAGCACTCCATAATTTTCATATAAGTGATATACTCATCTCAAAGCACTAGCTTCTTACCCATTTATGTTCTTTTCACACACTTGTGTCATTTATTTATTTATTTATTTTTGAACTTATATGGGTAAGCAACTATTTTATAATTATCAACATCCTCAACAATTATTCTTTTCCTTTCTTTTCTCAACCTTTCATTCAAGCAACCAAAATCACACTAACAACATAACCTAACCCACGGCTATATGAATGAATAAGGTAGGCTCAAGCGGGCTCATCAAGGATAATAACATAACAAAGTTAGTGTTTGGATAGTGTATAGGCTAAGAAAAGAATGCCTAATATCATTTCAAAATTCTTAAGCACATCAATGCAACCTCGAAAAGAACGAGCAAGTTCTAGAGAAACACATGCTATTTCAAACTATTCACACGGAAAAAAAACAAGGCGAAAAGATATGATAGTCAGCTCAAGTCTCACGAGTTTGAAAAGTGTGATCAAGTTCTCAAAGGCTTAATACTCACAACAATCATAACATGCTTCGTCTCACAAAACCGGTTGCAATAAATTTTCTAATAAAACAATTCTCATCATCGGCTGCTTTCGTCATTCAACTCAACCCACAAAGCAGACACAAAACCCAAACACGAAAAACAAAACAAACACAAACAAAAGAAAGCGTAACAAAAGCGAAAAACAAACCAAAACAAAGAAAAACATTGGGTTACCTCCCAACAAGTGCTAAATTTAAATGTCTTTAGCTAGACCAATCCTAACCTCGATCAATCGGCGATTTGGCGGCGGACTTCCTTCCAAAATTGCGAATTCCTCAGATTTCGTGATTCACCGTTGACCACCACCGAGCGTGGAAGTGGGCCCCAAACTTGGATGATTCACCGGGTTCCATGCCGAGTCCACTTCTTCTTTCTCGCGTTCTTATCGACGGTCGATTGCCCTCTAAGTATCGACGTGTGTAGCGATGAGTCGTGATCAAATAGCGATCTCTGGGAGGAATATGCAGCGCGAATAACGGCTATTGGAGATTCTTCCTTGTTTCTCGCGGCCGCTTCAGTATGACTAGCGACCGCTAGGTCGCTCGCGAGGCCCTCTGACTGACTTCTCGTGGGCGCGTCTTGACTTGTCGCGCCCGCTGAACCGCTCGCTATATCCTCCTTGCTGCACACTGTAGGATTCCTCGCGGCCGGACCCGCGGTCGTGAGCTCGGTCGCGAGATCCTCTTTCTTTGGCCCGTTTTCACCGTTCGTCTTTTGTAGTGCATTTACTTGTACAGCTAGCTGACCAATCTGATTCTCCAATACTTTCACGTGTTCGCTCATAGCCGTCACAGTAGACTCCAACTGTGTAATTTTCTGGCCAGTACTGCTTATAAATAAATTCTGCTGTATCGCCATTTGTTGTATCAGCTCTTCCACACTCGGTTTCTTCGCCTCTTGAATCATTACATTCGAGCAATGAAACCTCTGGATATTCTTTGAAAAGTAATGGGGTCGACATCTGACGATTATGATGATCTCATCAGCGGATTCCATCCTCCTTGAACTGCTTGATGGGAGGTGGATACATGTGATTTATGACGGCTCGCCTCTTGAGCGAGGACAAGGGTCCCATGTTCGTCATTTGGCGTTCATCTCGGTATACTTGGCGGAGTCTGCTTGTGACTTGCTCGGGGCACTCCGTAGTTTGAAATCTTTGCCATAACTGCGACTTTTCTCGTCTACTCTCCTTTGAGAGCTTTCGATCTCGGGATCTAAAAATATTTCATGAGGTCCCTGAGATCTTGTAAACATATACTACCTGAGAAAAGAGAGAATTCAGCTCTTGCAAAACTAAATAAATAATAATAATATATAACTTGAATTAATAAATCCAAATCGTCAAATTATTCCTATGCAATCTTAACAATCCCGACAGAACGCGCAAAAATTTGATCATTTCACTTTTCACACTTAAAAGGTGTAAGTATATAGGTAAGTCGAGTATCGTATCCACGAGGTTTGCATGATTCGATCCTATATGTTGTGATTTACATTATCGCTATTTACCTTCAGCATTGATTCATGATTCTTGGTGCTTATTTATATGTGTTGATTTGATCAATCTTGATGCATATCTAGTTGTCGGTTAAATCGTAATTGTATTAATTGTCGATCGATCTTGAATGCATAATCTGAATAAGTCTTGAGTCGTGGTGAGATAGGATATTAAGTAGGAAGCATATTCTTAGTGATCCTTTTGGAGTTACTTGTTTACACCTAGAATGGTAGGAAAACTAAGTAATCTCTGCATAATTGTCGTAATTGAAGTTGTTGGTTATATTTGTGATCTTCCATCTTATGCGGATTAAAATTGGCTAATAGGATCGGGATAAACATACGTTGTGGATAGGATTAATGCATCCCAGGGTTAGTCTCTCTTATCTGTTTTACCATCCGGTATTTGTTTGCGTTCTTTTATTTCTACTTTGTTACCTCTGCTTTGGATTAATTTAAAGGCAGTAAACCTTTCACCAAATTTACGTGGCGAATAATGATGAATTGTCGTTGAGCTAGCTTCTATGTTTTGTGATACAATCACGTGGATGCGATGCTGGGCTTACCTGTATACTTGCACCTTGCGGTGTGAAGGGAGCGATCAAGGTTGATCGCCCCTTCACACCAAAAGTGCAAGTATGTAATGGAGTAATCGATCCATGTGGATCAGTATCACGAAAACATGAAGCTAGCTCAACGATAATTCATCATTATTCGCCACGTAAATTTGGTGAAAGGTTTACTGCTCGAAATTAATCCAAAGCAGAGGTAACAAAGTGAAAATAAAGAACGCAAACAAATACGGATGGTAAAACAGAGCAAGAGAGACTACCAGGGGATGCGTTAATCCTATCCACAACGATGTTTATCTGTTATTAGCCATTTTAATCCGCATAAGATGGAAGATCACATATATAACCAACAACTTCAATTACGATGCGATAGTAGATTACGATTTTCCTACCATTCTGGGTGAAACAAGTAACTCCAAAGGATCACTAAGAATATGCTCTGTATCCTATCTCGCCACGACTCAAGCGCTTATTCAGATCATGCATTCAAGATCGATTGACAATTAATATAATGCGTGATTAACCGACAACTGATATGCATCAAGATTGATCGAAATCAACACATATAATAAGCACCAAGAATCATGAATCAATGCCCTGAAGGTAAATAGCGATAATGAAATCACAACATATAGGATCGAATCATCAAACCTAGATCAAGATCGAATTTTAGCTACGCATAATTAAATTACCAAAGCAATAAATAATTAAATAAAACATAAATTAAGATAGATAGATAAAACCGTAAGAATCCACGAAGAACAATTGTGGCGACTTGAATCCGGAAGAATTAAGAATTCTAATACTAAACTATGAAATTGGAATGAAATACTTAAAGAAAAGCTAAACTAAATTAAGCGGAAAAGAACTTGCAAAGAAAATAAAGAATAAATTGTGTTACGCTGCGGAATGGTGTTGAATGGTGTTTTTAAGCTCTTGCTCTATCTCCCTATTTATAATAAAACATAAGCTCCTTTTTCATAAATTCCCCAATCCTATTAACTGATTCAATCCTATTCGACTCGATTCAATCCTATTCGACTCGGATTAAAGTATACATGGACTAGGTGTCTCAAATTGCTGAAAATTCATGATTTCTCGCGAGTTTTGCCCTTGCGACCTTAGGTCGCGAGCAAAACTCGCGAATCGTCTTTTCTCGGCTGCACGCGACATGTTGCTTCGCTTCTTTCTCGTCCGGACCAATTGCGATCCGTTTGCGCCTCACGGACTCTATCGAGATGCTCTTTAACATAGTACACTTTGCACATCCATATTTTCAAATCCATTATCTCATATTCAACGTCGTTTTCAAGCAGTTCTTCGCATGAGCTCACGATGGGCTATTGATTCCTCTTTATCGTGATCCACCTTTTGACATTAAAACCTATGCTAAAATGACATGAAATACACACGGCATAATATCTTCCAAGGTAAACATAAATATATCAAAAGATAACTCAAAAGATCACTTATCATTTAGAAACGAAACGAATATAGCCTTATAAATCATGTAAAAATGAGGCTTATCACGGTCATCCATGTCGAAGTGGTGATGTAAAGTCGACGTCGTTCTTTTCCAAGGTTGTGGTCGTCCTCGTCTATCTTCACGTTCATCTTTTGTCGTTCGAGCTCGAAGCTATTGCTACTGGCATTCTTCCTAACGTTCTCGTAAGGGAAGGATAGCTCGTATTTCTATGTTCTTTCACAATATGTGATCATGCTCCTTAGAGTCTATGTTCCTCTTGTGATAACATACCGTTCATCATAAACAAAATTTTGAGTTTTGGAAATAAGGTTCCAAAACAACGACGTAAACAAATCGTACATGTATATCAATTTGAAATCATCCTTCCAACATCGATCAATCAACACTGTTCAAACATGTATTTTCATCTCAGAACTTGATCACTTCCATAACTTCTCGTTTGATTTCAAAATCATTTCTTGCTCATACGTTCATTTCCATCCTCAAAACCTCATAATATGATATCATCATAACCCTTCTTTCAAAAATATCCTTCCAAAAATTCTTCCAACTTGGCCATCATTCAAAAATCTTCATTTCACGAGTTTTGAGAAAGAAATTCAGTTACCTTTTTCTCGGTTGAGCTCGATGTGATGGAGTGTTGAGAGTAGTCAGCAGATTTCTAGAAATCCAGTGACTTGATCTAGACTTAGTTTTGAGAAGAGTTTGGGGTTTTCAAAGAGCAACAGTGCTCTGATACCACTCTGTCACGCCCCCGCACCGGATAACCCGAACTGGAGGGTGACTAATACTAGGAATAGTATTTTAGGGGTTACAAGGGCTAATATAAAGATGCATTTCAAAAGTAAACTAGCACGAACATAACATAAGGTGATCTCAAAACAATCCATGTGTTTTAGGCCATCAGACCCAAAGATCAGCAATGGTCTGACGGACCTCAACAGTACTTAACATCAAACATAATGTAAATAAGTTCAGAGTTTGCAGCGGAAAGTGTGTGAATACATATGTGACGATATGCATTCAAGGTGAAACCAAATTCTTAACAAAAATAGTCAAGGACACTGGACTCCTCAACACTTCCTCCATCACCATTATCAGAGCTCAACCTGCACATTTAAAAACAAACATGCGGTGATGAGACGAAAAAGCACTCGATGGACTCATGCCGAAAACATTTTCATAGTTGAATTACATTGCCAATATCAAAGTAAGTCACAAGGGTTTTAGTTGAAATGACTTGTGCTTACTAAAACATTTTCGGTCCGAAAAGTCGTTTGGCCAAGCATTTTTCTTGGTGTGTATGATCCGTATCCCATATCCTCATTTCATCATAACATCAAAGATCAAAGGTCGCGAAGGAGGCCTCCCTCAACGATGCCGGGACCGGCCGTGAATTGCCACTTACACTCACGCCTCGCTCGGTGTACACATTAACCCTAGCTGCATAGTCTTCCCAAGATAGGATCCGATATCGATTTCATAAAAAGGTTGGGCGCGACCCAACAAAATTCAAGATATTTCATATCATGTCATTCCATCCTTCACACCATTCATAACGGATAGGATCCATACACAAAACAGGAATATTTTTGGCAGGTAATATTGTAAACATTTATCAACAATTGAAAATAAGCGTTGTAAATAAATTCATTTTGAAAGAACAGCAAAGTCACGTTTTGTTTGAAGAGAAAGCCCACCTGGACTATGGTTCGTCTTAATTGAGTCCTAGGTTTGAATTCCTCGTCACTGTCCGGTCGCCGCGTTCGCGTCCACACCTTTACGTAAAAGCGAGGTTTTAGTACGTCGTTCACGTTTCTCGAGACTCTCAAAGTCTAAGATAAACTTCGATATTCTATATCGATATAAACTGAATTACTTAACGAATTCAATACGTTTTTTCGATTGAATAGTTCTCGTTCTTCGAGACACGTTCAACTACTTCGGTTTAACCTTTTCGGTTTAAACGTTCAACGTATATAAGTACGTTTCTCGATATAAGGATTTCAATTACGAACCCTTTTCTTACTAATGAGGTATCTTGACTCAATTAGTACGTCTTACGCGTATTAGCATATTTATCGAACGTATAATCGTATGTTTGACTTTAAAAGTCAACGAAGTCAACACAGTCAACAAAGTCAACAATTTTGACTTTTAAGATAGTAATTTCTTACTATTTCATTTTATAAATCGATTTTTAATCGATTTCATTTCGTAAAGTCCTAATTCTCGATTTATCACGTAAATCGAAGGACTTATTAGCATTTTCTCAAATTTTAATTCTTTTAATCAATAAACCATATATTTTCGATTAATACGTTATTAAATATAACGTTTTGTCTCAACATAGTAATCTATGTTTATAAAATTTTATAAAACCAAATATGTCTAAAATAATTATTAGACATATAATTTATTATTAAACTGGATTAAAAAGGATTTAAAAATCCTTATAAATGTGTAAAAAGCTCTCGGTAATTACAATAAATTACCAAATGGTTTTCAATTTTTTTTCTAAATTCATATAGTGTATTATTATACACTATGGTCATTAATATGTATTAACATCATCCAATTATCATTCGATCAACACTTATTAATATATATAGTCACGAAAATTTTGATAATTAATGAAATAATTGTCCAAAAATTTCCAAAATTTTATACACTTAGAACAATGTCCCAACATTAATATATGTCACAATTATAACCTATAGTCCATCATAAACAATTTATTCATCAAGGAATAATTCCTATAAGCTCACGGTAATATTCAATCACATACCAAACAATTCCCAAAAATTCCAATTAAATTATATCATGCTCAAACATTATGGTATAGCAATATAACATCATAACATTAACCAAAACATTTGAATCATCACCATATGGAGCTTATAAGCTCTCGGTTTTTTTGATCCAATGTAGTATTTGGTTTCAAAAATTTTAACAATCATACACTATGCTTATATACTATAATACAACAATATAATATCATACATTCATCAAAACCAATTAAATCATCACCTCAAGGAGCTTCAAAGCTCACGGCTTTTTTGATAAAAATTGGCATTTGATTTCCAAAAATTCCAACAATTATACACTATGTTTATACACTATAATATAACAATATAACATTATAACATTCATCAAAACCCAATGAAATCATCACCTTAAAGAGCTAATAGCTCACGGTTTATTTGATTATAATTGGTATTTGATTTTTAAAAATTCCAACAAAATCATATAACACATAATTAATATACTAAAGCATTAATATACCATTGCATGTTCAAAATAAAAATCATACACCAAGGTACACCATTATATTGCTCACGGTAATTTCTTACAAATTGTGCATTTGATTTTCAAAAATTCTAATAAATTCATAGAACATATAATCAAGGTCCTAGAGCATTAATATGTCATGCATGCTTAAAATAAAAATTATACACTAAGATACATATGTATATGCTCTCGGTATTCTTCAAGAAATAGGCTAGGGTTTTCAAAAATTCTAAATAAATTACTATGAACTCTAAACACATCATAGAACAATAATCCATCCTTAAAATAAATTAAAAAGTATTCGGTCATTACATAAATTTTCTATCATTTTCAAAAATAATTTTTATCATGCTCAAGGGTTCGAAAATAATATATAAGGGCTAGATCCTTTCATAAATTTCATCTACAATATCATATGACCATCTAAACATATATTCTCATATTTTTGTAAATAAAATCATCAAGAAACATATACATACACAAAGACTCATGAATAAGAACATTAAACACATATATACACATATAGAACATGCTCGAAATTTTTATAACAAAGGGAGATAAAAATCGAAACCATGGTCCTTAGTTTACCTTTGGAATGGTATTGGTTCACAAGGACAATACTAGGTATCAAGGTTGTGAAGAGAAGAAGAGAAGAAATGGACTAAGATTTTCAAAAATGGGGAGGAGAAGGCTCGGCTATGGCTGAAGGTTTTGGGAGAGAATGGAGAGAAAATGAGGGTTCCAAAAATTTGAATAAGGATAATGAGTAAAAGTGTGTTGAAGGGGAAGAGTCTCCCCTATATTATCTCTCTCTCTATCTCGATTTTTTCCATGGACGGAGGATAAATTATTGCAGCCAAATGATGTAGATATAGTGATCATGAGCTAGAGTGAAAAGGCTCCTCATGGGTTGGTAAAAAAAAAAGATGGCATGCATGCCCGAGGATGGTGTGGTAGGCGGTTTATAGGGGGTTTAAGGGTGTAATTTTATTTCTTTTGATCCTTAATACTATATATTGATCAAGATATAAAACATAGATAGATAATACATGACATTAAAATAATTAAATCATCACATAGCATAATATTCGAAATTAACGTGAAAATAGGTACAAAAATATAAATCACACCTATTATTGATACTCATGTCATTTTCGTGCTAAATATACTCATATATGTCATAATATATGATTTAGATAATAAATAATAGCATAGGATAATTTAATGGTATCATTTTATGTGAGAAAACCCTAGTTTTAAAATTAGGGTTTTCGAAATCACATAGTTGAAATAATCGAGTTCCATAGTTCAAAAATTGATTTTAATGCTTAATAATACTGTAATTAAATAAAATAATAATAGGAAATTAATTATAATAATTTCCGGATTAATACACCCATTTTTTAAAACGTCTCTAGACGTTGACGTTCAAAACGTCTCAAAACGTTAATAATCGACTCATCTCAAAATGGTCGCAGTAAGTTCGTACTTACTTCATAAATAATATTCCATTAATATAGGAATTAATATGGAAATTAATTCCAAGCTTCGCTGCTTAGAAAATTTCATAAAATGCTGACGTTCGATACGCAATCGACGTTAAAATAATACTGTCGAATTATTTCATTATATTCTATTCCTTAATTCACAATGCTTAGTGAATATAAAAAAAAAAGAATTCGTTGTTATGATACTGAATCGAAATCAATATTCGATGTCATACAGAAATAATATACGGCAAAACCCTAGTTCACGGGTTTAAAATACCGTAGTTAGACGTTCGTTTCTTTGGAATATTACACACTTAGTCAAATTTCAAGTGTTTATTTTCAGCAAAACAGCTTAAAACAACTCAAGTGACATACTTTGACGATTCATAACTCTCGATTCAAAATAAGTATGGCCGCACAAAGACACATTCTGGAAACCTCTAAACATGTACTACAAGTTTTAAGAAGGAATTAGATCCAAAAGAGTCGTGGTTCTGGAGATATAGGGTCTCAAAGTGGGCAACTCGAACATACTTCTATACTTAACGACGAGGGATTTTGCGAGGCTCGTAACTTTTGACTCACAATACCAAAATGACTGAAGGCTACCAATTTCGAAACCTTGTAACAAGAACTACATGTTTCATGAAGACCATCTTGGAAGATATCGACTCATCGAGAAATACATAAGTTCAAAGTTGACTAGTTGGAATGGATAAATTTCCGAGGGTGACTTTGGGTCAATGAAAGGTATACCTATAAGACTTGGTTTGAGATCAAACTTTCCAGATCAAAACTAGACATGGTAAAGAACATTTCTTATGAAGAAACCCAAGTCAAAGTCGGACTACAAACGGCTTGAACATCTCTCGTAAAGTCGGACTTGAAGAGTTTATTAAAAGAAGTTTGGATTAGGCGGTTTGTCAATAAGGCTCACCGTAATGCGTTAACTTTAAAAATAACAGAGAGTTTATTATAAAGAATCTGGAAATGCAACCCATCAGATTGAAAATTCACTTAAGTCTAGTTTAATTCAGAAAAAGCCTCACTCCACGATTCAAAATAGATTGGGAGATAAAAATATTTTACTACTAGCTATCGCTACAGTGACAGTTTTGTGCAGTTTGTTTGTAAAATCTGGAATAAATAGTAAACATTTTTAGAAAATTCTGAACATTTACATAAATCTTCTAGACATACTAAGTTATGTTTATGGCAAATTTTAGAGTTTTACCATTAGCCAAACTCAAAACGAAAACCATGAACCGAGGGTGATGAACATGGTAATTTTACAGTTTTGTGCAGTGTTTTTGAAAAATACAATTAAAATAGTAAATCAAGTTGGATTGACTTGAAATTTTACAGAGACGTGATAGACATGTTTAATTTCAACATGCTAAATTTCACATTCATCGGACCACAGTAACTTAGTCAAATAAATTTATGAAGTTACTGTTTTCGTAACAAACTCCCAGGTTTTATTATAGTTCAATTTTAGTACCTTGATTTCTTGCAAGCCTTTCATCACACCTCATATGCACACATATTTGCACGAAACCATGGTGAATTTATCACCCCATCTCTCATCCAATTTTATCAAACTCAACTTACAATCCATCCTAACAAACATGCAATGATCAAAAGAGACGAATCTACTCATTCATTTAACATGCAATCACATTTAAACAAAAACCCATCACTACACATGCAAGTATGATTTAGCCATGTCCAAGAATCATAGGATGTAGTTATACCCCAGCCATGAATTTGGAAGAAAAACGAGAGAGATGGAGATGCGACGGAGCTCATGGCTTCAAGGTGCATCGATCGGTATCTCATGAGCTAGGAGTTGAGCTCTCTCTTACATGGTGGAAATGGGTCTCCATTGCAAGAAGTGGAGTGAGGAGAGGAGAGGAGAGGGGGAGGGTCGGCTGAATGGGGGAAGGTATGAGGTGTGTTGGGTGGTGAGAGAGGTATGGGGTGGTGTTGGGTGACAAGTGTCTCTACATACCCATGCATGTCTATACTTGTCACTACATTTCCATGCATATCTACACTTGTCACACACATGCACAACTCACACACTCTCTCCATGCATACACACACACACGGTTCACATATATATATATATATATATACATGTATTTAATTATTTAGTTAGGCTATATAATTAATCAAATTGTCTCTTAATAGATACATGTAATAGTGGAAAAATCAACAAGATAAACTTGTATATATAAGTATATAGCTCTCGGCTATTACATTATGCCAATGGGTCCAATTTTATTTTCCATGCCAAACATTGATATATGTTATCACATATAGTTTAGATGATAAATAATATCATAGGATAAATTAATGGCATCATTTTATGTGACAAAAACTTAGTTCGAAAGTTAGGGTTTTTCGAACGTTTGAAAAATTGATCACTATCAAACCTTAATGATCTAGCATTGATTTAATGCTAAATAATACTGTAATTACATATAATAATCATAGGAAATTAATTACTATAATTCCTTGATCATTAAACTCACTTTCCATTTCGTCTCTAAACGTTAATTATCTACTCATCTCGAAATGGTCGTAATAAAGTCGTAATCACTTTATTAAATTATTCCATTGATAATGGAATTTAATTCTAAGCTTAATTGCTTAGAAAAATTTACGACGTTTTAACTATCGATACGAAATCGACGTTAAAGTAATACTGTCGATACGCTTTATAAACTTCTATTTCTAAATTCACAATTCTCAGTGAATATTAAATAGGAATTCTTTCCTTCGTAAACAATCGAAATCATTATTCGATATCATTCTGATTCAATCATCTCAGTGAATTCCTAATTTACGGGTTTTAAATACCGTAATTAGGCATCTAATTATGCGGGATATTACAATATAAAATAATCATAGGAAATTAAATACTATAATTTCCTGATCATTAAACCTATTTTTCAAATCGTCTCTAGACGTTAACGTTCGAAACATCTCAAAACGTTAATAATCGACTCATCTCAAAATGGTCGTAATAAGCTCGCACTTACTTTATAAATAATATTCCATTTATATTGGAATTTAATTCCAAGCTTCGCTGCTTAGAAAATTTCATAAAATTTCAACTATCGATATGCAGTCGACGTTAAAATTATTGCCGAACTACTTCATAGCATTCTATTCCTTAATTCACAATTCTCAGTGAATATAAAAAGAAATTCGTTACTTCGTTACTGAATCGAAATCAATATTCGATGTTTTTCAAAATTAATACACGGCAAAACCCTAATTTACGGGTTTAAATATCGTAGTTAGGCTTTTGTTTCTTCGGAGTATTACAGTTGATTTTTAGTGCAAAGGTTTTTATATCAAAGGTTTGGGATATAACTTGAAGAACTCTCCCTCTTTTCTTCCTCAAAGCTCATGGTAATTAGGGTGTTTGAAATGAGGTGATTGTTATGTTTTTATTAACTTATCACTTAAAGTTAAAGAATTAAAATCAAGCAATACACTTAGTGCACCCTACCCTCTCGGTCCAAACACACACATAACAAAGCAAGACTTTTATTCTTGGTGACTCATTACTACTTTAATGACTCACACTATGCCATAGTAAATGCATCTTACAACAATTAATTGAATGAAACAAAAATCCTCAACTTTTGATCACCATGCACGTCGGTCACTTTAATGCTTCAAACAAGGATGAGTTTTATTTTTATTTGTCTTATACCAATACAAATATCTTAAGCATTAACTACATGTAAGCAAATCATCACAAAGAGTTCCAAAATTTCTTCCTTCTTCATTTTGATTCACTTTACACGGCTATACACAAGCCATTGCACATCCCACTTGATTTCTTTAATTAATTTTCTTGTTTTATGTGCAATAATATCTTACTACAACATTTACTACCTAGCATGGCATAATGATAGCAAAATTTCAATTCATTGAATCCTAATATACTAAAACTCACGGCACTTTTGTATTCTAAGTGCTAAACAATTTATTTTTAAATATTATAGAATTTAAATATTATAATTCCTCAATCGTTAGACTTAGTTTTCGAATCGTCTCTAATTGACGTTCGAAACGTCTCAAAACGTTAATAAACGAACAATCTCAAAATGTTCGTAATAAAGTCGTAATCACTTTATTAACTCATTTCATTAATAAGGAAATTTAATTCTAAGCTTCATCACTTAGAAAATAACGTAATATTAACTATCGATATTCAATCGACGTTAAAATATTACTGCTGAAAGAATTTATATAAACTATATCCATTGATTCACCAATCATTAGTGAATATGATATAAGAATTCATTATATCATAAATAGTCGAAGTCAATATTCGATAAGTTACTAATTCAATTATCGAGGCGAAACCCTAATTTACGAATTTTATTATCGTAATTAGGCTTTAAAACTTCGGGATATTACAATGTCTGATGCAAAGCTATTTATTGGATATCCTAGGGGAACGAAAGGTGGTATTTCTATAGTCCTAAGGATCAGAAGGTCGTTATTAGCACCAACGCCCGATTCTTGGAGGAGGACTACATGAAAACCACAAATCCAATGTTGAAATAATTCTTCATGAATTAGAAAATGATCGTATTCCACCACCGATTAGGCCAAAAGGTACGAGATGTCGTGTCTATTGGGAGGGATCGACACCAGATACTTCTAGAAATTGAAGTGGGTCGAGTTCCACTGAGGATACCGACTGTACAAATGGCACCTACCCAGCAAGTTGTGCAAGATAGAGAACCACAGGTTACTGCACCCACCGTTGCCATTGTGCTAGTAGCGCTTTATCGTAGTGGGAGGGTTTTTCGTCAACTCGAGCGATTTATGTTCATGGGCGAGTCTTCGGATTTAGTCCCAGGAAAAAAACAGGCTGTAATCGACCCATGAACATACAGTGAGGAGATCCAAGACATAGATGCAAGATCATGGCACACCGCTATGGACTTAGAAATTGACTCCATGACAACTAATGTATATGAGAAAACACATCTATCTATTGTGTGTGTGTTGGCCTAGTGGTAGAGTGGTTAATGCCCGAGGCCAAAGGTCTCGGGTTCGAGTCCACCGTGACGCAGCCTTTAAAATTTCTGTATTAATTGACAAAAAAAAAACCAAAACACATCTACCAGATGGCAAGGAAGCTATAGGTAGTAAGTGGGTATACAAGAGGAATAGAGATTAAGATGGAGAAGTTTGGGCTTTCAAAGCCAAGCTTATGGCGAAAGGGTACACTCAGATTGAGGGCATCGATTTTGATGAGACCTTTTCGCCTGTAGCAATGCTCAAGTCCATCAGAATTCTTCTGGCCATAGTAGCTCACTTGAACCTAGAGGTTTGGCAAATGGATGTGAAAACCGCTTTTCTAAAAGGTTACCTTGAGGAAGGTAGAGACATCTATATACAACAACCCGAAGGTTATGTGGTGAAGGGTGAAGAGCATCTAGTATGGAAGCTTAAGAAGTCCATTTATGGACTTAAGCAAGCTTTCCGATCATGGAACTTACACTTTGACGAGGTGGTAAAGCCTATGGATTTACCCAGTTGCCTAGCGAGAGTTGCGTGTATTGTTTGGATGTCAACGGTGATGTGGTATTTCTTGCACTTTACGTAGATGACATCCTTCTACTTGGCAACAACGTGAAGCTGTTATCAAACGTAAAGAGTTGGTTATCCTATCAGTTTCAAATAAAAGACTTAGAAGATGCAGCGTACATTCTTGGGATCAAGGTTTACCGAGATCGCAAGAGGAAAATGTTGAACTTATCTCAGGCGTCTTAAATTGATACTGTGATTACTCGTTTTAGCATGCGAACCGCCAAGAAGGGATTACTACCCTTCAGACATGGTGTTCATTTATCTAAGAAGCAGTCAACTGTGACTGCAAAGGAGATAAAAGAAATGAGACAAGTTCCTTACGCTTCTGCCGTAGGAAGTCTCATGTATGCGATGCTGTGTACGAGGCCCAATATCTGCTATGCGGTAGGCATAGTAGCTAGATATATGTCTAACCATAGACAAGCTCATTAGACTACGGTAAAGCATATACTCAAGTACCTGATAAGGACTCGAGATTATAGGCTAGTTTACCAAGCAGATAGTCTAATGCCTTTAGGTTATTCAGACTCGGATTTCCAAGCTGACCGTGATGAGAAGAAGTCTACCTCAGGTTATGTGTTTACCTTGGGAGGAGGAGCCGTATCTTGGCGGAGGGCAAAACAGCGATGCATTGCGGACTCTGTGGGGAAATCTGATTTTAACCATCTCCCGAGGATCTATCTTGGATGTTTAATTCACCATACATTGATTATATACCTAGCATGCACCTATATAATTAATTGCAACACGTTGGTGTTTTCTTGTGTTTACTTACGAATTTCTCGGACAAAGGAGGATCAAGACTCGTGCTTTGATCTTCTGGACTGCTTCCCGTTTGCCCAAACATCAATGCTGAGTGTGAGCAATCTATGGAGAATACTTGTCACGACCCGACTACCTAATCAGGTAATTAGGCCGTGACTTGGGGTTAAGAAGAAATTTTTTACAACAATGGCTCAAACATGTGTCAAGAGAAGAGATGAAATTAACCTTCGTCATAAATGAGTCGAATATTTATTGTTTAAGAGATGAAATAAAGTTGAACGAAGGATGATTTTATGATCCTCAAATAACAATAAAGAATCGAACAAGAAGATGAACGACTGAGGACAATAATCACAACGAAATAACCAATATCAAGAATGTACATAATTGAGCATGCTTCGAAAACTTTAAGAATTTATCCACAATTCAAATCATAACCGAGCATTTAACATGATCATTTTGTTCTAGCAGAACACATAACAAGTGAAGGCCAAAGTTCGGCAACGGAAAGTGTGGTTGAGAATTATGTGTGAAGACATAACTCTCTGGGCAACGAAACATGATAACAACAATTGAATAACCTTAACAATTTATCATGAGTTAAACTTTTAGAGAAGCTCCTTTGCACATGATTCGATTCCAAAGATCCTCTCAAGCTCAACTGCATATTTAGAAATATATGCGGTGAGTCTAAAATGCACTCGGTGGGTATCGCCAAAAACATTTAAAATTTGCTCTTAGAGCTATAAATTTGACTTGCCATAAAATAAACTTATACAGGGATTTTATTGAAATTACCTGCATAAAGCTTCTCAAAAATCTATTCATACATGCTCATATCATCATATCATATGCATATGCATGTTTCATGTCTGCATGCAGCTTTCTTTTCCTTCCCATATCCACGTATATTTTCTTTGTGTTGATCCGAGGAGTAAGCCTCCTCCTCAAACACACTTTAACTTCACATACCCGAGTTGGTCCCGAATGATCTCAACTACGGTCATACCCGACGTCGGTAATTTTTTCCTTTCTTTCTTTTTCATGGATAGGTAGTGCATTATGCTTATGCTCATGCTCAAAACATTGGCAAGTCAATCAACTTTTCAAATCAATGCATATCATAAAATCTCATGTCATCTTTCATGCATAATCATATCATATCATTTGAAAATATTTAAAAGCATAAGCATATTATTATAGAAAATACTTATACCCACCTGGCGACAGTCACTCGGGACTGTACCTTCTGTCTTTCTCTTTCACTTCTTCTTCCCACTTGGGTCATCAATCCATATAAAATGGCATACAAGCCTATCAAGAGCCAAATAAGAACATAACTCATCTTTAGTCGTCAACACGACTATTTCTTCTTGATATCAAAACTAAGACTCTAAGGTCTATCAAAACTTGGGTCATTGCATCCTCTAACATCTTATGAACAAACAAATTCTATCGAAATTTCGGTAGTGTAACGTTTATAAACGCATCGCCATATCAATACCAAACCATCCAAACATAGCCCAAACTACACCAATTCATCACCATATGTCTCAATGATCATATAAGACTCAAAAACAAGCTTCAATCACCTCATCATATATAAAAACCGAAAATCCCCTTAAGACGTCACTTAAGGTCTAACGTCGAAAATTCACGTGAGACGTCATCTAACACCAACGAACCTATATACATGCTCAAATATCATTAAATATCATCATTTTATCAACAAAATATAAAGATCAAAACTTTGGCATTGAAAACAAATTTTCGCCGACAAACTAAAATTTTACCGTTTTTGAATACGTTGACGGAAAAATCCGAATAAATCATTTTAGGCTTTATTCATATCCAACAATATAAGGGCTTAGGGTTTCGGACCTTTTGGGTATTTTCGTATAGTTTCGATTTCGAATGTTTTTCTTATTCCAAACACATTTATATCAATCCAATAATACATATATGAAGTAAATTAAATCAAATTAACATCATAATTTAAAGATCAAGCATGCCCTTTTTTCGAAAATTTCATGAACTTTCAAAATAATAACATATGCTTTACAAATTCAACGTTAAACAATACGTATACGTCGAATCTATCTTATTATCCATAAATAATCAACAAAATATAATCCTTCATAATTATCCCCAAATGATCAAAAATATGATAAGAACATAGGAGCATGTTTTTAAAAATTTCAAACCGTAGATGTGTTCTAGATACGAAATTATACCTCTATTCAAAGACCGATCGAAAATTCAACGGCCGGATCTTCCTATTTTTCTCTCAATATTTTTGAAAATTTGATGTGTGTGTGAGGGTGTGTGCGTGAGTTTGGGGCTGAAAAATGAAAAAGAAAATGTGATAGAATGTTCTAAAGTATAAAGCTTATATTATGTAATAATTATTTAATTTTTGATTTTCTTTAAGTGGTGATTATTCACCACTTTTTCTAGAAGCTTTTTCTTTTCTTTTCTTTTCTCATTTTCTTTAATATAAAATAATCACTTTTGTTGTAGAAAATAATTATAAATATTGTAGAATAATACATAACGTTTTTATCTCAAGAAATCGACACTAATTATCCGATAAAACAACCTCTTTTGAATCTCTACTTTTATCCTCAATAATTACTCATAAACATCAAAATATACTTATTAAACATATTTTTGACCTTAAAAACCCTTTTAAATATTTTGCTCTTCATCCGAGCTTGATCGGCAAACGCTGACGTCACAAAAACATAGATTTTGAAATTCTAAATTTTCTGAAATCAAGACTTATTTGAGCATGTATCTATAATCTCAAAACTATTTAAATCTAGGTCTTCTTATTTTCAACTAGATTTAAGAATCTTATCTCAGATTCTATCTCATATCTACCGAAATTCTATCGTCTCAACTCGAAGCTTAACGCAAAAGCTTCTAACTTAACCAACTCTTTCTTAAGGATGCAATGCCCTTCTTAATAAGCTCTTAATCATGAGCTAATCTCTGCTACAGAAATACGGGGTATTACATTCTCACCCCCTTACAAAAATTTCGTCCCCGAAATTTAGCACGTCAGCAAAAGCTCAGAGCACTTCTTTATCATCTGATCTTTAACTTCCATGTCGTCTTTTCTAAATCATCATGCTTCCATATCGATCTAAGATGCATTCTGACTTTTCTTCGTAGCTTAAATCTTGTTCACGGACATTTGTTCTCTTGAGATATGATGTGTTTTGGATTAAACACATATCTTCGTATCTATGGCATATGGAACACATCGCAAATATTGTCGAGACTAGGAGAAAACGATAATTTGTAGACGACTAGCTAATCTTTCTGGAATCTTGAACAATTCGATACATCACGATAACTTCTTGGATTCTTGTCTTTCTTGTCATACAATTACGACCATTTCTTTAATCGTGTCTGGTCCAAGCACTTTCTTCTTCAAATGCGTTTTAAATAAACGACGATCTACACTGTATGTCGTAGAAAACTTCGTAGAGCGCAATATAAATCTTTGTTCTGATCTTGTATTCTAACGTCTGAATGGTCCTTTCAAATTGACCATCTATTGCGGATAAAAGTTGTACTGAAATTCAACCTCGTATCCATATTTATTGTAAACTCGTCCAAAACGAGATGTAAACTTGGGGTTTCTGTTTGAGGTGATTGAGACGAGCACTCCATGTAAATGTACCATCTCTCGAATGTATACTTGATCTACTTATCGGCTCCATACGTGGTAGGGATCAGAATAACATGAGCGCACTTCGTGAGTCAATCGATTGTCACCCACGCTTCGATTTGGGTAACCGACACGTATGTCTTCTCATCTTTTCAACTTTATAAAGAGCATCATGAATAAATCTTCAGAATTCACACTCATATACTATGACAATCTTCTTTCTTTGCTTCATGCTCGTAAACTAAATTTCTTTCTATTTGCAGAATTTCATGGTAGATACTTTCGTACAATTCTTCCTTGAATTGCTTTCACGTGAAATTCTTTCATTGCTCAGAAGAAAGAACTTTCTGACGAAATCTTCATCCGAAAACTGTTGATCCTTCAACATTAACGATATACATAAGGGATATTCTTGATCAGAGTTCTTCAGAACTTGCAAACTCGTTCAATGAAACGAACTCATTCTTTAGCTTCAGCTGGGTTATCAACATCATAAGGATAAAGGATCTGACACAGAAACTCTGCCATTCTGTAATTGGTTTAAGGGAGAAAAAGTACAAGTGAATTTTGAAAAGAATGGCACTTTCTTATTCTTCCTCCTCAGAATGATGAGTTCTTCCTCTGGGTGGCATACTGCATTGCAAAGGAATACTAAAATGCAGCATGTTTTGCTTATCCAAAAGCAGGAAAATGGTTTTCAATCGATAAACAGGCTCAGATCACAAAGATTTTCAAAATTGTTTATCACAGAGTCATAATATGAAATAAAGCAGTTGGGTAGCAAAATTATTATATAGATGCCAAGGAAACAAGATTGCCTTTCTGAGAACTTTTACAAAAATAAAGAAAAACTTTGTCATCTAGGGTTTTGGTATATGGATGCTTGAATATCTCTGGCAAAACACATCCGATATGATGTATAACTACAAGCTTCCACACTGTCCACGAAAAGATGTCTTTGAAAGGTAAATGATCGATATCTAGAGTTGTAGCTGTGCTGTGCCAACAACTGGTACAACTTGAATTCATACATAAAATTTTCTAGACACTTGGGATCTCGATAAACTAGCTTGAATCTTTTCTCAAATTTCCAAAGGAGGAGTCTTGGAAGCATAAGAAATAGAACAAACTGAATCGATGTAGGAATCTCAAGAGATGCGATAGG
Organism: Salvia rosmarinus; assembly: GCA_036937905.1. Classification (NCBI taxonomy): domain Eukaryota; kingdom Viridiplantae; phylum Streptophyta; class Magnoliopsida; order Lamiales; family Lamiaceae; genus Salvia; species Salvia rosmarinus. The sequence continues at coordinate 27,238,887 of CM072820.1, forward strand.
CTAATCGTTTTAATCTAAATCAATAAGGGGCATCTCAATATTGATTTAAGAAAAATCAATTTGTACAAGACCTACATCAGATTCAAGCATAACTTGCTGAGAATTTAATAAGGAAGACTCTATTTTTATAATAAGGTGCTAGTTCATGCTCAGGCATACAAGAATTAACATCCATGGTTTCAAGGTTTTAACCATCGTCATTCTTAAATGGAGAAAGAAAAGTTTTCAACCAACTGAAGTTGAATAACAATTGAGATAGATTTAACAATAGGGAAAATGAATCACAAGAAGGGGGCTCAAGTGTACATAATATTGAAATTTGATGGTGACTAGGAGTCTGGGAAATCAACTTGTTCAAAAGCAACAAACCAAACTCAATATAATCAATGACAATAGCAACAACCCAATCTTGCCACTCTTTAGGCAATAAAGAAATCGACTGAAATTTTCCATCAAATCTCGATACGTCTTGCTCACACGTCTCTTTCCACAATCGATGGAATAGAGCCAGAAATTCGTCCAAGGTAAGCTACTCGTCGATATATATATATAAACACTCTTTAATCTTTGTTGATGACAACAAACGAGTTGCACTCTTCTGAACTTCCTGGACGATTTGCATTATTCTAATGAAGAATACTCGAACTTTTGCAGAAACATTCTCGTTTTATTCTGCCATCTCATCGTTTCATGATTTCTCTTCAACTTCAGCTCAATGAGCAATGTTCATTTTAAACATACACATATTCAATCATTAACTGTAATAACCATAATCATAAGAATAAACTTTTACCTGGTGAGCTAGAGATGACAGAATCGAATGTTGAGCTTCTCTCAAGTACAATTATCTCTTTAATTCATTTTCTCAATTCAGAATCAAACAACTGATTCTATAACTCAGATTTACAAAATAGAGTCAAACAACTGACTCGTAACTCAAATTCTCAAACAAAATTATCTCAAAAGAATTCATATGCTCAAGGTGCACAATCTGCACAAGACTCTCAACGATTCACGATTTCAGAATTCAAGACAGCGTATAAGCTGCACAATGATTTACAAGGAATTACATGCTGAGAATTAAAAACTATGCCCAACTATAGAAAGTTCACAAGGATTCATAAACTCAGAATTTCAAAACTGTGCACAAATTGCACAAATTTACAAAGATTTCACAGGTTCAGAATTCAAACCTGGCTCTGATAACATTCTGTCACGACCCGACTACCTAATCAGGTAATTAGGCCGTGACTTGGGGTTAAGAAGAAATTTTTTACAACAATGGCTCAAACATGTGTCAAGAGAAGAGATGACATTAACCTTCGTCATAAACGAGTCGAATATTTATTGTTTAAGAGATGAAATAAAGTTGAGCGAAGGATGATTTTATGATGCTCAAATAACAATAATGAATCGAACAAGAAGATGTACGACTGAGGACAATAATCACAACGAAATAACCAATATCAAGAATGTAAATAATTGAGCATGCTTCGAAAACTTTAAGAATTTATCCACAATTCAAATCATAACCGAGCATTTAACATGATCCTTTTGTTCTAGTAGAACACATAACAAGTGAAGGCCAAAGTTCGGCAACGGAAAGTGTGGTTGAGAATTATGTGTGAAGACATAACTCTCTGGGCAACGAAATATGATAACAACAATTGAATAACCTTAACAATTTTATCATGAGTTAAACTTTTATAGAAGCTCCTTTGCACAGCATTCGATTCCAGCATCCTCTCAAGCTCAACCTACATATTTAGAAATATATGCAAGGCGTGGGTACAAAAATGCACTCAGTGGGTATACGCCAAAAACATTTAAATTTTCTCTTAGAGCTATAAATTTGACTTGCCATAAAATAAACTGATACAGGGATTTTATTGAAATTACCTACATAAAGCTTCTCAAAAATTTGTTCATACATGCTCATATCATCATATCATATGCATATGCATGTTTCATGTCTACATGCAGCTTTCTTTTCCTTCCCATATCCACGTATATTTTCTTTATGTTGATCCGAGGAGTAAGCCTCCTCCTCAAACACACTTTAACTTCACATACCCGAGTTGGTCCCGAAGGATCTCAACTACGGTTATACCCGATGTCGGTAATTTCTTTCTTTCTTTCTTTTTCGTGGATAGTTAGTGCATTATGCTTATGCTCATACACAAAACATTGGCAAGTCAATCAACTTTTCAAATCAATGCATATCATAAAATCTCATGTCATCTTTCATGCATAATCATATCATATCATTTGAAAATATTTAAAAGCATAAGCATATTATTATAGAAAATACTTATACCCACCTGGTGATAGTCACTCGGGACTGTACCTTCTGTCTTTCTCTTTCACTTCTTCTTCCCACTTGGGTCATCAATCCATATAAAACGGCATACAAGTCTATCAAGAGCCAAATAAGAACATAACTCATCTTTAGTCGTCGACACGACTATTTCTTCTTGATATCAAAACTAAGACTCTAAGGTCTATCAAAACTTGGGTCATTGCATCCTCTAACATCTTATTAACAAACAAATTCTATCGAAATTTCGATAGCGTAACGTTTATAAACGTATCGCCATATCAATACCAAACCATCCAAACATAGCCCAAACTCCACCAATTCATCACCATATGTCTCAATGATCATATAAGACTCAACAACAAGCTTCAATCACCTCATCATATATAAAAACCGAAAATCCCCTTAAGACGTCACTTAAGGTCTAACGTCGAAAATTCACGTGAGACGTCATCTAACACCAACGAACCTATATACATGCTCAACTATCATTAAATATCATCATTTTATCAACAAAATATAAAGATCAAAACTTTGGCATTGAAAACAAATTTTCGCCGACAAACTAAAATTTTACCGTTTTTGAATACGTTGGCGGAAAAATCCGAATAAATCATTTTAGGCTTTATTCATATCATAGAATTCAAATATGAAGTCAAAATGATCAAATAAAATCAAAATTCCAACAATATAAGGTCTTAGGGTTTCGGTCCTTTTTGGTATTTTCGTATAGTTTCGATTTCGAACGTTTTTCTTGTTCCAAACACATTTATATCAATCCAATAACACATATATGATGTAAATTCAATCATATTAACATCATAAGTTCAAGATCAAGCATGCCCTTTTTTCAAAAATTTCATGAACTTTCAAAATAATAACATATGCTTTACAAATTCAACGTTAAACAATACGTATACGTCGAATCTATCATATTATTCATAAATAATCAACAATACATAATCCTTTATAATTATCCCCAAATGACCGAAAATATGATAAGAACATAGGAGCATGTTTTTAAAAATTTCAAACCGTAGATGTATTCTAGATACGAAATTATACGTCTATTCGAAGACCGATCGAAAATTCAACGGCCGGATCTTCCTATTTTTCTCTCAATATTTTCGAAAATTTGCTGTGTGTGTGAGTTTGTGTGCATGAGTTTGGGGCTGAAAAATGAAGAAGAAAATGTGATAGAATGTTCTAAAGTATAAAGCTTATATTATGTAATAATTATTTAATTTTTGATTTTCTTTAAGTGGTGATTATTCACCACTTTTTCTAGAAGCTTTTTATTTTCTTTTCTTTTCTCATTTTCTGTAATATAAAATAATCACTTTTTTTGTAGAAAATAATTATAAATATTGTAGAATAATACATTACGTTTTTATCGCAAGAAATCGACACTAATTATCCGATAAAACAACCTCTTTTGAATCTCTACTTTTAACCTCAATAATTACTCATAAACATCAAAATATACTTATTAAACATATTTTTGACCTTAAAAACCATTTTAAATATTTTGCTCTTCATCCGAGCTTGATCGGCAAACGCCGACGTCACAAAAAACATAGATTTTGAAATTCTAAATTTTCTGAAATCAAGACTTATTTGAGCATGTATCTATCAACTCAAGACTATTTAAATCTAGGTCTTCTTATGTTCAACTAGATTTAAGAATCTTATCTCAGATTCTATCTCAAATCTGCCGAAATTCTATCGTCTCAACTCGAAGCTTAACGTAAAAGCTTCTAACTTAACCAACTCTTTCTTAAGGATACAATGCCCTTCTTAATAAGATCTTAATAATTAGCTAATCTCTGCTACAGAAATACGGGATATTACAATACTGCAAATTTCGCTTTCTTCCACACCTTGAGATTCTCGAAAATCCCAACTATAGGAATATTATAATATTTGAAAATCTCTTCACTTAGGATTAGTGTCCTTCTGATTTTCTCTCACCTTGTATTTATAATGCAACCTTAGAAACCTATTAGGATAGGATCTCAGCATATCTAATAAATTCAACCATATCTTCTCAGATAATAGAGAATCAGAATAGAGTCCCAGTGGGACTCTATCATGTGGTGGACGAAAATTCATGTAGCTCCAGGCCTTGATGGGCCAGCCCAGGGATCAAATGCAAGGAATAAAGATGGGCCTCAAATGAATTAATTATCTTATTTTCAGCCCAGAACATAAATTAATTCATAAACATTTATTCATGCCACTAGAGAATAAATGTTGACTTACCCCTTTATTTCCAAAGTTGAGTCGGGCTTTCACTTAGACATCATGAATCCCCGTATTTAAGATATCGCACGTCCATTAATTATTTATAGCGTTTAGATTGCTTAAAATAATTAATCTCTTTTAATTCCTTAAGTAGTACCACTCAATCTTATTATTGTACTTGAGATAACTCAACCTGCAGGGTTTAGTACAATAAACCTTTTGAGCTCCTTAAGAGGACGTCATCATCCTAAACGGATACGGTGACTCAATACAGGTAACTAGCATGACATACAAGCACTGCCACCACCCAAGATGCGGAGAATATTGGGTTATCTCATGTAACCCTCACTCATAACAAGTCAAAGTGATGGTCAGCAACTCATACTCACCTAAAACCTTATCGAGATTTAGATCAACGTAAAGTCAACGAGATCTAGGTTCTTCACGACGGTCAGATAGAAGAACTCATCTCACTGTGATCTACTAATACGTTATAGATGTACCAACATAGACAAGCAACCAAGTTAAGTCACTTCTCATCTATACCGTAGCCTATACCGACAACTCGTCCTCAAGTTGTCTCAGCTGTGATCCTTTTTATATCTCATTAAGCTTGACCAATCATAAAGACTTCTGTGATCTACTACACACTGTATAATCTAACTTATATATGAGATAAAGGGACATACATATACAATCAAGTAAATAATTCAGATAGGAGATTGTAATAGTGGTAACATGAATCATTGTACACAAGCTCAACCAAAACTGCTTGTAGTATACAAATCCAACAGACTCTACCATGGAAGCCGAATATGTAGGTGCTTTGGAGGCTGCTAAGGATACGGTATGGCTCAAGAATTACCTCATGGATCTAGATGTGGTACCTCGTTTATCCAAGAGTATCATAGTGTACTGTGATAACTCAAGTGCAGTGGCAAACTTGAAGGAACCATGGACCCACAATGTGACAAAACACAGAGAGAGAAAGTACCATGTCATACGAGAAATCGTTAGACGAGGAGACGTGCTGATTCAGAAGATTGGTATTACGGATAACCTAGTTGACCCATTCATGAAGAGCCAGCCGCAAAAATTCTACGACGAGCATGTTCGAGGACTTGGATTGCGTAAGATGGCCCCCACTTAGAAAGGAAACTTTTGTAGAAGTGGGAAAAGCAAAGTGATGGTGTTGTTTGTAATAGCTAGTAGAGAACACATTGTATACTAAAAGTTTGCTTTAGTATAAGTGGGAGATTGTTGGATGTGTATACTGAAAGCAGAATGGTTGAGCTTGTATACAATTTTTCATGTTACCACTATTACAATCGCCGATTTAAATTATTAATTGATTGCACATGTATGTCCATTTATCTCATATATAAGTTAGATCATACAGTGTGTAGAAGATCACAGAAGTTTGTATGATTGATTAAGCTTAATGAGATATAAAAAGGATCACAGCTGAGACAACTTGAGGACAAGTTGTCGGTATAGGCTAAGTGTAGATAAGAAGTGTAATACCCCAAAATTTTTCTTAAAGATATATATATATATATGTATGTGTGTGTGTGTGTGTGTGTATGTTTTAAGTGTGAATTATTTGTAATACCCCGCATTCCTGTAGCAGAGATTAGCTCCTAATTAAGAGCTTATGAGAAGGGCATTGCATCCTTAAGAAAGAGTTGTTTGAGCTGGAAGCTTTTATGTTAAGCTTCGAATCGAGAAAATAGAATTCGAGGTTGATTCGAGATAGAACCTAAGATAAGATTCTTAGGTCTTGTTACGAATAAGAAGACTTAGATTTCAAGAATTTTGAGATGATAAGTATGTGTTTATAGAAGTTTGAACCTAAAGTCTTGATTTCAAAGTTTTGTTCTTTGTTACATACGTTTGCCGTATGAACCCTAATTGTCGGCTGAATGTCCAAAATGGTTTTTGAAGCCAAAAATGTTTTTATAATCAAATTTTGATGTTTATAATATGTTATTTGAGTTTTAAAAGAGAATTTCAAGTAGAGAGCATTTTATCAGAAATTGAGTTTTGAAATCGGAACGGTATGGATCAATAGCATGTATTTATAACATCAGTATTATTTCTAGAAAAGTGTGCATTCTATAACTTTCTAGAACATGATTATTCATCATGTTTTAAAGAAAAGGAAAAATGAAGAAGGCTTGAGAAAATTCTAGATTAGTGATGAATAATCACTTATTAAAGAAAATAGAAAATTTGTGAATAAGTATATATATGTATTACTATTCATTTTCTTCATTTTTCTCCCATATTTTCGTGCCTCACACACACTACATACACTAAAATTTTGAAATTTCATGCTCCAATTTTTCAAGATCCAACCGTTGGATTTCCGATCTGTCTTCGAATTAAGGTATAATTCTATCTCTAGAACATATCTACGGTTTGAAAATTTTAAAAACATGAACTTTCTGACATGATATATTTTCGGTCCTTTTGATGATTTATGAAGGAATATGTTGTTGTTCAATTATTTCTTGATATTATGTTAGATTGATCGTCGATGAGTTGTTTAACGTCGAAATTTTGAGCATATGTTCATTCTTTAAATTTTGATGATTTTCAAAAGTTTTGAGGACCTTGATCTTGAATTTATGATGTTGATATGATTGAATTGCTTTCATATATGTGTTGATGGATAGATATAAACATGTTTTGAGCAAGAAAAACGTTTGAAATCGAACCTATGTTGAAACCCTAAGTTGGCCGAATCCTATAACCTTGGTAATGTTGGATTTTTTATTTTATTTGATCATTGTGACTTCATAATTGGATTCTATGATATGAATAAAGCTTAAAATGATTTATTCAGATTTTTGCCGACGTATTCAAAAGTTGCAAAATTTTAGTTTGACGTTAAGTTTGAGTTTTCAAAGTTAAAGCCTTGATCTTTGGGTTTTGGTGATGGATTAGTGATCTTTGATGATAGTTGAGCATATATAGGGGTTCTTCTAAGATAGATGATGTCTTGCACGATTTTTCACGTTGGACATACGTTATGTTTGAAGGGCGTCGTCGGTTTTGGTTAAGATTAGACGATCTACGCGCATTGATGAGTCTTATATGCTTGTTTGGCCATATGAAGCTTAGTTAAAAGTTGTTATATGTTTAAGATGTTAGAGGATGCAATGACCCGAATGTTTATAGACCATAACGCCTTGTGTATCAAGAAGTTATAGTCGTGTTGACGACTAAGATAAAGAGTTATATTCTTGTTTGATTCAGGGTATGCTTATATGTCAATTTTTGTTGATGATGGACCGAATGGAAAGAAGAAAGAAATGAAGAACATAAAGTACTGTCCATTCTAGTGACTGTCGCCAGGTGGGTATAAATCCTTTCTAAAATGATATGATATGCTTTGATATATTTTCAAAATGATATGATATGCATTTATTTGTAAAGTTGCAAAGTTGAATGACTTGCCTATTTTTGAGCATGAGCATAAGCATAATGCATTACCTATCCACGAAAAAGAAAGAAAGAAAGAAAGAAAGAAATACCGACATCGGGTATGACCGTAGTTGGGAACCATCGGGACCAACACGGGTATGTGATGTTAAGGTGTGTTTGAGGAGGAGGCCTACTCCTCGGATCAACACAAAGAAAGTCTGTGGATATGGGAAGAGAAAGTTATCGGCCGACATGAGAACATGCATATGTATATTTTATGATGCTAAGAAATGAAAAAAGTAAGTGTTTATTATGATGATGCATGCACAGGTTATTTCACTAAAACCCATGTGCGTTGCTAATGTTATGGAAAGTCAATCATATAGCCTTAACAGACAATGTTTTATGTTTTCGGCGTATACCCACTGAGTGCAATTTTTGTACTCACGCCCTGCATGTATTTCTAAACGTGTAGGTTGAGCTCGAGAGGATGCTGGAATCGAATGTTGTGCAAAGGAGCTTTTCTAAATGTTTGACTCATGATAATATCGTTAAATTGTTGACGTTATTCGTTTGATGTTATCATGTTTATTTGCCCAGAGAGTTATGTCATCATACATAATTCTCAACAACACTTCTCGTTGCCGAACTTTGGCCTTTACCTGCCGTTGTGTATTGTTATGCCGAGTCGACTTAACTAATCTTGACGACAGTCTTATTTTATTGATATGATCTCGGCATTGTTGATATGATGTCGACTTGATTCTGAAAACATGAATTATTGAAATTCTATATGAACAAGGATTTACAGGAATGTCCAAAATTATTTTTGATGAATCCAACATTTTATATAATGTCTTGGAATCATTGTCAAATTATGCTTTGAACCGTTGATAAATATTTATTATTGTCAAAGCATACTTGAATAAGTATATCCTTGGTATTGGTTATTCCATTGTGATAATTTGTCCTCGACCGTAGTTCTTTTTCACTCGATTCTACATTGTGATTTGAAAACCTAAAATCATCCTTTGTCAAACTCCATTTTACATCTTTGAATTATAAATGTTTGATTCTTCATGATGAAAGTTGAGGTCACAAATTGCATTTGATATGTATTATTAGTCCCAATTGTTGCTATTGATTATCAGAAGTTCTTTCTTAACCCACATCACGGCCTAATTACTTGATTAAGTAGTTGTGCTGTTGTAATATCTCGTAAATTTAATACTGGATTACGATAATAAATTCCGTAATTAGTATAATTAATTCAATAATTAAAATCTTAATTAGTCAACACTTGACTTTGACCAAACATAATTGGATAATTTCTTTGTGAGATTCACTGATGCTTAGTGAATTAAGGAATATAACTTTTGATATTCCTTCGAACGTAATTTTCTAACGTCGAATAAATTCGACAGTGACGTCATACAGTATTATTAAGCAGTTAAGCTTAATTTCAAAATTCCTATTATTATAGGAATAAGTAAAGTTGTTACAACTTTATTTTGAACGTTTTAGAGATAATTCGCCTATAAGAATTTTGAGACGTTTCAAATGTCGGTTTTTAGAGATGAGTCGATAACTCAGTCGAACGATCACGAAATTATAAAATTCAAATTCCTATGATTATTTTATTATATAAGAGAATTATTTATCATTAAATAATGCTAGAAAATTTAAGAATAGAATGTATCACATTTTGAAATTTTCGAAATTATATATTTCTAAAATTAGGGTTTTTAAAATCTAAATTATTTTAAATACTTTTCTGTGATTAAATTTATTATCTAAGACATATAATATGTCACATGACTATGTAGTAGCTATTTTATACAAGGAAAAAAAATGTTTGGGATCACCTTAGTAAATTTCGAAAATTAGAGTTTCTTAAATACAAATTAATTTTTATTCTTATTCAATTAATGATATATGATAATTATTATATTATTATGATGTCATTAAGGACAAAATGAGGTGTATTACAACTTGCACAAGTGGAGGTGCAATTGTGCTCCAAAGTGGCGAAATTTTTAGAATTTCAAGTATGATTTTATGTAATATTATCATCTTATAATTAATGAGATGTTATGATTAGGATCTTATCATATAATAGGTGTAAAGTAGTAGTAGTTAGCAATTAAAACAAGTAATCCATGGCAATTAATTAAAGGGGCCAAAATGTTTGAAAAAAATGTTGAAAAATATTTGATTTCATACTATATATTAATGCCACTTGTGGAGTTGAAATATTTGACTTTTCCAAATTATCCTTATACTATAATAATAATATAGTATAAGATATGAAAATAATAAAAATTCATCCTAATTAATTGAACATGGCCGAAAATGCCATGTGTGTCACACAATGTGATAATTTCTTTAATTCATGATAATTATGATATAAATTAATAATTAAATTATAATATGATAAAATAAAGTATAAAATAAAGAATAAAAATAAAATTTAATCCTAAGGCCTAAGACATGGGCGACACACACAACATTTGTTACTATGTGAAAATGTTATTATTTAATTAAATGACAACTAAGATCCAAGTTGTAAATTAAGGATAAAATAACATCATGAAGAGTATTAGATAAGGATCAAATTTTTGTTTTATACCAAGAGGAGGTGCCGATTTCTTTGACTTAGGAAAGCTAGTGTATTAATTATTTTATCATGTAATTATTACACTACAAGTTGTATACCTCTATAAATATAACATAAGAACCACCATTTCTCATTTTAAAACCTTGAGTACCGAAAATATAGTGAGGAGGATTTGAGAGTGTTCATCAATTATAATCCCAAACTTAGATCATATAAACCTTGCCGATCAAAATTCATACCGATTAAAAGGTTAGAAATTTTACGAGCTTCGTATACATGCTAGAATTTTCGATTTTCGTCCGTTAGAATTTATGTTATAAGCTTAGTTTATTTGTGCAATTTTCAAAATTATGAAACCTATGCTAATATGTTTAGATATTATGTTTATATGATGTTATTAAGTATGTATTATAATTATATCACAAAATCAAGCATGATATTAAATTTATTATTTGGACCGAAAACTTAGGGGTACCATATGTTGATGATTATGATTTTTAATTGTTGATTTGAGCATGAAATCATGATCTAGGGTGTTAATTATGCTTATATGAATTTATGTAGAATTTTTGGAAAACTATAGCCTATATTTTAATAAATACCGAAAGTTTAAAAAAAAAAATGTTGTGATATAATTCATATTTAAGTGTTATAATAGCATATTAAGTGTGTAGATTCATAATATATGGTTGTGAGAATTTATTGAAATTTATAAAAATTATTTGGACCTAAGTTGAAATTTTCGAAATTGACTTAGGAAAATTTTATTCAATAGTTCACAATTAATAACAATTATGTTATAGTAAGCATAGTTAAGGATGATTAAGTGTTATATGAATTTATTAGAATTTTTAAAAATGGTTTACTTGGTTTATTATGAAAACCGAAAACCATATGTTATAAGACCAAGGTGTATAAATTTTATTTGACCTAAGTAATTACATATTATTAATCATATGATAAAATAGTGTGACATGTGAATTTATAGGAATTTATGCAAAAGGATAAGCTATTTAATTCATAATAGCTGAAAACTATATATTATATGTATTAATGTTATAAATTTATTTTATAAAGTATAATTACATAATATGATCTAAAATAATGTTTTAGACATAGTATGATTTTATAGGAATTTTTGGAACAAGAATTACACATAAAATAATAGAATTTCATAAGAAATTGAAAAAGTCAAATTGTTGACTTTTTGTTGACCAAAGTCAAAATTGTTGACTCGGTCAAAATAGTTGACCAAAAACGTTGACCAAGGTCAAAGGGCACGTAATTCGATAATACGTGATCTATGTGACGTAGTACGTTTAGTGACAATGCTACTTACGTTACGTAAGTACATTAAAACGTAAATTATATACTAAAAAGATAGAATAACTCTTATAAATGGAGAAAATTCATAATCGACATTAATTGATTAGGAAACGTCAAAATAAGTCCGGCGTTAGCCTTATTTGATGCGTAGAACGTTATAGACTATGTTCGTCTCTATCGAACGTGACCGACGTACTAAAATAATTCTTACGTTAAGGTGATACGTGGACTGGGCATTGACGTAGGAAAAGGAGACCATAGTATAAAGACCTACGTATACGAGGTGGGCTTTACTCGAAAACCCTTTTATTTACGATGCTTTCTTCGAACAGTATTTATTTACAAAGCTTTCAGTTGAAAATGATTATGAACTGTTATTCAATTACTTGCCCAAAGTATTTATGTTTTAACGTATGTATCCTATCATGTTGTTGGGCGAGCCAACTATGAATGTGAATCAGTTGTTGGGTAGCTCCCAACTTTATCAGAAAATCGATATCGGATCCTAGTCAGATGCAGAATTCCTGGCTAGGGTTAACGTGTAAACCTAAATGACTATGAGTCGTTAGCAACATCATCGGCGGTCATAGATCCTGGTCGATCGTAATCCCGATTATGTGATTGTGAGCCGTTAGCAATATCTTCGTCCGATCACGGCGTCGGTAGAAGGAGGCCTACTTCTACGGCGTGAGATCAGTTATGGACAGTTATGTAAATGATACGGATCATACGAATCGAAAAATGCCCGCGAGCGAATCTTTTGAGAAATGACAAAGTATTTTTGTATTCACGAGTTATTTCAACTAAATCCTCGTGTTATACTAATGGGCAGTGTAATTTAATGAAATGATTTTGGCATGAGTCCACTAAGTGCAATCTTGTACTTAGCCCCGCATGTTTGTTTTAAATGTGCGAGTTGAGCTCTGATGGATGGACAAGTGTTGAGCGATCGGAGTTTTGTCGTGATAGTTTACCTGAATGTATATCGTCATATATGCATTCACATGCTTTCATTGCTCGTAACACTTAGTTGTATTTTGAATATTACTTATGTTACCTTGGATCGGTTGATTCCTTTTCGATGATCCGTTGGTCTAATTTGTATGAAATCGTTGTGTGTTTATCTATAACAGTTTGAAGTCTTGAAAGGTTGTTGGTCATTATGTTTTTAATCCCTGTTTAATAGTAACAGCCCCGTTAATCCGTACTTTAGATTGGCGGGCTGTTACAGTTGGTATCAGAGCGGGTCTTTCTTTTGAACCAAAACTTACTTTCAAGTGTCAAGTCTAGATTGAGTCACTAGACTTCTAGAGATCAGCTGACTGTGCTCAACACTCCATCACATCAAGCTCAACCGGGAAAGAGGTAAATTATTTTCTCAGTTTTGAGATTGAAAGTTGAAAGTTGAAACAGTTGAACTTGAAAGTTTTGAAAATGAGATTGAACTTATATTTTGAAAGCAGTGAAAATTATGAAAGTTTTGGAATGTATTCCGAAAAGAACTTTTCAGTGTTATGAGAAAAGTTGACAATTTTATGTCAAAAGTGATATGATAATGAGTTATCGGTGATATGAGATGAGTTTACGAAGAATGAAAGCGATTGACATGATAATGTCAAAAGTGATGCTGAGTTCTTGAAAGCATGAATACAGAAGTTATGTTATGATTTTTGAAATGTTTATTCAAAGTTTTACAGTTTATTTTGAAAGTGGGTATGTTATTCCCAAAAGAACATAGATGCTCTAAGAAGCATGCTCACCTCTTGAACATAGAAGTACGAATTAGGAAACTTTATCCCTCTTACGAGAACAATAGTGAGGTATTGATTTACGAACGAACAAAAAGTCATTTGAAAACAAACTCGAATTTTCAACGAAAGAATTTCGAAAGCAAAAGAAAGGATCAAAGGAGCAAGATACTTAAGTTCGATATGAAACACAGAAAACTAAACGAATTTTGAAAAGAAATTCGTACGAAAAGGAGCATGAGCTCGCAATCGTCTGGAAAGGAGTAATTCACGGCATACGGTCGCGCAGGCAGAAAACTGCACTGCGCAGTGTTTTTGTTTTGACTCATTCTCATTCGTTTGAACTCCGTTTCGCAAACGGTTTTCGCTCACATACTCTTATCGCAACGAAATTCATTTCATATGAAGGACAGAAATCCTGAATCTTTCTCCAGAATTCATGAGGAACAGTTGAAGTTAGACTGAAAATTTTGCTAAGAATCAAAGAACTTAGAAAATTGAAAGTAAGGATCTCATAAGTGAAACTATGATGTAGGATGAACATAGGAACTTTGATGTAAACATTTATCTGCTTATCAGATGTGTTTGCTTTATCTGCTTAACATATATATTCTATTCTCTTATCTGCTTATCAGATATTCACGTTAGTATTATCTGTGATAGATGGCCAGTCATTACTACTCACCAAGGCGAAGGGTAAGACCAAGATTCACAGCAGGAGAAGTCCTTGAAGCCTATCGCACTTACAGTATGAGTTGGGGCGACAGTCTAGGAGAGTTTCTGATGAGTTATCTGCGATTATGGATGGACGCCCATGAGTACGGTGTGACAGGTTATGATGGCATTAAGCGTTTACTCACTCGATTGCCCGTGGATTGGGAAGATTATGCAAGGGAAGTATCGGGCGATTATATTTATCGTGTAGGCATTGATTACGACTTGATCGGGGATCTCCCGAGGTTCATCAGTCATCTTACCTATGTCTACAGTGTGTACCGAGCTGCACCAAGAGGACCCTATTTACCACCAAGGGAGTACACTTGGCAGGACGACACGCCAGAATGGTTATACACAGAGGTCCCTCGAGTGGTCAACCCCGCGATACCTGATGAGATGAGAGCAGGAGATCGACCGGCGCATGTGACGAGAGCATCGCGACCCAGGTCATTGGGAGTTCCAGTTCTTCCACCAATGACATTGGGACATCCGACGCGACCGTCACCACCAGTTCCACCACCATTGACGGCACCCTATCACGAGAGGACATACATGGAAGCATACGACCATCAAGAAGGTTATGTTCCTATGCGCGATGTGTATGCCATAGGGGATGAGAGAGCCAGACCATCTCGGAGGCGTGCTAGAGAGGAAAGTTCGGAGGAAGATTCGAAGAGGACCCGGAAGAAGATCCTGAGGAGGATCCAAGCGAGGACGAAGCTGCAAGAGAGAACCATGGAAACGTGAACAGAAACATGGACGAGAACGGATATTAGTACACAAGTAGTATGTAGTGTGTAGTATATAGTAATGATGTTAACAAACAATATAGAAGCATAGTATTTTGAGATGCATTATAACCAGTATGTTAGTTGACAGTGGTATACCTAGTACAGTGTGTACTTAGCTTCCTTTTGCGCTTAATGACTTGTACAGAATAGTCCTCTTTGAGGCAAAAATTTTGCACATATATATGATGACCCTAGATGGGCTTTTATGAACATCAAGTTGTGCGATAAGAATGATGGTTGTTTAAGTTGTTTTATGATTCGATTGTATAAAGATGTGATGTATATTTAATCGCGATAAACGTTATTCGAATGCTAACTACGTTTTTATTAACAGAATGCCGCCTAGACGTGCACTTCAGCAGGAAGTGAGGGGAAGAGGTAGAGGAAGAGGCGAGGCGGCGAATACCCGGCCGAAAGTGAAGAGATCCCGGTGCCACCCCCACCTCCACCTGACCGTAGGGTTGAGGAGTTATTCTTAAGACAAAACCCGCCCTCCTTCAATGGCAAGGGAAGCCCTGAGGATGCCGAACAATGGGTCAGGGCTATTGAACGAATTTTTGATTTCCTTTGTTGTACCATGCAAGAGAGGTTATCTTGTGTAACGTTCCAACTCACCGGACCGTGGCTGACTTCTGGTGGGAGGTAAGAAGGAAGACATTGACTCTTGAACAGATGGAGTACTTCACCTAGGATGACTTCAAAACGGAAATGTATGATAAGTACATTCCCAAAAGCTATCGGAAGAAAAGGAGGTTGAATTTTTCACCACAGGCGAGACAAGATGTCGGTCACCGAGTGCGACCGATCGCTCGTGATATGTCTAGATACACCCGGTTTAGTAGTCGACATGAAAATGTCGGAAAAATTCAAGGCAGGCCGAGACATGAGATAAGGATGTCATTTGGCGGTCATGGCGACTTAACTTATACTGGAGGCTCTTAGTCGAGCATTAGACATAGAGGCTGCGATGCCCGAGGAGAAATCTGTACCGACCCAGTCACGGAATGTGGGTGACAAAGGGAAGCGTAAATGGGAAGGAAGTTCAAATAACAACAACTTCAACCGAGGAGGTTTTAACAACAGCAACAAGAGGCCATGGCAGAATAACATGGCTTCGCAAGGAAAGACTGGAGGAGACCCATATTTACTCCACCTACCCAAGAGATAGTAAGGATTCCGCCGTGGCCGAAGTGTAACAAAAGGCACGCGTATCATGGTGGAAATTTTGTTTGCTATAAGTGTGGCGTGAGGGCCACTATGCAAATGAATGCCCTGGGATTCGCCAGATAACTATGGGAAGGCCAAACCAAGCGGGCCCTACCCAACCATTAAGGCAATTCAGTACCAACCCCACCACAAAGAAGAAGAATAAGAATGACAAGCAAATTACAGAGACAGAAAGAACCCAGCAACAGCAGCCATATCAATAGAGGCAAGCACCTCGCCGGCCGCAGCCAGCTCAGGCCAGAGCCTATGCGCTACATAGGCGTCAGAACGAACAGAACCAAGGTAACCTAGCGGGTATGGGATTACTTTGCAATGTACCTATTATACTTCTGTTCGATACGGGTGCTTCGCATTCTTTCATTTCAAAAGCATGCGTTGATATGTTAGAACTTAAACCTGAGGAAACGAATCAGGAAATGTGAATCTCATCACCTATAGGAGGTATTATGACCGTTACACAGGCTTGCTCGAACTTAGAGTTGAACTTAGGCTCACTTAAGGTTCTAGCAAATAACTTGAACGTAATACCTATGGGGGATGTAGATATAATTCTAGGAATGGATTGGTTGGCCGAAAACCATTCCACGATCCTATGCAAAGAGAAGAATTTCGATGCAACCACCGGAAAAGAAGCTACGAACTTCTATGGGATTAGTATGGAAGAAAATCCCAATAATATCCGCACTCCAAGCAATGAGAATGATGAACAAGAAGGAATGTCAAGCATTCCTTGTTTATCTAAATGGAGAAGAAAAGCGGAAACAAGGGGTCGAAGGCGTGGAAATTGTTCGGAATTTCGGGCGTCTTTCCCGACACATTACCGGACTACCCCAGACATGCACGCCTAGAGTTCACAATTGATGCGGGCGGGATCAGCTCGATATCAAAACCGCCATCTGAGAATGGCACCAAAGGAACTCGAAGAGCTAAAATTCAAATCGAAGAGTTATTGGACTTGGGCTTTATTAGACCAAGTGTTTCACCATAGGAACACATCTGCTTGTCGAGAAAAAGATGGTTCGTTAAGGATGTGTATTGATTATCGGGAATTAAATAAACTGACGCTCAAGAACAAATATCCACTACCGAGGATAGACGATTTGTTCGATCAGTTGAGAGGTGCAAGCGTATTCTCGAAAATCGATCTTAAATCAGGATACCATCAACTAAAGGTACGACCGGAAGATATATCTAAGACGGCATTCCGAACAAGGTATGGTCACTAAAAGTTTGTAGTTGTACCGTTCGGTCTGACTAATGCACCTGCCGTATTTATGGATCTTATGAACAGAGTGTTCCATCCATACTTGGATAAGTTTGTCTTAGTCTTCATAGATGATATTCTCATCTATTCGAAGAACGAGGATGAACATAGGGAACACTTGAGAACAATGTTAAAGACCCTACGAGCCGAACAACTTTATGCTAAATTCAGCAAGTGTGAATTTTTATTTAAAGAAGTGATATTCCTTGGACACATCGTGTCAGCGGAAGTAATAAAAGTTGATCCGGCAAAGATCGAGGCTATACAAGGATGGAAAACACCGACCACTCAGAATGAAATCCGGAGTTTCTTAGGATTAGCTGGTTACTATAGGAGATTCATTGAAGGATTCTCCAAGATAGCAAGGCCAATGACACGGCTACTCGAAGGGGATTAAATTTACATGGACTGATGAGTGTGAGGCAAGTTTCCAAACGTTAAAAGAGAAACTGACTAGTGCACCGGTGTTAGCTGTTCCAGATTCAAACAAGGAGTATGTTATTTATAGTGACACTTCCAAGAATGGACTTGGTTGTGTATTGATGCAAGAAAGAAAGCTAATAGCTTACGCATCGAAACAACTTAGGCCACATGAATTAAATTATCCAACTCATGACCTGGAACTGGCAGCCGTGGTTCATGCACTAAAGATTTGGAGACATCATCTTTACGGAGTAAGATATGAAATCTTTACTGACCACAAAAGTTTAAAATACTTTTTCGAGCAAAAAGATCTGAACATGAGACAAATGAGATGGCTTGAATTAGTAAAAGACTACGACTGTGGCATAAACTAACATCCCGGGAAAGCTAATGTAGTAGCTGATACCTTGAGTCGCAAAGGTAAATCAAAACTCGGATGTCTCTTGACAAGGGAAGGAAAACTCATTGAAGAGTTTGAGAAAATGTCAATAGAGATTGTCGAACCACCAAAGACAATCATGGGTAATGTTGCTATACTTACTATGATGTCTGATTTAAGGAATAAAATCATAGAAGAGCAAAGG
This sequence comes from Salvia rosmarinus, assembly GCA_036937905.1. Classification (NCBI taxonomy): domain Eukaryota; kingdom Viridiplantae; phylum Streptophyta; class Magnoliopsida; order Lamiales; family Lamiaceae; genus Salvia; species Salvia rosmarinus. The sequence continues at coordinate 27,257,574 of CM072820.1, forward strand.
AAGGATGGGGAACTAGAAAAGATGAGAATCAAAGTAAGGAAGGGAGAACAAAAAGTTTTCAAAGAGGCAGCTGATAACGCTATATTGTTTGAGGAGAGGCTATGCATTCCAAACAATGACGAGCTTAGAAATGAAATCATGAGTGAGGCTCATGATACTCCTTATACCGCCCATCCAGGCAGTACCAAAATGTACCAAGACCTACGAGGAAAGTTCTGGTGGGAAGGAATGAAGAGAGATATAGCCTCTTTCGTCGAACGTTTTCTAACTTGTCAACAAGTGAAAGCATTACATCAAAGGCCATATGGAAAGCTGCAACCTTTGGAAATACCTGAAGGGAAATGGGACGACATAGCTATGGATTTTGTAACAGGTTTACCAAAGTCACAAAAGGGTAACACTGCTATATGGGTAGTAGTGGATCGCCTCACAAAATGTGCTCACTTTCTACCAATTTGAATTTCCTATGGATCCGATAAGTTAGCCCAGCTATATGTCAAGGAAATTGTACGTCTACATGGAATACCGAAATCTATCACCTCTGATAGAGATTCGAAATTTACTTCGAGATTCTGGGTTAGCTTACAAAAGGAATTGGGGACAAAGCTGAATTTTAGCACAACTTTTCATCCACAGACAGATGGCCAATCAGAACGAACGATCCAAACACTAGAAGATATGTTGAGAACGGTAGTATTGGATCGAGGCGCAACTTGGGAACAAGTTTTACCACTTATTGAGTTCGCCTACAATAATAGTTATCAGGCAACAATCAATATGGCCCCATATGAAGCATTGTATGGAAGAAAATGTCGATCACCACTTTACTGGGATGAAGTAGGTAAAAGGAAAATTTTAGGGCCTGATACAGTGGAAGAAATGATTGAAATTGTTCGCCAGATAAGACAAAGAATAAAGGAAGCTCAGGATAGGCAAAAATCGTATGCCGACACCCGTAGATCCGAGCTAAAATTTGAATGTGGAGACAAAGTTTTCCTTAAAGAATCTCCGTCAAAAGGCATTGTAAGATTTGGGGTAAAGGGAAAGTTGAGACCACGATTTATAGGACCTTACGAGATTCTTGAGAAAATAGGCCCTGTAGCCTATAGATTAGCATTACCACCAAGTATGGGTAATGTCCATAATGTGTTTCACGTGTCGCAGTTGAGAAAATATGTGTATGATCCGAAACACGTAATACATCATGATGACATGGTCCTCAACCCTGACATGAGCTATGAAGAGGAACCTGTGGCTATTTTAGACCATAAGGTTCAACAATTGAGAAATAAATCCATTCCCTTAGTAAAAGTCCTATGGAGGCACCACGGACAAGAAGAAGCCACGTGGGAACTCGAGGACGCCATGAAGGAACGATACCCCGAACTCTTTTGAGGTATGCAAATTTCGGGACGAAATTTATTTTAATGGGGGTAGAATGTAATATCCCGTAAATTTAATACTGGATTACGATAATAAATTCCGTAATTAGTATTATTAATTCAATAATTAAAATCTTAATTAGTCAACACTTGACTTTGACCAAGCATAATTGGATAATTTCTGTGTGAGATTCATCGATGCTTAGTGAATTAAGGAATATAACTTTCGATATTCCTTGAGCGTAATTTTCTAACGTCGAATAAATTAACGATTCGTCATCTGATATTATTAGCGCTTAAGCTTAATTTGAAATTCCTATTATTATAGGAATAAGTAAAGTTGTTACAACTTTATTTTGAGCGTTTAGAGATAATTCACCTATAAGAATTTTGAGGCGTTTGAAACGTCGGTTTTAGAGATAGTCGATAACTCGATTGAGCGATCACGAATTATAAAATTCAAATTCCTATGATTATTTTATTATATAAGAGCATTATTTATCATTAAATAATGCTAGAAAATTAAGAATAGAATGTATCACATTTTGAAATTTTCAAATTATATATTTTGAAAATTAGGGTTTTTAAAATCTAAATTATTTTAAATACTTTTCTGTGATTAAATTTATTATCTAAGACATATAATATGTCACATGAATAAGTAGTAGCTATTTTATACAAGGAAATAAAATGTTTGGGATCACCTTAGTAAATTTCGAAAATTAGAGTTTTTTAAATACAAATTAATTTTTATTCTTATTCAATTAATGATGTATGATAATTATTATATTATTATGATGTCATTAACGACAAAATGAGGTGTATTACAACTTGCACAAGTGGAGGTGCACTTGTGCTCAAAGTGGCAAATTTTTAGAATTTCAAGTATGATTTTATGTAAAATTATCATCTTATAATTAATGAGATGTTATGATTAGGATCTTATCATATAATAGGTGTAAAGTAGTAGTAGTTAGCAATTAAAACAAGTAATCCATGGCAATTAATTAAAGGGGCCGAAATGTTTGAAAAAAATGTTGAAAAATATTTGATTTCATACTATATATTAATGCCACTCGTGGAGTTGAAATATTTGACTTTTCCAAAGTAACCTTATACTATAATAATAATATAGTATAAGATATGAAAATAAAAAATTCATCCTAATTAATTGAACATGGCCGAAAATGCCATGTGTGTCACACAATGTGATAATTTCTTTAATTCATGATAATTATGATATAAATTAATAATTAAATTATAATATGATATAATAAAGTATAAAATATAAGAATAAAAATAAAATTTAATCCTATGACATAAGACATGGGCGACACACAAAACATTTGTTACTATGTGATAATGTTATTATTTAATTAAATGACAACTAAGATCCAAGTTGTAAATTAAGGATAAAATAACATCATGAAGAGTATTAGATAAGGATCAAATTTTGTTTTATACCAAGAGGAGGTGCCGATTTCTTTGACTTAGGAAAGCTAGTGTATTAATTATTTTATCATGTAATTATTACACTACAAGTTGTATACCTCTATAAATATAACATAAGAACCACCATTTCTCATTTTACAACCTTGAGTACCGAAAATATAGTGAGGAGGATTTGAGAATGTTCATCAATTATAATCCCAAACTTAGATCATATAAACCTTGCCGATCAAAATTCATACCGATTAAAGGTTAGAAATTTTGAGCTTCAGATACATGCTAGAATTTTCGATTTTAAATCAGTTAGAATTTATGTTATAAGCTTAGTTTATTTGTGCAATTTTGAAAATTATGAAACCTATGCTAATATGTTTAGATATTATGTTTATATGATGTTATTAAGCATGTATTATAATTATATCACAAAATCAAGCATGATATTAAATTTATTATTTGGACCGAAAACTTAGGGGTACCATATGTTGATGATTATGATTTTTAATTGTTGATTTGAGCATGAAATCATGATCTAGAGTGTTAATTATGCTTATATGAATTTATGTAGAATTTTTGGAAAACTATAGCCTATATTTTAATAAATACCGAAAGTTTAAAAAAAAAATGTTGTGATATAATTCATATTTAAGTGTTATAATAGCATATTAAGTGTGTAGATTCATAATATATGGTTGTGAGAATTTATTGAAATTTATAAAAATTATTTGGACCTAAGTTGAAATTTTCGAAATTGACTTGGGAAAATTTTATTCAATAGTTCACAATTAATAACAATTAAGTTATAGTAAGCATAGTTAAGGATGATTAAGTGTTATATGAATTTATTAGAATTTTTTAAATTTTTTTACTTGGTTTATTATGAAAACCGAAAACCATATGTTATAAGACCAAGGTGTATAAATTTTATTTTACCTAAGTAATTACATATTATTAATCTCATGATAAAATAGTGTGACATGTGAATTTATAGGAATTTATGCACAAGGATAAGCTATTTAATTCATAATAGCCGAAAACTATATATTATATGTATTAATGTTATAAATTTATTTTATCAAGTATAATTACATAATATGATCTAAAATAATGTTTTAGACATAGTATGATTTTATAGGAATTTTTGGAACAAGAATGCATATAAAATAATAGAATTTCATAAGAAATTGAAAAAGTCAAATTGTTGACTTTTTGTTGACCAAAGTCAAAAATGTTGACTTTTTGTTGACTCGGTCAAAATAGTTGACCAAAAACGTTGACCAAGGTCAAAGGGCACGTAATTCGATAATACGTGATCTATGTGACGTAGTACGTTTAGTTACAATGCTAATTACATTACGTAAGTACATTAAAACGTACATTATATACTAAAAAGATAGAATAACTCTTATAAATTGAGAAAATTCATAATCGACATTAATTGATTAGGAAACGTCAAAATAAGTCCGGCGTTAGCCTTATTTGAAGCGTAGAACGTTATAGACTATGTTCGTCTCTATCGAGCGTGACCGACGTACTAAAATAATTCTTACGTTATGGTGATCGTGGGTGGGCATTGGCGTGGGAAAAGGAGACCATAGTATAAAGACCTCACGTGTACGAGGTGGGCTTTACTCGAAAACCATTTTATTCGATGCTTTCTTGAGCAAGTGTTTATTTACAAAGCTTTCGGTTGAAAATGATTATGAGCGTTATTGATTACATGCCCAAAGTTATTTATGTTTTAACGTATGTATCCTATCATGTTGTTGGGCGAGCCACTATGAATGTGAATCGGTTGTTGGGTAGCTCCCAACTTTATCGAAAAATCGATATCGGATCTGAGTCGGATCGAGAATTCACGCTAGGGTTAGCGTGTACACCTAAATGACGTGAGCCGTTAGCAACATCATCGGCGGTCGAAGATCTGGTCGGATCGAATCACGACTATGTGATTGCGAGCCGTTAGCAATATCTTGACCGATCACGGCGTCGGTGAAGGAGGCCTACTTCTACGGCGTGAGATCGATTATAGACGATTATGTAAATTATACGGATCATACGAATCGGAAAATGCATGGCGAGGCGAATCTTTTGAGAAATGACAAAGTATTTTGGTATTCACGAGTTATTTCAACTAAAATCCTCGTGTTATACTAATGGGCAGTGTAATTTAATGAAATGATTTTGGCATGAGTCCACTAAGTGCAATCTTGTACTTAGCCCTGCATGTTTGTTTTTAAATGTGCAGGTTGAGCTGCTGATGGATGGACAAGTGTTGAGCAGTCGGAGTTTTTGTCGCTGATAGTTTACTTTGAATGTATATCGTCATATATGCATTCACATGCTTTCCGCTGTTCAGAACACTTAGTTGTATTTTGAATATTACTTATGTTACCTTTAGATCAGTTGAATCCTTTTGCTGATGATCTGTTGGTCTAGTTTGTATGAAATCGTTGTGTGTTTATCTATAACAGTTTGAAGTCTTGAAAGGTTGTTGGTCATTATGCTTTTAATCCCTGTTTAATAGTAACAGTCCCGTTAATCCGTACTTTAGATTGGCGGGATGTTACAGCTGTGACATTATTTTTCTTTAAATTATGAACTAATGAAAAAATTGAGTTTCGAATGTTTTTACAGTTTGTTCGGCTAAGAGCGAGGATGCGTGTAACAGCCTGCCAACCCTAAGTACGGATTAGCGGGGATCATTCTTGTAATGGAGATTAAGTAATGAATAATGACACGAATCTTTGAGCGGTGTGACATATATTGATATTTTTCTAGAGCTTCAGTGTTTGAGGTTTGACAAGACATAACATACATAAGATTTCATAATCTAGCAATGAACACATGTGAAGTACACGTATGACGATGTGTATTCAGGTTCTACTATCAACAACAAATGACTGACCGCTCAACACTTGCTCCATCCCATCGATCATTCAACTCGCACATTTAAAACAAACATGCGGGCTTAGTACAACTAATGCACTCGGTGGGCTCATTGCAAAACATTTTATCAACTTTAAATTACATACGAAAAGGCGTAAGGGTTTTTATTGAAAAGGCCTTACGCTTACTAAATTTTTTTCACATTTCTCAAAAATATCGCCTGCGCAGGCATTTTCTCTGTATGTATGATCCATATCACATTTAACATAACTGTTCTGTAATATCCCGTAAATTTAATACTGGATTACGATAATAAATTCCGTAATTAGTTTTATTGATTCAATAATTAAAATCTTAATTAGTCAACACTTGACTTTGACCAAGCATAATTGGATAATTTCTGTGTGAGATTCACTGATGCTTAGTGAATTAAGGAATATAACTTCGATATTCCTTGAGCGTAATTTTCTAACGTCGAATAAATTCGACGATTCGTCATCTGATGTTATTAAGCGGTTAAGCAATTTGAAATTTCTATTATTATAGGAATAAGTAAAGTTGTTACAACTTTATATTGAACGTTTTAGAGATAATTCGCCTATAAGAATTTTGAGACGTTTCAAACGTCGGTTTTTAGAGATGAGTTGATAACTCAGTCGAACAATCACGGAATTATAAAATACAAATTCCTATGATTATTTTATTATATAAGAGCATTATTTATCATTAAATAATGCTAGAAAATTTAAGAATAGAATATATCACATTTTGAAATTTTCCAAATTATATATTTCGAAAATTAGGGTTTTTTTAAAATCTAAATTATTTTAAATACTTTTCTGTGATTAAATTTATTATCTAAGACAATAATATGTCACATGACTATGTAGTAGTTATTTTATACAAGGTAATAAAATGTTTGGGATCACCTTAGTAAATTTCGAAAATTAGAGTTTCTTAAATACAAATTAATTTTTATTCTTATTCAATTAATGATATATGATAATTATTATATTATTATGATGTCATTAAGGACAAAATGAGGTGTATTAAAACTTGCACAAGTAGAGGTGCACTTGTGCTCCAAAGTGGCGAAATTTTTAGAATTTCAAGTATGATTTTATGTAATATTATCATCTTATAATTAATGAGATGTTATGATTATGATCTTATCATATAATAGGTGTAAATTAGTAGTAGTTAGCAATTAAAACAAGTAATCCATGGAAATTAATTAAAGGGGCCGAAATGTTTGAAAAAAATGTTGAAAAATATTTGATTTCATACTATATATTAATGCCACTTGTGGAGTTGAAATATTTGACTTTTCCAAGTAACTTTATACTATATTAATAATATAGTATAAGATATGAAAATAATAAAAATTCATCCTAATTAATTGAACATGGCCGAAAATGCCATGTGTGTCACACAATGTGATAATTTCTTTAATTCATGATAATTATGATATAAATTAATAATTAAATTATAATATGATATAATAAAGTATAAAATATAAGAATAAAAATAAAATTTAATCCTAAGACCTAAGACATGGGCGACACACACAACATTTGTTACTATGTGATAATGTTATTATTTAATTAAATGACAACTAAGATCCAAGTTGTAAATTAAGGATAAAATAACATCATGAAGAGTATTAGATAAGGATCAAATTTTGTTTTATACCAAGAGGAGGTGCCGATTTCTTTGACTTAGGAAAGCTAGTGTATTAATTATTTTATCATGTAATTATTACACTACAAGTTGTATACCTCTATAAATATAACATAAGAACCACCATTTCTCATTTTACAACCTTGAGTACCGAAAATATAGTGAGGAGGATTTGAGAGTGTTCATCAATTATAATCCCAAACTTAGATCATATAAACCTTGCCGATCAAAATTCATACCGATTAAATGGTTAGAAATTTTACGAGCTTCGTATACATGCTAGAATTTTTGATTTTTGTCCGTTAGAATTTATGTTATAAGCTTAGTTTATTTGTGCAATTTTCGAAAATTATGAAACCTATGCTAATATGTTTAGATATTATGTTTATATGATGTTATTAAGCATGTATTATAATTATATCACAAAATCAAGCATGATATTAAATTTATTATTTGGACCGAAAACTCAGGGGTACCATATGTTGATAATTATGATTTTTAATTGTTGAGTTGAGCATGAAATCATGATCTAGGGTGTTAATTATGCTTATATGAATTTATGTAGAATTTTTGGAAAACTATAGCCTATATGTTAATAAATACCGATAGTTTAATAAAAAAATAAAATGTTGTGATATAATTCATACTTAAGTGTTATAATAGCATATTAAGTGTGTAGATTCATAATATATGGTTGTGAGAATTTATTGAAATTTATAAAAATTATTTGGACCTAAGTTGAAATTTTCGAAATTGACTTAGGAAAATTTTATTCAATAGTTCACAATTAATAACAATTAAGTTATAGTGTAATATTCCAAAGAAACAAATATACGATTACGGTTTTCTAAACCCGTAATTAGGGTTTTTGCCGTATATATTATCTTTTTACGACATCGAATCTTGTGATTTCGATACGATATCGTTATGACGAATTCCTTTCATAATTCACTAAGGATTGTGAATTAAAGGATTGAATTATTACGAAATGATTCGTCGATATATTTTAACGTCAAACGCGTATCGAACGTCCGCTTTTCATGAAATTTTCCGAGCAGTGAAGCTTGGAATTAATTTCCATCTTAATTCCTTTATTAAAAGGGATATATTTATTTAGTAAGGGTGAACTTACTGCGACCATTTTGAGATGAGTCGATTTTGAACGTTTTGAGACGTTTTGAACGTCAACGTCTAGAGACGTTTTGCAAATTGAGTTTAATACTCAGGAAATTATAATAATTAATTTCCTATTAATATTTTATATAATTTCAGTATTATTAATTATTAACAGTCGAATTTTCAGTTATTGAATTCGATATTTTGATATTGAAATTTTCAAAAACCCTAAGTTTATAAACTTTGGTTTTTCACATGAAATGACACTATTAAATTATCATATGGTATCTAAACTTTATAATATGATATATATGAGTGTTATTAAGCTATGAAATCAGTTTTTAGATCATTAAAAATCGAAAACAGATTTTTATAAATTTCGAAACCTAACTTTCGAAATTAGGGTTTTATATGCATGAATTAATGCTATAATTTTATCCTATGATATTATTTAATATCTAAATCATATATTATGATATATACATGTATATTTGGATCGAAAATGGCATGAGTATCAATAATAGGCGTAATTTGTATTTTATTCCTATTTTCCTAATTTTACAAGCATTTTGAAATAATAGTATATGTTGGATTTAATTATTTTTATGGCATGTATTATATATCTATAATCAAGTATGATATATATTATGTATTAGTGTATAAAAATGAAGTAAAAATCAGCCTAAAACCTACCCCCATGCGCCGGCTCTCTCTCACTCTTCCCCACTACAAATAATTACCCCTTTTTCAAAAGGACCAATGCATGAAGAGCACACTTAACACTCCTCAATCATCACCCTACAACCCATTAAATTGCTGCAGATTTTGTGCCATTCTCTTGGCCAAAATCGAGAGAGAGGGAGAGGTAGTATAGGAGAGGCTCTTCACATTACACTCTACTACACTCAACACACATTACAAACACTCAACACTCTCATTATTCTCTCCATTTCTTCCCTTTCTTCAGCCAAAACAGCCGAGCCTTCCTCTCCATTTTCGAATAGCTTTCACCTTCTTCCCTTCTCATTTCTTCTCCACCAAGTTGATACATACCTTGTTCTTGTTAATCCTATACCATTCTAAGGTAATACGGTCCTTAGTCACGATTTTTCACCCATTTATTCGAAATTTTCAACATGCTCTTATACATATGAGTGTGTATTTCGAATGATATATGTATGTGTATATATGTTTTAAATGTTCTTGAGCATGAGAATGTTGTTCTTGATGTTTTATTTGAAAAATATATGAAATGTATGCTTAGATAATCTATGTTGTTGTTCATTTGATCTTTGAATGGATCTAGCATGCTTATATTATTTTCGAACCATAGAACATGTTTAAAATAATTTTTGAAAATGTTAAAAATGCATATGTGATGACCGAGTGCTTCTTAGCATTTTCTAAGCATGTAATATTGATTATGTTATGATTTAAACCTATGGTATGTTAATTAAAATTTTTAGAAAACCCTAGGTATTTTTGTTAAAATACCGTGAGCTTATTAAATAAAATACCTTGGTGTATAATTTTTATTTTAAGCATGTGATGACATATTAATGCTTTAATGTATTGATTATATGTTATATGACTTAATTAGAATTTTTGAAAACCATATGCTTAAAATTTAATTAAGGTAGAGCATTAAGAAAATATTTGTTGATGTATGATTTTATTTTGAACATGTAATGGTGTTTTAATGCTTTAGTATATTGTTTATACATTGTGTGAATTAATTAGAATTTTTGAAATCATTTACCTATTTAAATCAAATAAGCAAAGCTTACAAGCTTATGAGGTGATGATTTAATTAGTTCTTGATGATTATATGATGTTATATTAATATACTATAGTGTATAAACATAGTATATAATTATTGAATTTTGAAAACCAAATGCTAAAATAAATCGAAAAAAGCCGAGAGCTTGCAAAGCTCATATGGTGACGATTTAAATTATTTTGGTTGATGTTATAATGTTACAATGTTATAATATAATGTGTATTGATGTTGGAATTTATTTAGAATTTTTTTAGAAATGGTTTGCTATTTATTTGGTAATTATCATAGTATTACCGTAAATAATGTTACATTTTGTGAAATAAATAGTTGTGAGTAACTATGGGTTGTATAAATATTATATACTGATGTTGGGATGTCATTATAAGTATATATCAATTTTGGGAATTTTGGATGATTATTCCTATTATTTTGAATTACCGTGAATATATATGTATATATATAAATAATTAGCAAACAGTGTTATATGAATTTCATAAATTCATATTCGGACTATAGTGTATAATAATACACTATATGAATTTAGAAAAATTTTCAAAAGTCATTTAGTATTTTAACCTAATTATCTAATTACCGATAATTAATAAGGATTTTAAAATCCTTTTAAAACAGTTTATTAATGAAAATTCACTAAAATGATATTCTGGACAGTTTTAAATTTTACAAAATTTTATAAACATAGATTGCTATGTTTGAGACGAACGTTCATTTTATAACGTTTTGAAATACCAAAATCGTTTTATTTATAAAAGGATTATTAAAAATCTGAAAATAATCATAAGTCCTTGATTTACAAGATAAATCGAGCAATAGGACTTTACGTTTTCAAATCGATCAAATTCGATTTATAAAACAAAATAGTAAAAGTTCTATTATTAAAGGTCAAAATCGTTGACTTTATTGATCAATGTTGACTTCGTTGACTTTTGAAGTCAAACGTACGATTATACATTTATAAATCGTCGATGCTGTAAGATATACTAATTGAGTATGATACCCATTAGTAAGAAAGGATTTCACAAATGAAATCCATATATCGAAAACGCTTATCGTTGAAAGCATCTCAAGAGCGAGAACAAGTCGATCGTATACGTGTTGAGGCGTATTGAATTCACTAAGAATTCGGTCTACATCGATATAAAATATCGAAGTTTATCTTAGTTTTCAAATTCTCGAAAGACTTGAGCGACGTACTAAAACCTCGCTTTTTAGTAAAGTGTGGGCCTTAAGCAATGACGGATTTTGATGAACGAACTTGGGACTTTACAACAAACCATAGTCGGTGGGCTTCCTTTCTTACCTCAAAATGTGGCTTTATCTTCAAAATATGACTTTCTTCATCATACGAAATGAATTTATTCTGACTTATACTACTGTTGTTTATCAAATGTTTCTTGCATTACACCGCCAAAAATATTTCGTTTTGTGTATGGATCCTATCTGTTATGCCCGGGTAGAAATTGTGGAATGGTTGGAACTATTATTGTTGTGGTAGCACCCAACCTTTTAATGTCGGGTCTGTCTTGGGATGACAAATGCCCGCTAGGATTGGCGTGAAGGTTGGAACTACTGTTGTGTTAACATATGCTTGCGAGTGCGACGTGTCTTGTGCGCACTACTACAAATATCACTTTTCTCTACACATATAGACTACGGCTTTTTCGTAAAAGCGTGATCTATAAATATAGACTACGCTTTTTATCAGCGTGGTCTGTCTGTACCATTTTTGAGTATAGACTACGGCAACAAAAGCGTGGTGTATGTGCGTAGTCTATAGTGGGTATAGACTACGCTCAAAAAGTGGTGTATGTGCGTGTTTTAATAAAAAGCGTAGTCTATGTCATAAATTAAAAAAAAAAAAACAGAAAAATAAATTTGTATATTTTTCAATTCGTTGGTCTGATTCACAAGTTAGGGTTTCGTGTTCATGTATGAGAATTATGAATTGTTTCTTACGATTTTGCCGTTTTCCTTTATCACGAGTTCTTGTACTTGTGCGTTTGGATTCGTTAGATCTTTACGAGGACTTTAAAATCTTGAAGCTTGCTCGGTGCAAAACTTGTAAAATTGCTTAACTTCAATTCGCCGGTTGTTGTTTGGATGGTATCTTTGTAGGTTGTGTTTGCGATTGGGAAAGTTACTGGACTTGGGATTCCAAACAATGGGTGAGAAGGCGTGGTGTCCGAAAAGCTAGAGCACATGGGTAATGGGAAAGTGGAGGTTGATGAAAAGGCCGACGTGAAGGAAAGACCGAGGTGTAAAAGATAAGAAAGAGGAGCGACTGATGGGTGGCGGAAATGGAAGAGGATAGAGCAGGATGAGGTGAAAATTGAAGCTCGGCCGGTGGATACCGATAAAGAAGAAGCCAACGGTGAGAAGGCGGAGGGTGAAAAGGTAGCGAAGTTATAGAAAAATGAAGAAGCGAAGGGCTGAAGGCGATGATGAAAGGCAAAAAGCGTGAAAGATGATGGAAGAAAGGAAGAAGTTAAGGATGAAAAAATGGAGGAAGAGGTGAGGAGGATACCACGAAAGTGGCAGGGAGAAAGTTGAGGAGGAGGAGGATGGATCTAAAGATGAGGAAGATAAGCGGAGGTCTTTGAAGGAAGAGAAAGGCTCGAAGAAACGCCTAGATCAAAGCACGGCGGTCGGAGAAGGGAAAAAGCTGCGAAAAAGGAACTGCGCAGAGGTGGAGAAGTTACACGAAAAGGTGGAGGGCGAAAACCCCAACTCGAAAAAGACAAAGAACACAAACCACAAGAAAAAAGGAAAATGAAATTTGAACACCCCTCGGCTTTTGCTCTTGAGCGTCCCGTATGTGAAAGGAAATTTGTGGAAAGGTTGGTTGCGACCATTGAGAAGGATGCCTCAAGGATTTCCATATCGAAAAGGTGCGACCTTTAAAGTTTTAGTTTTTTTTTTCTACTATGTTGTCCTTTGTGGTTTCTAATTTAGTTACTTGCTAGTTGCTATTCAAGAATAACTTGGTAGGCTTTTCATTTTTATTTCGTGGTCGTGGGCTGCACCGAAAGATATTCCAAATGGAGCGGTGTTTGACTAACTTTTTGCCTTATCACACACATACTTTGAATAGTTATGCCAATTGTATGCATGTTACTCGAAGGATCATGGTTAAAAGTCGGATAACGTTTTTGATTACGAGTCTCGACCCTTCTTGCCATTTACTTCCTGCATTGAGTGAGATAAGAAGCACAAACTAATGGCTGCCAAGTCATATCCGTTACAAAGTGAACATAATGTCGGAAAATTCAGTATTGCAATTCTATGGAGTTGGTAGAATATTATAGCTTCTTATGACCATGTTCATTAAACTTGTCTCTGTGCTCACCATGTTCGACCTCTTATGAATGTGTTTTACGGCTTTGTGTTTCGAGTATCTGAGTTTTCTAATTTTGTTTCTTTCTTTATGCTTCTAAAGGTTTGTAGTTCTCCATGCACGTTTTATTTATATTATTATTATTATCATCTTTTGCGTGAAAGCATGCATGTATGAAATGACTTTAAAGTTTCAACTTTAAAGGATATGGCATTGAGCAATTTGTTGATATTCTCGACACGAATATTTCTTTCGATGGCATATAAATTGTCGAAAGAAGGCGAAGAGACTTTCAAATTGCTGCATACTATACTCTTTGGAAGGAGAGGAAGGTAAGGGATCTTATCTATCAAATTCGGATGCTCTTTGTATTAGGTAATTCACCGTCACGTATCTCACAAAATTCACGATGCTATATATCCACACATTAACTTAACTAAGACATGATTTGAGCTTTATCCGACTCCCGAGCGACATTAGATTCCATTAGATTTCAAAATGTAGAACTTGTATTTCATAGATTTCTTCATATATCTAGAAAATTCATGGTAACACGTTTTTTGTTTGAAGTGCAATTTGTGATAAAACATGTTTTAAGCCGGAAGATATGAAAGGTGAAGTAGGTTTGTCTTCACCACGAGTTTCTATACTTGAGCTATTCTAGCTGCTCATCACGATGAAATGTCATCTACTTGATACATATATTTGACTTGGCGGTCGCTCAGTGAAAAACAACATTGCAAGATTTTCCGGATTTGTTTGGCATGATAATGAGGTAAAATTTATCTCGAGTTATTTCTGTTGAAATTTGCGATTCTCCTTTATTTTCCCTTCCTAATGGTTTAACTTTTAGATTTCCCCATATCCGGGTTTTGTTTGGTCTTGTTGTAGTAATGTGATTTGAGAAAGGTTCTTGCTTAGTGTGGATGTTATTAATTTTCCTTCCCATTTAGTATGAAAGGTGGTTCTCTGTTCCCATCGTCACATGTTTGGCTCTGATCCTTTGCATTAATAGCATGTTTTGATTGAACTAATATATCGAGCTTGATCAATGATGATAAAGTTGAAACATGACCCTTAGAATATCTACTATTGCGAGTTCGAAACTAGAGATTGTGGGTTTATCTCCATTCTTGATCTCGGATCCTCAAGTTTTGATTGTAAGAATGTTATTAGTTGATAAATGTCAACTTTCCGTCTTGTGTATTTGGTCTCTGGTTTAACCCATACACTTTTTCTAAGTAGATAGCATACTCTCCAAAACTCTAGCTTATGTAATCATCAAGAGTAAGGTGATCGGTTCTTTGCGAAATTATAACATATATGCTTGCGTAAACCGCCAACAATTGATGACTTACCTCGAAGAAATTCTCTTGCTCATCCAAAACAAGATTGAGCAATTGGTCTTTTTTTTCTTTTATGAGTTTAATAGGGATTATTATCGGTTTGATGGAAAATCAAGTATTTTGGTGCTATTGCGATCGTGCATTTGAGATGCAGTTTTATATGTGATACAATATTTTGATATTACAAACACATATTTTCTCCCATAAAATTGATGGTGCATTTGAGTTGTATTTATGTTCTTCGCCATCTGCGTCGATAACTCAAATTTATTGGCGTTGGTTTATTTTTAGACTTTTGATCCGCCGTGGTGAGATTTTGATGCTAGTTCATGTGCGAGAGGTATTTACGCGCATTTGATATTTTCTACATTGAGTGTTAAAATATAGTGATTCCAACCGCACTGCTCCATGATTGGTATAAGATCGAGATATATATGAAAATAATGTTTACTTGTTTTGTTTGGTTCCTTTGCGGTGTGGTTGCTTGTTAGTTTCATGTACATGTTTCTTTTACTTAAATTATGCTTAAAACAGTTCAAATACATTAAACTACAAATGATTGTTGAAATGTCACGGTGAAGAGTAAGGTTTTCCAAAGGACTTGAGCATTTCGACTTTATTTTTATAGATCGATCAAAGGGCAATTTGGAATTGTGATGTTATTCTTGCATTGCCATGAACATAATGTTTGAGCATTCTTGATCGACATGTATTGTACTTTGAAATGTGTGTATTTGTGGTAGTATCTAATTACTATTAATTGCTTGAAGGGCAATTTTTATGTTTAATGCAAAATTGGAGAAAAGATGGAAGAAGCAACCAACTTGGGAAATTGTAAAGGTATTTTCATGTATTTTCATTTATCAAATCACATTTGTTTTATGTCGGATTTCATATACATCTACATGTTGCTAATATTTGATATTTTAAAAAGTGTCCAAGACAACCCGATTCAAAGCAATGCGGGTTCTTTGTACTACGCTTCATGAAAGATATAATTGAAGAAGTTATGAAGAATGGTTCCATTTCTTTACGTTCACATGTAAGATAAACATTTCATTTCTTTAATATAATCATTTTTTTCATGCAAGAGTGCTAATATTCTATTTTTGAATTGTTAATAGTTTCAAAATCGGTCTTACTCTCAAGAGGACATTGATGAAGTTCGCGTTGAATAGGCAAATTTCACGCTTCTTCACATATAGTCTTGTGATGTTTTAGTTGTAAGTTATTGATCTTTTGAATTATTTTGTCTTTGTGATATGGGGATACGGTCTTATTGTTTTGTTATGTGATGTGCATAGTATTTTGTATAGTGATTTTGTAGGTATGTAATGAAAGCAGTTGTATATTTTTATGCGGATGATTTTGTAGTCGTAATGAAAGCAGTTGTATATTTTTGAATAGTGATTTTGAGCGTAGTCGCAAGTATATTTTAATCTCATTTGCTTGTCGTTATTAATTATGCGGGGTTTAAATAAAGAAATTAACTACGGTTGAAATTGAAAAACCGTAGTTGTTATTAAATTGACTACGGTTGTAATAGAAAAGCGTAGTAAATTTGGCATTAAAACCGTAGTAAATAAACTCAAAAATCGTAGTTAATACATATAGACTACGCCGTAAAGCGTAGTGTATGTGCGAAATTTTATGTGATGCATGGGTATAGACTACGCGTAAAGCGTAGTCTATGTGCGGCGTGGTCATAGTGGGTATAGACTACGACAAAAGCGTGAGTGTATGTGCGAAATTTTGTGTGATGCAGTGGGGTATGACTACGGCGTGGCGTGGTCTATGTGCGGCGTGGTCATGGTGGGTATAGACTACGCTCGGAGCGTGGTGTGTGTGCGAAATTTTGTGTGATGCAGCCGGATGGACTACGCGTGGCGTGGTCTATGTGAGAAAAGCGTGGTCTATGGTGGGTATAGACTACGCTCGGAAAGCGTGTGTGTGCGAAATTTTGTGTGATGCAGCCGGTGTAGACTACGCTAAAAGCGTAATCTATGTGCGGCGTGGTCTATGGTGGGTATAGACTACGCAAAAAAGCGGTGTGTCTGCGCCTATTTTTCTCTACACCACTTTTCTCTACACTCAACGCACATGACTACACATATAGCGCGTAGTCTATCTTGATTTTGTAGTAGTGGCGGGATTACGGCGGTCACTTGCGTAGATGGGAGGCCTCACTCGGCGTTTATTATTTATTATTATTATGTATTGTGACTATGAGATGTGGACCATACACACCAAAATGCTCGGCGAGCTATGTTTCTGACCGAAAATGATTTGGTAAGCACAAGGCATTTTAACTAAAACCATGTGACTTACCCAATATTGGCGGCGTAATCGACTCTATCAAATGTTTTTCAAGACGCGAGTCCACTAAGTGCAATTTCTTGTACTTAGCCACCGCATGTTTGTTTTAAATGTGCGGTTGAGCTCGATGGTGATGATGGGAAAGTGTTGAGGAGTCGGTGTCCTTGACGGTTTAATTGAATTTGTGGTTTATGCATGAATGCATATCGTCATATATGTATTCACACACTTTCATTGCTACACTCTGAACTCCCTTATTTACGCCTTATGTTTTAAACTATTGAGGCCCGTCGGATCGAGGCAAGTTTTGGGGTCCGATGGCTAAACCTTCAAAAACAATATAACATCATCTAAGTATTACATTCAAGCATGTTAGCTTATTTTCACGCACTCTATTTTATTCATGTAACCCTAAAGTACTACTCTAGTACTAGTAGCCCTCAGGGCGGGTTGGTCCGGAATGGGGTCGTAACAAGTGGTATCGAGCCTTTGCTCTTTGAAAACCCAAATTCTTTTTATTCTAAGTCTAGATCGAGTCACTGGACTTCTAGAAACCAACTGACTCCCCTCAACACTCCATCACATCGAGCTCAACCGGGAAAGAGGTAACTGCATTCCTTTCTCAAACTCATGAAATGGAAATTTTTACATGATTGGACAATTGATAGACTTTTGAAGGATTTGATTATTATGAAAATTTTATGATGAAAATGAAAGTTGAGCAAGAAAATTTTTACCAAAACACTTTTAGTTGAACTAATGCAATACTCAAGTATCGATATGAAAGTACATGGTAGTACTAGTTGAATAATCAACATGGGATGAATGAATCCATTTTTGATATGCATATAAGTTGATTATGATTGCTATGTTGAAATCGTATTTCCAAAAATTTTCAAATTAAGACATCTTTCCAACTTTCAATTTTATTTATGATGAGCGATATGTTATCATAAGGCGAACTTAGACTCTAAGGAGCATGTTCACGTGTCGTGAAAGAACATAGAAGTCGAACTTCTTTTCCTTACGAGAACAAAAGAGCGATAGGAAGAATGAAAGTAACGATACCCTTGGGCATGAGCGACGGAAGGCGGCGAGAAGGATGGGCGAGGACAACCTCGACGCGAAGATGAGCGGCGTCGACACTTCATCACTACTTCTACGGTGACCAGCAACACGAATCACGACATGGACGTCACTATGGCTTCAGGATGTTCAGCCTCGGCTTGAGAACCCGAAGATGATAGACGTATTACGTCGACATACGTCTTGTTTTGCAATTTGGCACGATCGCGCAAATTTCCTGCACTACGCAGTAGAATTTGTTTTAGCTAGATCTCTCGTTGGGACTCCGATTTACGCATGGTTTTCACCTGCGTACTCTAACGCACTGATCTTCATTTGTTATGAAGAACAGAATCCTTAATTCTGCCTCCAGAATACGATGGAGTCCGTTGAACTCTAGTTCGAGTGTTTGGTATAGAATAAGGATCTCATAGCTCATATTAAGATGTTGTTGGCTTATGTATACGTTTGGGTAAGACTAAGAAGGTAAGTTGTGGTGAGTTTTGTGCAGTATGATGTTGCCTACCTTATAGACTTGCTTGACCTTATCTAGTTGCTTCACGTTACGTTTAAGATATCCTTGCCGCTTATTCGATGGCGATAGTTGACTTATGTTAGTTTTATTAAGTGGCGGATGGAGGAATGAGATATCTCGCGAGGAGGATTGGACCACACCCACCCCGAGGAGGAAGTGAGTATATATCGCTCCGGTTGGATGTCTGTTGGGAAGACTTGGGTGAGTTCTTGGCATATTATCTCCGTCTTTGGAGAGCGCCCGAGCTCACGGCGTGGCTGATTATGACGGCATCCAGCGCCTTCTAGCGATACTCCCTGCACTGGGATGGATATGCTCGAGAGATATCGGGGATTACATTTACAGGCGATGGGCGGCTACGACTTGGTGGGAGATCGCCTGGTTCGTGAGTCACTGACTTACGTATATAGCATTCTGAGGCAGCACCGAGAGGACCCTACCTCCTCCCGAGTATACAGGCGGGATGAGTCGCGAGTGGCTTTACAGAGGTTCGAGGCGGATCGACCCAGTGGTACCTCCGTGTCGATTCGGCGAGGCGGACCCGCCGCTTAGAGGCGTACGCCCAGCCTTGGGAGAGCCGGTATTTCCACCCACACAGCCGGACACCCGTCGTCCACCAGTACCACCTCCACCACCTATGGTCCCAGCCATACCACCGGTCGAGCACTTTCATCGGACTGCACGGATGAGAGTATCGGATGCCTTCGGCTATGACCCGACTCGGTATGCTACATCCGATTCGCCCGACTTCGAGCTTGGGCGAATCGACCACCGCTTTTAACCCCATGCGAGATATACCGATGGTGGAAAGCAATGGGCGGACCATCCGGGGACTACCCGTATGGACATTTCGGACGGCGAAGATGATTCGGAGGAGGAGGAAGACCACGAGGAAGACACGGAATAGGGAAAGACCTCGTGAAGGCACTAGGCGACGTTTTAATTAGAATTTGTTTTGTTATGTCTAGCGTGTGTGCTAGCTTTTCTCTTTTTCTTTTGTTGCACCTTAGTTCTAAAACTCGAATTCTCTTTTTAGGCCGTGTGGGCCGGGATTTATGTTTTCTGTTTACCCGCTGTTTTTGAACATCCTGCCTATGGCAGAAATTTTGGATATATATATACACGACCCTAATAGGGCTTTTGCGGCAAGTTATGTTTGTTAAGAATGTTATACTCTGTTTGGGATCGCTTTATGACAAGGCCAAAAGCAGTGTGAGTGGATAATGGGCTGAAAAGAATAAATGCCTAACGTTTACTTGTTTTCATAGCGGATGCCTCCGAGAAGGAATCGGGCGGGAACCCGGAGGTCGAGGACGGGGAAGGCCGAGAGGAGGGTAGAGTCCCCGAACAAGGCGGAAGACAATCCCCAACCACCACCTCCACCTCAACCCGATCGCGAATCGAAGAAATGTTTTAAGATGAACCCTCATGTCTTTAACGGAAAGGCAACCCGGGAAGAAGCCGAACAATGGGTGGGGCTATTGAGCGGATCTTTACCTTCTTAAGATGCACGGCACAAGAAAGGTCATCGTGTGTTACTTTTCATTGGTTGGACGGTGACTTACAGTGGGAGGCTAGAAAGAAGGCTTTCTGGCGAGCAGTGGAGGAATTCTCGTGGGAGGATTTCAAAGAGGCTGTATGAAAAGTATATTCCCAAAAGTTATAGGGAAAAAGAGGGAATTTTTCTGCTAAAACAAAAAAATTATCCGTAACCAACTACGATCGCACTTTCTGCGAGGCGTCGAGATATCTTGCGGGATCTAGTAGACACCGACTTGAAGATGTCGGAAAAGTTCGAGGTGGGCTAAGAATGGAGATCGCATGTCTCTTGCCGACCATGGAGACCTATCTTACAATCAAGCTCTAGCACGAGCTTTGGATATTGAAATGACTATGGCGAGAATAAGGCAGTGTCGTCTCGAGCACACGGTAATCGGATAAGGGAAAAGGGCTCAGAGCCCAACCGCGGAAATAACAACCGCGAAACTACGGAGAAGCAAGTCACTGCGCCGTGGCGAAAACCCGCGCGGCGAGGACAAAGGCTGAAGAGAGCAGCTCATGCTCCACCCAAGCAAGGGACCACAGGACGATCGAGGCACCTCAATGCCTAGATGCCATAGAGCACACAAGGGTGTGTGCACGGCAAGCGTGGTAGGCTGTTACAAATGCGGGGCAAGCGGGCATTCGCCACAATTGTCCGATGTCACGTCCGGATGGAAGGCGAACCAACCGAAATGCTCGGCCATTGAGGCTATCTGACTTCAGCCCACCACCGCAGCGGTTCCATTAACCCGGCAACTCGGTGGCAAACACCCGGCCTCAACAACAACAACTCCGGCGGCCGCGCGATTGGCGGCAGCCACAACAACAAATCCCGCAGCGGCAATGGCGTGACCACCGCCACAACAACAGCGAGGCGACAACCACCGCGCCAGCGCCAGCGGCAAAGAACCGGCCGAGCAACAACCGCCAAATCAGCGGGACCAGCGCCCGTCGGCCTCGGCCGGCTCGGGCTGAGCTTACGCCCGCGCAGGCGAGCAAGCGAACCAAGGAAACTTGGCGGTATGGGAGTTCTTCTCAACCTACACATTATAGTCTTGTTCGATCACGGGTGCTTCGCATTCTTTTATTGCAAGATCATGCGTGAAATCTTTGGGCCTTAGGTGCGAAAGATCAAGCCGGGATATGAGAATCTCATCGCCTATGGGAGGAATTATGGCCGTTACACACTTTTGCTCGAACTGGAGTTGACATTAGGATCACTTAAGGTTACGGCTAGCGATCTAAACATAATACCCATGGACGATGTAGACATAATCCTAGGAATGGATGGTTAGCTAAGAATCATTCCACGATTCTCTGTAAGGAAAGGAAAATTTCGTTTTACTTTCCGGGACAAGAAGCTACGCATTTCCATGGGATCAGCATGGGAAGAAGAGTGCCAATAGTGTCAGCACTACAAGCTAGGAGGATGATGAACCAGAAAGGATGTCTTGCATACCTCGTTTATTTGAACGAAGGGGATAAACCCGAAGCACGGGTAGAGGACATTGAAGTTGTCCAAGAGTTTTCGGACGTATTTCCCGAGAATCTACCAGGACTACCTCCTGATAGACAACTAGAGTTTACCATCGACTTGGAGCCAGGATCAGCCCCAGTGTCGAAGGCACCCTATAGGATGGCCCCAAAGGAGCTAGAAGAGCTGAAAATCCAAATCCAAGAGCTTTTGGATCTAGGATTTATTAGGCCGAGTGTTTCACCTTGGGGAGCGCCTGTTTTGTTTGTTAAGAAAAAGGATGGTTCTTTGAGGATGTGCATCGATTATAGAGAGCTAAATAAGATGACACTAAAGAACAAATACCCTTTACCGAATTGATGACTGTTTGATCAATTGCGAGGCGGGTGTATTCTCCAAAATTGATCTTAAGTCGGGATACCATCGGTGAAAATCTGATGCGAGGATGTACCTAAGGCGCATTCCGAACCGAGATATGGCCACTATGAATTCATAGTTATGCCATTCGGATTAACAATGCACCACCGTATTCATGGACCTCATGAGCAGTATTTCATCCATTTACGGATAAATTCGTTTTGGTCTTCATAGATGATATCCTTATTTACTCGAAAAATGAAGAGGATCATAGGAACATCTAAGAGCGGTTTTGCGAACCTTGAGAAATGAAAGACTCTTTGCTAAGTTTAGCAAATGTGAGTTTTAATGAAGGAAGTTATGTTCCTTGGACACATCGTGTCTGCTTGAAGGTATAAAAGTAGATCCGACCAAGGTAGAAGCCGTGCGAGAATGGAAATCACCAAAGACTCGACGACGAATTAGAAGTTTCCTAGGATTAGTGGCTACTATAGGAGATTCATGAAGGATTCTCCAAGATTGCAGGCGATAACCCGACTACTCAGGAAGGAATCAAGTTCAATTGGACGACGACGAGTGCGAGATGAGTTTCAAATACTCGAAGAAATTGACCGATGCACCGTTCTAGCGGTCGAGAAGCGGATGCAAAGTGCGTGGTCTATCTGACGCATCTAAGGCGGGGTGGGTTGCGTTTTGATGCAAGAAGGAAAGTGATAGCTTACGCGTCCGACAACTCAGGCCCACGAACTGAACTACCCAACCCACGATTTGGAACTAGCGGTGTAGTTCATGCACCGAAAATTTGGAACACCATCTCTACGGTGTGAGATGTGAGATCTTCACGGATCATAAGAGTTTGAAGTATTTCTTGAACAAAGAGATCTGAATATGAGACAAAGAAGATGGCTTGAATTGGTAAAGATTACGACCGTGGTATTAACTAGCACCCGGCAAGAAGCGATGTAGTGGTGCGCTTGAGTCGTGAAGAGCCATACAAGTTAGGATGTCTCTTTGTGCAAGAGGAAAAACTTCGTTGAAGAGTTTGGCGGGATGAAGATTGAGCTGGTTGAACCACCCAGACAATTGTGGTCAGTCGCTACACTCACATTGAAATCGATCTAAGAAAAAGAATTGTCGAGAGACAAAGGATTGAGGAAAAGTTGGAAAAGATCAGAAAGACTAAGGTCCGAAGGATTGAAGAATTTCAAGAGGCACGGATAACGCCTTATTGCTTGAAGGTAGGATATGCGTTCTGACGGCGAGCTTGAGCGAAATCATGAGTGAGGCTCACGTCGCCCTACACCGCCCACCAGGCGGTACTAAGATGTACCGGGATCGAAGGAAAAATTTTGGTGGGAAGGCGTGAAGCGAGACATAGCTTCTTTAGTAGAACGCGTCTTGTTTGTCGACAAGTGAAGGCCTACACCAGCGACCCTACGGGAAGTTACAACCGTTAGAAATCCCGAGTGGAAGTGGGACGATATAGCGATGGATTTAGTTCGAGCTTACCCAAATCGAGAAGAGGAAACACAGACCGTATGGGTAATTGTGGATAGACTTACCAAAGTGCTCACTTTCACCTATTCAAAGCACTTATGGATCGATAAGTTGGCCCGGTGTACATTAAGGAAATAAATGCGACTACATGGAGTGCCAAAATCTATTACCTCGATCGAGACTCCAAATTCACATCCAGTTTCGGATTAGCTTACAAAGAGAACTAGATGCAGATTAAACTTGATCTGACATTCCACCCACAAACCGATGGACGATCGGAGAGAACGATCAAACCACAGAAGATATGCTTAGAAGCGTAATTTTGGATCGAGGTGCAAAATGGGAAGATATTTTACCTCGATTGAATTTGCTTACAACAACGACTATCAGCGACGATAGGCATGGCCCCATCGAAGCCTTGTATGGCGAAGTGTAGATCACCGCTTTATTGGGATGAAGTCGGTGAGAGGAAAGTTATAGGGCACGATGCGGTGGCGAGATGATCGAAATCGTTCGACAAATTAGGATGAGGATAAAGAGGCTCGGGGCAGACAGAAATCTTCTGACGTCGGCGTAGATCCGAACTACAATTTGAGGATGGAGACAAAGTCTTTCTTAAGGTCTCTCATCAAAAGGATTGTCGGGTTCGGCACGAAAGGAAAGCTTAGACCCGTTTTATAGGACCATATGAGATCTAGAGAGGATAGGTCCGATTGCTTATAGGTTGGCTCTTCCGCCAAACCTAGGAATGTGCATAATGTTTTCACGTCTCACGATTACGAAAATCGTTCACGACCCAAAGCACGTGATTCATCAAGGCGGCGTGATCCTCGAGCGGACATGAGCTATAAGGAAGAACCATGAGCCATACTTGACCACAAAGTTCAAAGCAACTACGAGACAAGTCGATTCCGTTAGTTAAGGTCTTTGTGGAGACACCAGACGAAGAAGCCACGTGGGAGCTTGAAGAAGTAATGAGAGAAAATACCCGATCTATTTTTCTAAAGGTATACAAATTTCGGGACGAAATTTTTCGTAAGGGTGGAATGTAATATTCGAAAAAACAAATATCACGATTACGGTTTTCTAAACCCGTAATTAGGGTTTTTAGTATATATTATCTTTTACGACATCGAATCTTGTGATTTCGATACGATATCGTTATAATGATTCCTTTCATAATTCACTAAGGATTGTGAATTAAAGGATTGAATTATTACGAAATGATTAGTCGATATATTTTAACGTCAGCAGCGTGTCGAGCGTCCGCTTTTCATGAAATTTTCCGGCGGTGAAGCTTGGAATTAATTTCCATCTTAATTCCTTTATTAAAGGGATATATTTATTTAGTAAGGGTGAACTTCTGCGACCATTTTGAGATGAGTCGATTTTGAGCGTTTTGAGGCGTTTTGAGCGTCGGCGTCTGAGGCGTTTTGCAAATTGAGTTTAATACTCGGAAATTATAATAATTAATTTCCTATTAATATTTTATATAATTTCAGTATTATTAATTATTAACGATCGAATTTTCGGTTATTGAATTCGATATTTTGATATTGAAATTTTCAAAACCTAAGTTTATAAACTTTGGTTTTCACATGAAATGACACTATTAAATTATCATATGGTATCTAAACTTTATAATATGATATATATGAGTGTTATTAAGCTATGAAATCAGTTTTTAGATCATTAAAAATCGAAAACAGATTTTTATAAATTTCGAAACCTAACTTTCGAAATTAGGGTTTTATATGCATGAATTAATGCTATAATTTTATCCTATGATATTATTTAATATCTAAATCATATATTATGATATATACATGTATATTTGGATCGAAAATGGCATGAGTATCAATAATAGGCGTAATTTGTATTTTATTCCTATTTTCCTAATTTTCTGTCGGCATTTTCGAAATAATAGTATATGTTGGATTTAATTATTTTTATGGCATGTATTATATATCTATAATCAAGTATGATATATATTATGTATTAGTGTATAAAAATGAAGTAAAAATCAGCCTAAAACCTACCCCCATGCGCCGGCTCTCTCTCACTCTTCCCCACTACAAATAATTACCCCTTTTTAAAAAGGACCAATGCATGAAGAGCACACTTAACACTCCTCAATCATCACCCTACAACCCATTAAATTGCTGCAGATTTTGTGCCATTCTCTTGGCCAAAATCGAGAGAGAGGGAGAGGTAGTATAGGAGAGGCTCTTCACATTACACTCTACTACACTCAACACACATTACAAACACTCAACACTCTCATTATTCTCTCCATTTCTTCCTTTCTTGACCAAAATGAGCCTTCCTCTCCATTTCGAATAGCTTTCACCTTCTTCCTTCTCATTTCTTCTCCACCAGTTGATACATACCTTGTTCTTGTTAATCTATACCATTCTAAGGTAATACACGGTCCTTAGTCACGATTTTTCACCCATTTATTACGAAATTTTCAACATGCTCTTATACATATGAGTGTGTATTTGAATGATATATGTATGTGTATATATGTTTTAAATGTTCTTGAGCATGAGAATGTTGTTCTTGATGTTTTATTTGAAAAATATATGAAATGTATGCTTAGATAATCTATGTTGTTGTTCATTTGATCTTTGAATGGATCTAGCATGCTTATATTATTTTCGAACCATAGAACATGTTTAAAATAATTTTTGAAAATGTTAAAAATGCATATGTGATGACCGAGTGCTTCTTAGCATTTTCTAAGCATGTAATATTGATTATGTTATGATTTAAACCTATGGTATGTTAATTAAAATTTTTAGAAAACCCTAGGTATTTTTGTTAAAATACCGTGAGCTTATTAAATAAAATACCTTGGTGTATAATTTTTATTTTAAGCATGTGATGACATATTAATGCTTTAATGTATTGATTATATGTTATATGACTTAATTAGAATTTTTGAAAACCATATGCTTAAAATTTAATTAAGGCCGAGAGCATTAAGAAAATATTTGTTGATGTATGATTTTATTTTTGAACATGTAATGGTGTTTTAATGCTTTAGTATATTGTTTATACATTGTGTGAATTAATTAGAATTTTTGGAAATCATTTACCTATTTAAATCAAATAAGCCGAAAGCTTACAAGCTTATGAGGTGATGATTTAATTAGTTCTTGATGATTATATGATGTTATATTAATATACTATAGTGTATAAACATAGTATATAATTATTGGAATTTTTGAAAACCAAATGCTAAAATAAATCGAAAAAGCCGAGAGCTTGCAAAGCTCATATGGTGACGATTTAAATTATTTTGGTTGATGTTATAATGTTACAATGTTATAATATAATGTGTATTGATGTTGGAATTTATTTAGAATTTTTTTTAGAAATGGTTTGCTATTTATTTGGTAATTATCATAGTATTACCGTAAATAATGTTACATTTTGTGAAATAAATAGTTGTGAGTAACTATGGGTTGTATAAATATTATATACTGATGTTGGGATGTCATTATAAGTATATATCAATTTTGGGAATTTTTGGATGATTATTCCCTATTATTTTGAATTACCGTGAATATATATATGTATATATATAAATAATTAGCAAACAGTGTTATATGAATTTCATAAATTCATATTCTGGACTATAGTGTATAATAATACACTATATGAATTTAGAAAAATTTTCAAAAGTCATTTAGTATTTTTAACCTAATTATCGAATTACCGATAATTAATAAGGATTTTAAATCCTTTTAAAACAGTTTATTAATGAAAATTCACTAAAATGATATTCTGGACAGTTTTAAATTTTACAAAATTTTATAAACATAGATTGCTATGTTTGAGGCGAGCGTTCATTTATAACGTTTTGAAATACCAAAATACGTTTTATTTATAAAAGGATTATTAAAATACGAAAATAATCATAAGTCCTTGATTTACAAGATAAATCGAGCAATAGGACTTTACGTTTTCAAATCGATCAAATTCGATTTATAAAACAAAATAGTAAAGTTCTTATTATTAAAGGTCGAAATCGTTGACTTTGTTGATCAATGTTGACTTCGTTGACTTTTCAAGTCAAGCGTGCGATTATACATTTATAAATCGTCGATGCTGCGTAAGATATACTAATTGAGTATGATGCCCATTAGTAAGAAAGGTTTCACAAATGAAATCCATATATCGAACGTGCTTATCGTTGAAAGCATCTCTAAGAGCGAGAACAAGTCGATCGTATCGTGTTAGAGGCGTATTGAATTCACTAAGGAATTCGGTCTACATCGATATAAAATATCGAAGTTTATCTTAGTTTTGAAAGTCTCGAAAGACTTGAGCGACGTCTAAAACCTCGCTTTTTAAGTAAAGGTGTGGGCCTTGAAGCAATGACGGGATTTTACGAACGAACTTAGGACTTTACAACAAACCATAGTCGGTGGGCTTCCTTTCTTACCTCAAAATGTGGGCTTCTTATCTTCAAAATATGACTTTCTTGTCATACCAAATGAATTTATTCTGACAAAGACTTATACTACAACCTGCTTATCGAATGTTTCTTGCATTACACGAAAATATTTCGTTTTGTGTATGGATCCTATCTGTTATGCCCGGTAGAAATGTGGAATAGTTGGAACTATTATTGTTGTGGTAGCACCCAACCTTTTTAATGTCGGGTCTGTGTCGATGACAAATGCACAGCTAGGATTGGCGTGAAGGTTGGAACTACTGTTGTGTTAACATATGCTTGCAGGTAGTGTGTCTTTGTGCGGGATTACGGTGATCACGGCGTCGTAGATGGGAGGCCTCCTCTCGGCGTTTATTATTTATTATTATTATGTATTGTGACTATGAGATGTGGACCATACACACCAAGAAAATGCTCGGCGAGCTATGTTCTGACTGAAAATGATTTGGTAAGCCTGAGCATTTTAACTAAAACCACTGTGACTTACCCAATATTGGCGGCGTAATCGACTCTATCAAATGTTTTTGACGCGAGTCCACTAAGTGCAATTTCTTGTACTCACCACGCATGTTTGTTTTAAATGTGCGGGTTGAGCTCGATAGTGATGATGGGGAAAGTGTTGAGAGTCCAGTGTCCTTGACCGTTTAATTGAATTTGTGGTTTATGCGTGAATGCATATCGTCATATATGTATTCACACACTTTCATTGCTACACTCTGAACTCCCTTATTCGCCTTATGTTTTAAACTATTGAGGCCCATCGGATCGAGGCAGTTTGGGGTCCGATGGCTAAACCTTCAAAAACAATATAACATCATCTAGTATTACATTCGAGCATGTTAGCTTATTTTCACGCCTCTATTTTATTCATGTAACCCTAAAGTACTACTCCTAGTACTAGTAGCCCTCAGGCCGGGTTGGTCCGGAATGGGGTCGTGACATATAGTAAGCATAGTTAAGGATGATTAAGTGTTATATGAATTTATTAGAATTTTTAAAAATTGTTTACTTGGTTTATTATGAAAACCGAAAACCATATGTTATAAGACCAAGGTGTATAAATTTTATTTGACCTAAGTAATTACATATTATTAATCACATGATAAAATAGTGTGGCATATGAATTTATAGGAATTTATGCACAAGGATAAGCTATTTAATTCATAATAGCCGAAAACTATATATTATATGTATTAAGGTTATAAATTTATTTTATCAAGTATAATTACATAATATGATCTAAAATAATGTTTTAGACATAGTATGATTTTATAGGAATTTTTGGAACAAGAATTGCACATAAAATAATAGAATTTCATAAGAAATTTAAAAAGTCAAATTGTTGACTTTTTGTTGACCAAAGTCAAAATTGTTGACTGGGTCAAAATAGTTGACCAAAAACGTTGACCCGGTCGAAAGGGCACGCATTCGATGTCGTGATCTATGTGACGTGAAGCGTTTAGTAACAATGTAACTTACGTTACGTAAGTACATTAAAGCGTATTATATACTAAAAGATAGAATATTCCTTATAAATTAAGAAAATTAGTAATCGACATTAATTGATTAGGAAGCGTCGAAATAAGTCGGCGTTAGCCTTATTTGACGCGTAGAACGTTATAGACTATGTTAGTCTCTATCGAGCGCGTGAGACATACTAAAACAATTCTTACGTTAAGGTGATCGTGGACTTGAGAATTCGACGTAGAAAGGAAACCGTAGTGAAAAGACCTTCAGATCTGGAGGTGGGCTTTACTCAAAACCCTTTTATTTATAGACGCTTTCTTGAAAGTATTTATTTACAAGCTTCGGTTGAAAATGATTATGAGCATTATTCAATTACATGCCCAAAGTATTTATGTTTTAACGTATGTATCCTATCATGTTATTGGGCGAGCCAACTATGAATGTGAATCGGGTTGTTGGGTAGCTCCCAACTTTATCGTAAAATCGATATCGGATCCTACGGATCACGAGAATTCTGGCTAGGGTTAGCGTGTACACCTAAATGACCGTGTGATTGTGAGTCGTTAGCAATATCTTGACCGATCACGGCGTCGGTGAAGGAGGCCTACTTACCGTGAGATCGCTTATGGACGATTATGTAAATGATACGGATCATACTGAATCGAAAATGCCCGCCATGCGAATCTTTTGAGAAATGATAAAGTATTTTGGTATTCACGAGTTATTTCAACTAAAATCCTCGTGTTATACTAATGGGCGGTGTAATTGATAAAATTATTTTGGCATGAGTCCACTAAGTGCAATCTTGTACTTAGCCTGCATGTTTGTTTTAAATGTGCGGGTTGAGTGTGATAGGATGGACAAGTGTTGAGCGGTGGAGTTTTGTCGTGATAGTTTACCTGAATCTATATCTTCATATATGCATTCACATGCTTTCATTGCTTGAGAACACTTAGTTGTATTTTGAATATTACTTATGTTAACCTTCGATCGGTTGAATCCTTTTGTTGATGATCATTGGTCTAGTTTGTATGAAATCATTGTGTGTTTATCTATAACAGTTTAAAGTCTTGAAAGGTTGTTGGTCATTATGTTCTTAATCCCTGTTTAGTAATAACAGTCCCGTCTAATCCCTACTTTAGATTGGCGGGCTGTTACAGATTAATATCGAGCGGGTCGTCCTTTGAACCTAAAACCTTCTTTCAAAAGTTAAGTCTAGATTGAGTCACTAGACTTCTAGAGATCAGCTGACTGTGCTCAACACTCCATCACATCAAGCTCAACCGGGAAAGAGGTAAATTATTTTCTCAGTTTTGAGATTGAAAGTTGAAAGTTGAAACAGTTGAACTTGAAAGTTTTGAGAATGAGATTGAACTCATATTTTGAAATCAGTAAAAGTCATGAAAGTTTTGGAATGTATTCCAGAAAGAATTTTTCAGTATTATGAGAAAAATTGACAATTTTATGTCAAAAGTGATATGATAATGAGTTATCAGTGAGATGAAACAGAGTTTACAGAAAATGAGAAACAGTTGACATGATAATGTCAAAAGTAATGCTTGAGTTACTGAAAGCATGAATCTGAAGTTATGTTATGATTTTTGAAATGTTTATTCAAAGTTTTACAGTTCATTCTGAAAATGGGTATGTTATTCCCGAAAGAACATAGATGCTCTAAGAAGCATGCTCACCTCTTGAACATAGAAGTATGAGTTATAGGAGCTTAATCCCTGCGAGAACAATAGCGGTATTGATTTACTGAACAAGCGAAAAGTCAGTTGAAAACAAACTCGAGTTTCAACGAAAGGCTGACGAAAGCAAAAGAAGAGATCAAAGGTGCAAAACGCATGGGTTTGATATGGACCATAGATAGCTGAACAAATCTTGAAAGGAAACTCGTACGAAGCGGAGCATGAGCTCGCACTCGTCTAGAAATGAGAAGCCCAAGGCGCACGGGCGCGCAGATAGAAAACTACACCGCGCAGTATTTTTGTTTTAATTTGTTCTCATTCGTTTGAACTCCGTTTTGCAAACGGTTTTCGCTCACGCACTCTTATCACAACGAACTTCATTTCATATGAAGGACAGAAATCCTGAATCCTTCTCCAGAATTCGTGGGGGACAGTTGAAGTTAGACTGAAAATTTTGCTAAGAATAGAGAACTTAGGAAGTTAAAAGTAGAGATCCCATAAGTGAAATTATGATATAGAATGAACATAGGAACTTTGTTGTAAACATTTATCTGCCTATCAGATGTGTTTGCTTTATCTGCTTAACATATATTTTCCATTCTTTTATCTGCTTATCAGATATAGATTTACTTACGCTAGTATTGTCTGTGTTAGATGGCAAGGCCGTATTACTCACCAAGGCGAAGGATAAGACCGAGGTTCACACCAGGAGAAGTACTTGAAGCATATCGCACTTACAGCATGAGTTGGGGCGACAGTTTAGGCGAGTTTCTGATGAGCTATCTGCGATTATGGATGGACGCCCATGAGTACGGTGTGACAGGATATGATGGCATCAAGCGTTTACTCACTTGATTGGGAAGACTATGCAAGAGAAATATCGGGCAATTATATCTATCGTGCGGGCATTGACTATGACTTGATTGGAGATCTACCGAGGTTCGTCAGCCATCTTACCTATGTCTACAGTGTGTACAGGGCTGCACCAAGAGGGCCCTATCTGCCACCGAGGGAGTACACTTGGCAGGACGACACGCCGGAATGGTTATACACGGAAGTTCCTCGAGTGGTCAACCCTTCAGTACCAAGGTTCTTGGAAGCAGGAGATCGACCCGAGCACGTGACGAGAGCATCGCGACCCAGGTCATTAGGAGTACCAGTTCTTCCACCTATGACGTTCAGACATCCGACGTGACCGGCACCACCAGTTCTACCACCAATGACGACACCTTATCACGAGGGGACATACATGGAAGCACATGATCATCAGGAGGACTATGTTCCTATCGCGGGACGTGTATCTTTGTAGGTGATGATGGAGCTGGACCGTCACGGGCGTGCTCGGGAGGAAAGTTCGGAGGAAGATTCGAAGAGGACCAAGAACAAGAAGATCATGATGAGGATCAGTGAAGACGAAGCTGCAAGGAGAACTATGGAAGCGTGAGCGAAACATGGGCGAGCGGATATTATTATCTGAGTAGTATGTAGTATGTAGTAATGATGTTAACAAACAATATAGAAGCATAGTATTTTGAGACGCCTATAACTAGTATGTAGTTGACGATGGTATACATAGTACAGGTGTGTACTTAGCTTCTTTTTGTGCTTAATGACTTGTATGCAGAATAGTCCTCTTTGAGGCAAATTTTCCATATATATATATACATGATGACCCTAGATGGGCTTTTATGACAATAAGTTGTGCGAAAAGAATGATGGTTGTTTAAGTTGTTTCTGATACGATTGTATAAAGATGTTATGTATATTCCACCGCAATGAGCGTTATTCGAATACTAACTACGTTTTATTAACGAATGCCGCCAGGGCGTGCACCTCGGTGAAGTGAGGGAAGGGGTAGAGGAAGAGGCGGGGTGAGGCGGGATACCACAGGCGGAAAGTGAGGAGATCCTGTGCCACCCCACCTCCACCTGACCGTAGAGTGGAAGAACTCTTTTTAAGATAGAACCCGCCCTCCTTCAATGGTAAGGGAAGCCCTGAGGATGCCGAACAATGGGTCAGGGCTATTGAGCAATTTTTGACTTCCTTGTTGTACTATGCAAGAAAGGTTATCTTCGTGACATTCGAACTCACGGACCGGTGACACGGTGGGAGGCGAGGAAGAAGACAACCCCGAACAAATGGAATACTTTACAGGATGACTTCAAAACGGAAATGTATGATAAGTACATCCCCAAAAGTTACCTGAAGAAAAGGAGGTTAAATTTTCACCACAGGCGGGACAAGATGTCGGTCATTTGAGTCGATCGGCGTGCTCGCGATATGTCTAGATACGGATTTAGTAGTCTTGACATGAAAATGTCGAAAAAATTCAAGGCGGGGCGAGACATGAGATAAGGATGTCATTTGGCGGTCGTGGCGACTTAACTTATCTGAGGCTCTTAGTCGAGCATTAGACATAGAGGCTGCGATGCCCGAGGAGAAATCTGTACCGACCCAGTCACGGAATGTGGGTGACAAAGGGAAGCGTAAATGGGAAGGAAGTTCAAATAACAACAATTTCAACAGGAGGTTTTAACAACGACAACAAGAGGCCGTGGCGAATAACATGGCCCATGAGCAAGGTGGAGGAGACCCATATTTACTCCACCTACCCAAGAGATAGTAAGGATTCCGCCGTGCCCGAAGTGTAACAAAAGGCACGCGGGAGTGTGCATGGCTGGAAATTTTGTTTGCTATAAGTGTGGCGTGAGGGGCCACTATGCAAATGAATGCCCTGGGATTCGCCAGATAACTATGGGAAGGCCAAACCAAGCAGGCCCTACCCAACCATTAAGGGCAATTCAGTACCAACCCGGCCACACAAGAAAGAAGCGGCAGCAATGACGGCGACCGCGAGACAGCGAAGAACCCGACAGCAGCAGCCATATCAGCAGAGGCAAGACCTCGCCCGGCCATGCACCAGCTCGGGCCGAGCCTGCGCTACATAGGCGTCGAGCGAGCAGAACCAAGGTAACCTAGCGGTATGGGATTGCTTTGCAATGTACCTATTATACATTCGTCTGGTGCTTCGCATTCTTTCATTTCAAAAGCATGCGTTGATATGTTAGAACTTAAACCCGAGGAAGCGAATCAGAAATGAGAATCTCATCACCTATAGGAGGTATTATGGCCGTTACGTGGCTTGCTCGAACTTAGAGTTGAACTTAGGCTCACTTAAGGTTCTAGCAAATAACTCAACGTAATACCTATGGGGATGTAGATATAATTCTAGGAATGGATTGGTTGGCGAAAACCATTCCAAGATCCTATGCAAACAGAGAAGAATTTCGATGCAACCACGGGAAAAGAAGCTACGAACTTCTATGGGATTAGTATGGGAAGAAAATCCCAATAATATCCGCGCTCAAGCAAGGAGAATGATGAACAAGAAGGAATGTCAAGCATTCCTTGTTTATCTAAATGGAGAAAAAAGCGGAAACAAGGGTGAAGGCGTGGAAATTGTTCGAATTTCGGGCGTCTTTCTGACACATTACCAGGACTACCCAGACGACGACGGCTAGAGTTCACAATTGAGCTGGGCGGGATCGCTCGATATCAAGCGCCGTCTGAGAATGGCACCAAAGGAACTCGAAGAGCTAAAAATTCAAATCCAAGAGTTATTGGACTTGGGCTTTATTAGACCAAGTGTTTCACCATGGGGAGCACCTGTCCTGTTTGTCAAGAAAAAAGATGGTTCGTTAAGGATGTGTATTGATTATCGGGAATTAAATAAACTAATGCTCAAGAACAAATATCCACTACCGAGGATAGACGATTTGTTCGATCAGTTGAGAGGTGCAAGCGTATTCTCGAAAATCGATCTTAAATCAGGATACCATCAACTAAAGGTACGACCGGAAGATATATCTAAGACGGCATTCAACAAGGTATGGTCACTACGAGTTTGTAGTTGTGCTGTTCGATCGACTAATGCTGCCGTATTTATGGATCTTATGAGCAGTGTTCCATCCATACTTGGATAAGTTTGTCTTAGTCTTCATAGATGATATTCTCATCTATTCAAGAACGAGGAGGAACATAGGGAACACTTGAGAG
The DNA here is from genome assembly GCA_036937905.1 of Salvia rosmarinus. Taxonomy (NCBI): domain Eukaryota; kingdom Viridiplantae; phylum Streptophyta; class Magnoliopsida; order Lamiales; family Lamiaceae; genus Salvia; species Salvia rosmarinus. The sequence goes on from CM072820.1 coordinate 27,293,030, forward strand.
CGATATTCTGAGCCGAACAACTTTATGCTAAATTCGTAAGTGTGAATTTTGGCTTAAAGTGATATTCCTTGGACACATCGTGTCGTGGAAGAATAAAAGTTGATCCGGTAAAGGTCGAGGTCAGTACAAGGATGGAAAACACCGACCACTCGGAATGAAATCCGGGTTTCTTAGGATTAGTGGTTACTATAGGAGATTCATTGAAGGATTCTCCAAGATAGCGAGCCAACGATACACAGCTACTCAGAAAGGGATTAAATTTACATGGATGATGAGTGTGAGGCAAGTTTCCAAGCGTTAAAGAGAAACCGACTAGTGCAGGTGTTAGCTGTCCCATTCGAACAATGAATATGTTATCTATACCGATGCTTCCAAAATGGACTTGGTTGCGTATTGATGCAAGAAGGAAGGTAATAGCTTACGATCGAGACAACTTAGGCCACATGAGTTAAATTATCCAACTCATGACACAGGCGCCACCGTGGTTCATGCACTAAAGATTTGGAGACATCATCTCGACGGAGTAAGATGTGAAATCTTTCGACCACAAAGTTTAAAATACTTTTGAGCAAAAGATCTGAACATGAGACAAAGAAGATGGCTCGAATTGGTAAAGACTACGACTTTGGCATAAACTATCATCCGGGAAAGCTAATGTAGTAGCTGATGCCTTGAGTCGTAAAGGTCAATCAAAACTTGGATGTCTCTTGATAAAGGAAGGAAAACTCATTGAAGAGTTTGAGAAATTGTCGATAGAGATAGTTGAACCACCAAGACAATCATGGGTAATATTGCTACACTTACTATGATGTCGATTTAAGGAATGAAATCATAGAAGAACAAAGAAAGGATGAGGAACTAGAAAAGATAAGGGTTAAAGTGAGAATGGGAGAACAAAAAGGTTTCAAAGAAGCATCTGATAACGCAATATTGTTTGAGGAAAGGCTATGCATTCCAAACAATGATGAGCTTAGAAATGAAATCATGAGAGAAGCTCATGATACTCCTTATACCGCCCACCCAGGCAGTACTAAAATGTACCAAGACTTACGAGGGAAGTTCTGGTGGGAAGGAATGAAGAGAGATATAGCCTCTTTCGTCGAACGTTGTCTAACTTGTCAAATGCTATAATCAACTTAAGGTACGAGCTGACAATGTACCCAAAATGGCTTCCCTAACAAGATATGGCTACTATGAGGATATAGTTATGTCGTTCGGACCAACTAATGCGCCAGCTGTGTTCATAAACCTCAAAAAAAGAGTGTTCCGCGCATACTAAGACAGATTGTCTTAAATCATCATAGATGATATTCCCATCCAATCAAAGGGCAAGAAAAAGTATAAAGAGCTCTTAAGAACTATCTTGCAGACATCGAAGTCAAACAAATTTCGCCAAGTTTATTTAAGGCGGATTCGGCTTAAAGGAATGATATTCCTTTGACACGTTGTGTCATTCAAAGGAATCCATGTGAACCTAGCAAGGTTAAAACAGTGCAAGGATAGAGAAATTCACTGAAAAGTTTAAAAGAATGAGAATAGAGATGGTTGAACAACCAGAGACGACCAGGAGTTGTATTCACTCTAACGTCTGAATTAAGAAAAAGGATAATAGAGGAACAGAGGAAAGATGTCAAAGTCGAAAGGGTAACACTACTATATGGGTAGTAGTGAGTCGAAACTTACTAAAAGGCTTAATTTACGCTTTGTCGTATACTCGTGGATCTAATAGATTAGCTCGGTGTTACATAAAGGACATCATCGTTATCTGAGCACCAAAATCTATCATATCGATAGAGGTTTTAAGTTGTTCTAAATTGAATAGCCCACAAAGGAATTCGACACGAAATTTAACTTTAGCATAACTTTCGCTCACAGACAGATGGACAGTTAGAAAAAGAACTATTCGAACGCTTTAAGATATGTTAAGGATATTAGGGCCGAAATGAAAGTACTAATTGGAATTACGTTTTTCCATTTATTAAGATCACCTGCGACAGTAGCTGTCGAGCAACGATTGATATAACCCATATGAGGTATAGTACGAAAGAAAATATCGATCACCTCTTTATGGTAATAATGAAAGTAAGAGGAAAGTTTTAAAGCCAATTACGTGAAAGGAATGAATGAAATGTTTGCGAGTTAGGTAATGAAAGAAAAGTTCATGATAGACAAAAGTCTTACGATATGCGTAGATATGAGCTGCATCTTGAATGCAGAGATAAAGTGTATTAAAGTTCTCCATTGAAAGAATTCTAATGTTTGGAGAAAAAGGAAGTTGAGATTATGTTCTATAAGACCTTGCGAGATCCTAGAATTGATAAGGCCTAGCAGCCTATAGATTGGTATTTCCACCAAGTTTGGGGAAATATACAGAATGTTTTCCACGTGTTACAATTAAAGAAAGTTCAAATATGGTCCAAAATACGTGAGCATCATGATGACGTTATTCTTGAATCAAGATATGAGTTATGAGAAAGAATCTGCAATTGTTTTAATCGTCAGAATCAACGGTTAAAAAAAAGAAGCTTATACCGTTGGTGAAAGTCCAATGGAGAGACCATGGACAGAAGAAAGTTACGTGGAAACTTGAGATTGTTATAGTGCAAAGATAACCGTACTTTGCTCGATATGCAAATTTCGAGGACGAAATTTATTTTAAGGGGGGTAGAATGTAATATCCCGCAGTTTTAAATGCTTAATTACAATAATTTAAATCGTAATTTAGAGTTTAACCTCGATAATTAAAATCTAATTAGTCGATGCTCGATTTTGACTAAGCATAATTTGATAATGTCATTTGACATTCACCGACGCTAGTGAATTAAGGAATATAGTTTACGCTATTCCTTCAACGATATTTCTAACGTCGATAAAATTCGACAATTAAGTTTCTGATATTTTCTAAGCATCGAGACTTAAAATTCAATTCCCTATTATTATAGAAGTGAATAAAGTGATTCTAATTCATTTACGAACGTTTTAGAGATAATTCAACTATTGACATTTTGAGACGTTTCAAACGTCTACGTTTAGAGACGATTCGATAACTTAGCCAATCGATTAAGGAATTATAATATATAAATAACTATAATTATTTTATGCCATAATAGCATTATTTATCATTTAAAATAACGCTAGAGAATTAAGGATCAATTATGGAATAAAGTAAGCAATTTTCGAAATTAGGGTTCCGAAAATTAGAAATGTGACATAGAATTATTCTAAATATTTTTCCTATGATTTAATTCATCATCTATGACTTATATATGTCACATAGCTATGGGTTAGCTATATGTTACAAAAAAATAAAATATCTAGCTCTATTAACCCTAGAATTTTCGAAAATGTGCACATAGTGTGAAAGTGATCTAATTCCTATCTTGTAATAATGCTATGCATTAATTGTAATAATGATACATAATTAATGTATAAGATAAGCTCAAGCATCAACTTGCACAAGTGGGAAGCCACTTGCTAGAAAGTGTCGAAAATTTTGATAGTTTTTATGTGATAATGTAGAAAATATCTTGATCTAATTAATGTAAAGGATAAGATAATGTTCCAACTTGGTATGAGGTGTAAAGTAGAGATGGTGTTCAAATTGAACAAGTAACCTAAGGTTGTCTACATGCAATGACCGAAATTAATGAGATAAGAACATTAGGTGTAAAAGTTTGACCTACAACTAGATACTTATGCTTAAGGGTAATTAATGAATCATTTCTAAAAAAATTGGCTAGGTGCCGTGAACCATGGAAAAAGAAGGAGAAGATATTTTATTTCTTAAATTGGATAGAGTGCCGTGAGATACATTTCAATTGATAAGGACGTGTATAATAATAATTAAAGAATGTAATCAACTAAAACAAATATCATCACCATATTACATGGAAAGTACCGTGAACACCTTTGTGTATGGAATGAAAATTTTGTCTTTCATTTCATAAGGTTGCCGTGAGCTAATAAGAAGTAGGAAGAAGAATTTTGTCTTTAAACAATTACCTAGTGTACGAAAAAAATTAATGGATTAGGAAAGATTTGTACAACTTGATTAAATGTGATATACATTAATTAAGTGATAAGGTAACATGTTGAGGTGTATATGATAAGGATGAGTTGTAGGATAAGATAAGTTTTGTCCTCAAATGTGTAGGGAAAAGCGTATGTTAACCCTCGCCCGAGGATCCATCTTGGGTGTTTAATTCACCATACATTGATTATAAACCTAGCATGCGTCTATATAATTAAATCGCAACACGTTGGGGTTTTCACGTGTTTACCTTTGGATGCAATCGAGGTGGATCGAGCGGGATGAGCGGATCGAGCGGATCGAGACTCGTGCTTTGACCTTGGGACTGTATCCGATGCCCAATCTCCAGCGTCGAGTGAGGGCGATCTATGGAGAATGCTTGGAAAATCACCCAATGCTCTCTACTCACAACTTTCAAAATTCTCTTCTTAATACTAGAGGGCGAAAATTCTAGCTTTCAATATGTGAGCATACCTTAGACATTATCTCATACCTTATATTTATAATGCACTACCTTAATCCTATATGGAATATTACCATAATCTATATGGAATATTACCATAATCTATATGGAATATTACCATACACTTAGGATTATTTCCATACTCTTAGGATTATTTCCATACTCTTAGGATTATTTCCATACTCTCAAGATTATTACCATAATCTTATATGGAAAGGATCTATGCATATTCCATAAATATAATTATATCCTTGTGGGATAAAGAGAATAAAATCTTTCCTTTGAGAGGACACGGGCGCCGATTTTCTTACACTACGGGCTGGATGGGCCGACCAGGATCAAATGCAAGGAATAAAGATGGGCCTCAAATAAATTAATTATCTTATGTTCACCCGAACATAAATTAATTTATAAACATTCGATCATGCCACTAGAAAGAATGTTGACTTACCCTTTATTACCAAGTTGAGTCGGGCTTGCACTTGAACATTACGAATCCCGTATTTAAGATATCGAGCGTCCATTAATCATTTCTAGCAATCATTGCTTAACGATTAATATCCTTATTTCCTTAAGTAGTACCACTCAACCTTATTATTGTACTTGAGCTAACTCGACTGCGAGGTTTAGTACAATAAACCTTTGAGCTCCTTAAGGGCGTCATCATCCTAAGCGGATACGGTGACTCGTCTGAGATAACTAGCGTGACATACAAGATCGCCACCACCCAAGATCGGAGAATCTTGGGTTAGAACATCTAACCCTCACTCATAACAAGTCAAAGTGATGGTCGACAACTCATACTCACCTAATACCTTATCGAGGTTTAGATCATCGTAAGTCACCGAGATCTTGGTTCTTCACGACGGTCGGAAAGAAGAACTCATCTCATTGTGATCCTTCATACGTCGGAGGCGTACCAAAGGCATAGACAAGCAACTAAGTCAAGTCACTTCTTATCTATCTGCGGCTAAACCGACAACTCGTCCTTAAGTCGTCTCGGTTTGTGAAACTTTTATATCTCATTAAGCTTGACCAATCATACGGACTTACGTGATCTTCTACACACCGTATGATCTAACTTATATATGAGATAAGGGGACACGGATATATGCAATCAAGTATTCAAATCGGATAGGAGATTGTAATAGTGGTAACGGAAACATTGTATACAAGCTCAACCAAACGCTTTCGGTGTACAAATCCAACAATCTCCCACTTATACTAAAGCAAACTTTTAGTATACAATGTGTCTTTCTACTAGCTATTACAAACAACCATCACTTTGCTTCTCCCACTTATACAAAAGTTTCCTTTCTAAGTGGGTGCCATCAAGCGCAATCGAGTCCTCTAACGTGTCCATCGTAGACTTTTTGCGGCGAGCTCTTCGTGAATGGATACTCGCTAGATTTTCCGTCGTATCAATCTTTTCAATCAGCACGTCACCTCGTCTAACGATTTCTCGTATGACATGGTACTTTCTCTCTATGTGTTTGAGTCGCCTTGTGGGTCCGTGGTTCCTTCGAGTTTGCCCGCGCACCGAGTTATCACGATAAACTATGATACTCTTGGGCAAACCAGTGCCACACCCTAGATCCATGGTGGTTCTTGAACCATCTGACCTCCTTAGAAGCCTCAGGGCGGCTACATATTCGGCTTCCATGGTAGAGTCCGCAATGCATCGCCGCTGCGATCCCGCCAGATCGGCTCCACCTCCCAAGGTAAACACATAGCAGGGTTGACTTTTTCTCATCACGGTCGACTTGGAAATCCAGTCTCAGATAACCCAAAGGCATTAGACTATCTGCATGGTAAACTAGCCTATAATCTCGAGTCCTTTCGGTACTTGAGTATATGCTTCTTGCATCCAATGAGCTTGTCCGAGGTTAGGCGATATCTAGCTACTATGCTGCCGCATAGCGGATATCGGGCCTCGTGCATAGCATTGCGTACATGAGACTTCCTCGCGGGAAGCGTAAGGAACTTGTCTCATTCCTCTATCTCGCTGCGGTCATAGGTGATCATGTTTTAGATAAAGGAACGCCATGTCGAAAGGTAGCAATCCTTTCTTGGCGGTCGCATACTAAAGCAGTAATCACGATATCGATGTAAGGCGCTTTGAGATAAGCTCAACATTTTCTTCTTGCGATCTCGGTAAACCTTGATCCCAAGAATGTACGCTGCATCTCCTAAGTCTTTCATTTGAAACCGATCGGATAGCCAACTCTTTCGTCCGATAATGACTTCACGTTGTTGCCAACTAGAAGGATGTCATCTACATAAAGTGCAAGAAATACCACATCACCGTTGACATCTAACCGATACACACAACTCTCGCTAGGCAACTGGTAAATCCATAGGACTTTACCACCTCGTCAAAGCGTAAGTTCCATGATCGGAGGCTCGCTTAAGTCCATAAATGGACTTCTTAAGCTTCCATACTAGATGCTCTTCACCTTTTACCATAACCTTCAGTTGCTGCATATAGATGTCTCTACCTTCCTCAAGGTAACCGTTTAGAAAAGCGGTTTTAACATCCATTGCCAAACCTCTAGGTTCAAGTGGGCTGCTATGGCTAGAAGAATTACGATGGACTTGAGCATTGCTACGATGAAAAAGTCTCATCGAAATCGATGCCCTCAATCTGAGTGTACCCTTTCGCCACAAGCACGGCTTTAAAAGCGAAACCTCTCCATCGGAATCTCTTCCTCTTGTATATCCACTTACTACCTATGGCTTCCTTGCCATCCGGTAGAGTGTCTTTTCATATACATCCATAGCCGTTATGGACTCCATTTCTAAGTCCATAGCGGTGTGCCATCTCTTGCATCAATATCTTGTATTGCCTCCTTGTATGTCCATGGGTCGATTATTGCATGTTAGATGCTGTGGACTAAATCGAAGATTCACCCACGAACATAAATCGCTCGGGTTGACGAACAACCCTCCCACTACGACGAGGTTCTCGAGCACAATGGCAGCGGTAGGTGCAGATACTTGTGGTTCTCTAACTTGCACAACTTGCGTGTGTAGGTACCACTTATGCGGTCGGTATCTCCGTGGAACTCGACCCACTTCAATTTCTTGAAGTATCGGTGTCGATCCTCCCACTAGACTCGACATCTCGTACCTTTGGCCCTGTCGGTGGTGGAATACGATCATCTTCTAATTCTTGAAGAATGATTTCAACTTTGGACTTATGATTTTCATATAATCCTCTTCTAAGAATCGGGCATTAGTGCTAATAATGACCTTCCCGATCCTTAGGACTATAGAATAAACCACCTTCGTTCCTCTAGGATAGCGATAAACGACCTTGCGTCGATCTCTAGCCTCAACTTGTCGCCTTCTTGTTCAAAGACGCGTGTCTTTGGATCGCCCATATCCTTATGTGGCTTAAAGCGGGCTTGCGCCCAAACCACAACTCGAAGGGTCTTTTCGATGACTTGGGCGGTACTAGATTTAGCAAGTATGCACTGTCTCTAAGGCATATCCCGAACGAAATAGGCAATGTAGCATAACTCATCATAGATCTAACCATTTCAAAAGAGTCCTATTTCTTCGCTCGACACACCATTTTTTGTGGTGTGCCGGTGAAATCTTGTTGGGATGTAATCCACACTTCACTAGATAGTCCATAAACTCGTTCTTGAGGTATTCGCCACCGCGATCGGACCATGATGACTTGATACTCTTACCTAGCTTCTCCTCCACTTCCGCCTTAAACTCTTTGAATTTCTCAAAGCATTCGAGACTTGCGGTGAAGGTATATGTATCCGTACCTTGAGTAATCGTCAATGAAAGTGACAAAATACTGCATACTCCACGAGCTTGTGTGGACATCGGTCCACATAGGTCGAATGGACTAACTCGACATTTACGTGGCTCTATAACCGCCGCTTTGAAGGGTGCAGTGACATCTTACCTTCTATCTGAGATTCGCAGGCCGGGAGCGAGTATGTGTGAGATTACCCAACGCTCCATTCTTAGCCGCTTTGGATCCTATTTAGATTGATGTGACCTAATCTAAGATGCCGAGAAAAGTAGAGTCATCTTCTGAGAAAACTTTCTCTTTTTAGGGTTTGATGAAGATGCAACATAGTTATAGGTATTATGTTTTGCGAAATAGTATAAAGCGAATTATATAAGGTGCCAACACGAGATAACCGTCATTTCTTATGATAGAAACACCACTATCAAAATAATAAATATCCATGAGTAAATAATTTGAAAGCAGAAACAAGGTTCCACTAAAAAATCCGGCACATATAAAACGTCTTTCAAAACTAAAACTGTTGTTCCAAAACATAAAAACATCTCCAAGCGCAATGCTTGACTTTATACGTTGCCCATGGAGATCGTTATCTCGCCATCAAACGACTCCCTTGTCCGCAGGAACCCCGCAGGTGTAACAAACATGATCGATTCTACCAGATCTACTACCCAAGAATGGGTAGAACAAGTCGCTAAACATGTTTCACATTACTAAAGCAAACAGCGTACTGAGCCTTGAGCATAGGGCACTTGGCCTTCCAATGCCCGTCTTGCACTTGAAGCACTTGCCTTCTCCTTGGCTTCTTCAAGCCTCCGTGGCAACCATGTTCTTGCTCCCATTACTCCCACTATTTCCTTGCCTTTACCACCTTTGGCACCCTTTTCTATTTCCATTTTGCAACGGAAATTTTGGGCCCTTAGATGTGCTAGCAAGAGCATGTGCTCCTTTCCCATAACTCCTTCCGCAGACAACGAGATCATTAAGCAACCGACTAAGTGTAAACTCGGTCTTGCTCATGATCGCATTCACGCCGAAAGTTCTCAAAAGACTTGGGCGTGTATTGAGGATGATATCGACCTTGGCCGCCGTCAATACCTCCTCCCAACCGATCAAGACTATCCATGAGATGAGTCGTGGGAGACATGTTCATGGACCGAACTTCCTTCTTCCATCTTACACGCCAAGATCTCTCTCATTGTGTGGAAGCGATCGTCCGATCCGATTGCCCAAACTTACTCTCGAGACTTGACCAAATATCGATCGCGTCGCCATCGGCCGATCTTTGCAGCTGCTAGCCTTTGGACATCGTAGTCATCATATAGCATTTAGCCGTATTGTTTGACTTATTCCAAAGTCCGCTTGACTCTCGCTGCTCATTAGTCGATCGTCGATAAGGGCATCGGGTTTAGGAGTAGTGAGAACAAACATGTGTTCTTGAAATGATAAGAACATATTCCATGTTTCGTTTCCACTCGATAAAATTTGGACGGATAACGGATTTTGTGCGAGCATATTGATAATCGGCGTAAGAGACATATCTCGAAGCGATAATGTAAAACACATAAGCATACGATCGCAAATAATTCGTAACAATAATATTGTAACCTTTTGATAAAACAATATTAATTGAAACCTCCAATCGCCCAAGGAATCCCACATACGCAAGCCACGCGTGTGGGCGTTTACATGAACCCCTCGACCCGCACTAAAATATACCTTTTAGTCGTTTAATTTCAATCCATGTCGACTTATCCTTATGACAAATGAAATTAATGATTGGACCTTACTAGACCACATCACTATCACAAGAAGGGACTTGGCGGGAAGTTGTACTTGAGGTGATGTCTAAGCATTGACCACAATTTTAACGATGAAGATGAATTCTTAGAATTGGTATACTCACTCGGACCATACCGCTTCGATTCAAATTCTTTTGTTATCTCATTTATATCTATTACTAGAGAACTTATGAAAATCGCACATACGAGCCACAGCGTGTGGGCGTTTACACATGAAACTCCCACTTCCAATAGATTTAAAATGTTTTATTTAGAAATCTCATCTAACAAACTTATGATAAGCGATGCAAGCAAGCAGCGTGTGGGCGTTTACTCACAGGTCGTCTCACTTTGTTTAGAGATCAAAAGTGGAGGTCTTGACATTTTAATTTGAAAAATTAATTTGTCGGGTTGCTTGCTTAGTCTTTTATTCAAAAGGTTTGTCCATGCGAGATCACGTAATCTAGCATGCTTTTCTATAGAACTCAACATGTAAAACATGCTCATGAGAATTCTAAAATATGCTTGATAAGCGCGATAAACCTAGCATGCTTACTATGCGCGTCCAATTACGTAAAACACTTAAAGGTTTGTCAACGTAATTTAAACATACATAACGTACTCGCATAATTTAAACATCCACGACATGCATATGAGCGATAAAATAAAATAAAGCGTTCATCGCGCTCGATCGTGAAACTGCGCAATTAAATCTAATCTATTACATAGATTTACAAAATGCTGATGTTTAAACTTGACAGGCCTCGCGTGCGGGCACGGACCGGATTCAACAATTGGGCCTCGCGTGCGCGGGCACGGGCGGAATCTCGAAAACGCGGTGCAGGCGGGTCGGCCCATAAAGTCTTGGGCGCGCGCTGAGGCTAAGCCGATCGCGCCCGACCTCGCATCGCGCGCCGCCGCCAGCGCTCCTCGCCATGAGCTGCCTCGCGGTCGCTTCTGCGACCGCGACCCGTCGAGCACGCGTGCACGCCACGCCCAAGCGCCGAGCGTCGCCTCGAGACGCCGTCGCCCGGCCAAACCTCGCGACCGCGATGCGCTTTCGCCATGCGCCGGGTTTCTCGCGCGAACGCGCCCGCCGCCCGCCCAGCTCGCCGCGGCCGCGCTGCCTCGCGGGTAATCCTCGCGACCGCGAAGTTCGCCGCTAAGCGCCAGGATCCCGCCGAGCGCGCCCCGTCGCCCGCAGCCCTCGCGATCGCTTTAGCGACCGCGAGACTCGCTCCATGAAACCACCCGAGGACAGTAGGAGAACTCATTTCTTCCCGTCGTTTCGTTCTTCGTTCGTTAGTCTTCGTTCTTCTTTTACGGATAAGATTTACATAAAAAAATCTAATCTAACCACGGATTTTCTCGTGGTGTAAAACAAAACCAACAAAACAAGCGAGCCACGATGAGCGACAAATCCACAATTATAATAACGCGTAATAATCAGCGTGAATTAATCCAGCGAGCCAAGATTCGATCCCGGGCTCGATACCAGTGTAGGGAAAGCGTATGTTAACCTCGCCCGAGGATCCATCTTGGGTGTTTAATTCACCATACATTGATTATAAACCTAGCATGCGTCTATATAATTAAATCGCAACACGTTGGGGTTTTCACGTGTTTACCTTTGGATCCGCGAGGTGGATCGAGCGGGATGAGCGGATCGAGCGGATCGAGACTCGTGCTGACCTTACGGACTGTATCCGGTTGCCCAATCTCCAGCGTCGGTGAGGGCGATCTATGGAGAATGCTTGGAAAATCACCCAATGCTCTCTACTCACAACTTTCGAAAATTCTCTTCTTAATACTAGAGGGCCGAAAATTCTAGCTTTCAATATGTGAGCATACCTTAGACATTATCTCATACCTTATATTTATAATGCACTACCTTAATCCTATATGGAATATTACCATAATCCTATATGGAATATTACCATAATCTATATGGAATATTACCATACACTTGGGATTATTTCCATACTCTTAGGATTATTTCCATACTCTTAGGATTATTTCCATACTCTCGAAGATTATTACCATAATCTTATATGGAAAGGATCTATGCATATTCCATAAATATAATTATATCCTTGTGGGATAAAGAGAATAAAATCTTTCCTTTGAGAGGACACGGCGCGATTTTCTTACATTCACAGACTGGATGGGCCGACCCAGGATCAAATGCAAGGAATAAAGATGGGCCTCAAATAAATTAATTATCTTATGTTCACCCGAACATAAATTAATTTATAAACATTCGATCATGCCACTAGAGAAAGAATGTTGACTTACCCTTTATTACGAAGTTGAGTCGGGCTTGCACTTAACATTCTGAATCCCGTATTTAAGATATCGAGCGTCCATTAATCATTTCTAGCAATCGATTGCTTAAGCGATTAATATCCTTATTTCCTTAAGTAGTACCACTCAACCTTATTATTGTACTTGAGCTAACTCAACTGCGGGGTTTAGTACAATAAACCTTTGAGCTCCTTAAGGGGCGTCATCATCCTAGCGGATACGGTGACTCGTCTGAGATAACTAGCGTGACATACAAGATTGCCACCACCCAGATGCGAGAATCTTGGGTTAGAACATATAACCCTCACTCATAACAAGTCAAAGTGATGGTCGACAACTCATACTCACCTAATACCTTATCGAGGTTTAGATCATCGTAAGTCACCGAGATCTTGGTTCTTCCGACGGTCGGAAAGAAGAACTCATCTCACTGTGATCCTTCAATACGTCGAGACGCGTGCCCGGCATAGACAAGCAACTAAGTCAAGTCACTTATCTATCTTTGCAGCCCCAAACCGACAACTCGTCCTTAAGTCGCCTCAATTGTGAAACTTTTATATCTCATTAAGCTTGACCAATCATACGGACTTACGTGATCTTCTACACCTTTGTGATCTAACTTATATATGAGATAAGGGGACACGAGATATATGCAATCAAGTATTCAAATCGGATAGGAGATTGTAATAGTGGTAGCGAAACATTGTATACAAGCTCAACCAAACTGCTTTCGATATACAAATCCAACAAAATGCAAGTAGGATAACAAGTGTACCCTAGATATTTTAGTGTAATAATTATAATGCAACTTGCATATGCTTATAAATATAAGATCAAACCTTCAATTCTCCATTTGGAACCTTGTGACCGAAAATATAGAGAGAGAAAGTAAGTGTTCTTGATCCTTGATCCCAAACCTAGATCATATAAGCGTTGCCGATCAAAATCCGTACCAATTAAAGGTTAGATTTCTTACGAGCTTCGTATACATGTTAGAATTTTCGATTTTCATCCGTTAGAATTTATGTTATAAGCTTAGTTCATATGTGTGATTATCGAAAATCATGAGACTTGTGCTAATATGATTGGATATAGTGTTTATACGATGTTATTAAGCATATAGTATGATTATATCACAAAATTAAGCATGCTATTAAATTCTATATATGGACCGAAAATTTGAAGATGGAATATGTTGATGATTATGATTTTTAATTGTTGATTTAAGCATGAAATCATAATCTAGGGTATTAATTATGCTTATATGAATTTACGTAGAATTTTTGGAAAACTTTAGTACCTAAGTCTATGATTTTCGAAAATTATAGAATATGATAACATGTTGTGATATAATCCATGTTTAAGTGTTATTATAGTATATTGATAGTGTAGAATCATAATATGATGTTGTATGAATTTATTGGATTTATTAAAAATTATTTGGACCTAAGTCCAAATTTTCGAATATGACTTAGGAAGATTTAATTAAATAGTTCACAATAAATAAAAATTATGTTATAGCAAGGATACTTATAGTTGATTATGTGTTATGTGATTTTATTGGAATTTTTGGAAAATGGTTGCTTAGTTAAAATTGAAGTTTTCAAAAACCATAGGTTATGTGTACTAATGTTATAAATTTATTTTATAAGATATAATTGCATAATATGTTCCAAAATAATGTTTAAAACATAGTATGATTTTATGGGAATTTTTAGAACAAGAATTGCACATAAAATGATAGAATTCCATATAAAGTTGAAAAAGTCAAAATGTTGACTTTGAAGTCAAAATAGTTGACTTTAGTCAAAATGTTGACTAAATGTTGACCAAGTCAAAATCATTGACCAAAAACGTTGACCAAGGTAAAATCACACGAAATTCGATAATACGTGATCTATGTGACGTAGTACGTTTAGTAACAATGTAACTTACGATACGTAAGTACATTAAAACGTACATTATGTGCTAAAGAGATGGAATATCTCTTATATGAGAAACAAATTCAGAATTGACGTCATTTTGATTAGGAAACGTCATAATAAGTCCGACGTTAGCCTCATTTGATGCATAGGACGTTAGACGATGTTCGTCTCTATCAAAATGTGACCAGTGTACTAAAATAAGTTCTTACGTTAAGGTGGGACGTGTATTTGAGCGGAGGCATAGAAAGGACTATAGAAAGACACTGCATATACCGGTGGGCTTTATTCAAAACCCTTTATTTACTTGCTTTCCGCAAATGAAAAGTATTTATTCTGATATTTGTTGAGAAATGATTATGAGATGATTACACCGCCCAGTGTTTATGTTTTGTGTATGGATCCTATCGATTGATAATGAAAATTTGGTTCGTTAACCCACTTGATTATGGGTTGTTCCCAAACCATGAGAAAGAGATCTGATTGTTGGGTCGCCCAAACCGGTCGCCCCAATTTTATAGAATGAATTCGGATCTGTCTTAGAGGATGAATTTCCGGTCTATTCTAGCACGGAGGTTGAATTGGGTCTGTGCTAGATCTTGAATTCCTAGCTCGGACGGTGTACACCATAGGTGATGTGCTGCCTATATGTCGGCCGGTTCGGTTTATCCTTACGCACCGTGACTTGGGGTTCGGGTTAAGTGAATATGGAAAGAATAAGGTTTCCAACTCATTTTATCTATGAAGAAATATAGATATTCCAAGCGAAATGAGAATCACGATGGATCAAAATAGCTATATATATATAAAGAAGGTTTCAAGTTTCAATAAACAAAGCTTTTTACAAAGCTTAACACGAATAAAAGATAACAGAGTCTCAAGAGTTTGGCGGCGGAATAAGCGTGTGAGACATGCATATGAAGATGCATTCTCGAGGCGAACCAAAAGATATTCCATACTTAAGTTGACAAAGGACTCCGCTCAACTCCGCTCTGCTCCATCACACGCCAACTGCACATTTAAAACAAATATGCGGTGAATACAAATAATGCACTCGGTGGACACATTGCGAAAATATTTTACTTTACGAATATTATGCGCCTCATCACGATGAAGACTGAGGGTTTTGTTTGAAAATGCCTTGTTCTTACAAAATACATTTCTCATTTCTCAAAATCATCGCTTTGGCCAGGCATTTTCATATCACAACAACAACAACGTATATTCCAAGTCGGCTATGGATAAGCGGCGGAGGAGGCCTCCTGCACGGACGCAACTAACCGCCAATGTTCGAGCATGACCGCCAGTTCGTAGGCCCAACACGTGTACACAACCCTAGCTGGAATTTCTACTTACACCTCCACCTAGGATCCGAATTAAGTAACTTCACATTTGCCCAAGGCAACCCGAATGGACATATCAAAACATAAAACATTTTACGGCGAGAATATCGTATCTCAACTTTTTGCGGAAAACAAGAAAGTAATAACGATGAAACATTTTTCAAAAGCTCATAAAGGTTTTGGTAAGAAAGCCCACCTCGAGAACTTATAGTTCTTACGTCACTAGTTTACTTTCCGTTTCTTTCTCCTTCGACGGGACCCTTTTCAATCGTGAGAAACAAGGTTTAGCATATCACTTATGCTTTTCGAGAATCGTCGATTCGTATGTACTTACTAACATCAACTTTCTTAATATCGAAGAATCCTTCCATCATATTTATCAACTATATTACGTTGATTTATCTCGTTCGATACTAACGTATCTTCTTAATCTGAATTTCAACATAACCGCATACTAAACTTCTTTTTAGAAATCTTTTAATTTCATAATAACTATAAACATACTTTTGGATCTAAATATGTGATTTCATGTGATAAAATAAATTTGAACTCCAACTTTTCTTTTTCTTTAATTTTTCGGTCCATTTAATAATATTTCCAATACTTATCCAATAATTCCTATAAATTCACACATCATTCCATATTAACATATGGTCCATAATACCACATAACATGAGTCATAGAAAAATTTAACATCATATCCCTTCATATCATGTTTTTCGAAATTGTTTTTTATATAATTATCTAAACATTTTTCAAAAATTCTAATTAATTTACATAACATATTATTATCATCTTATATCAATAATATTACATAATTTTCATCATACATAACTTGTACATCAATAATTCATACTCTGGTTATTTTCAAAATTATTATGCCATTTATTTCTATATTTTCCAAAATTATGATTTATTTCATGCGTACTTGAATAGTATTAGCTATTGGTATTTCATGCTCAAAACAACAATTAAAATTCATGTTCATCATTTTATAGATCTTACATAATTTCGACCATAGCATAAAATTTCATAACATGCCTAACTTTGTATTAAAATCATAATACATGCGTATAAACATCATATAAACGTATTTAATTAACAATTTAAACATATAGCATAAATTTCACATATGTCACATAATTTTTGAAGGCATGTTTTATAACATATCATATATGAATTTCTAGTATTTTTGGCATGTATAATAAAGCTTGTATAAATTCTAACCTTCTAGTCGGTTTTGTCGGCGTCGACGTTTTTCTATCTAAGATTGAAGAGGCTTTGGAGAACACTTTCTATCTTTTCTCTCAATTTTCTTACTATTTTCGTGCATTATGGCATGGGAGGGTGTGCTCTGTTTATAGAGATTATAAAGTAGATTTAATCATTATTTTATAAAATATCTTAGCATAAAACAAAATACAACTCATACCTTATCACCTTGAAAATTCGACCACTCCCACTTGCATATGTGAAAAATATTATCTTATCCTATATTTTATTTAATTATTATTCAACCTTATCATAATTGAGGTGTCGTTATCAAAGAGTTTGATTTTATTTCTAACTATTTTTAGTCAACAATTTCGCCATAAGCTTCCAAATTAATTCATCCACTTGTAACATTAATTAATACACCTTATCGTATCACTAAAAATATCCTTGCATCATAATCAAATAATTTAATATCATAAGATATGAAAAATATCCTATTTTCACACTATATTCATATTTTTAACACTTATGAACAAAACATGGTACAAATTTTATTTTCTTCTAATTAATAGCTATATGACATAATAATAATCTTAGATGATAAAATAAATCATAGGAAAATTAATTAAGGTCATTTCTATGTACTATAGTAAAGTTATCGGCAAATAATTGAAATTATGAATAAATTATCAAACTATGATTCTTTTCATAAAATATTATTTTTATGAGTAATTATATCAATATAATGATATTATATCATAAAATAAATTTTGGAATTTTCTAAGCTATTTCCATATTTTGAAAATTAGGGTTTCTTAGGATTTTATTTTTATAAAATCCTATTCTTATCTTATTTTATAAATTTCAAAATTTTTATATTTCCTATGAGATAAGATTGATCTAGAATCAGGATATTTATCAATTATATAATTAAATAAATTATTTAATGCATTTATCACATAATATTGTGATTTTAGAATTACATAAAATAATACATTAATTTGAAATTTTGCAAGCTAATATCCAAAATATCATCTCCTATGATATATATCATATTTCTACACATTTCTAAGAGATAAACATTATCTCTTAATTAATCATGACCTTATCTTATCTTTTATGAAAATATCATAGCAATCTTATCTTAAAATGTCATTTCCAATCCTTATCACATCCACCTCATGCTTGGGTGTTCAAGATAATTATCTTATCATATACTATAAGATAAACATGACAACTCATCACATAAAATCAAGTGATCACATATTACATCACAAATTAATCACTTAACTCACCATATTTTGAAAATAACAATTTAGATAAGGAAAAATATTTCTTTTTCTTCTTTAGTGTAAATAATATCTAAATATACTTAAAACATATTTAAAATTTATTTCGTTCAAATTTTCAAGAGAAATTTTGATTTATTCAAAATCGACAATTCAAGCGTTCACTTTCATACTCGTTTCTATCGTCTTGTTCTTTCTTTATTTTGAAATTTTAAGTCCGAAATTCGGGTATTACGATAGCAACATCTTGACCGATCTAGCGTCCAGTAGAAGGAGGCCTCCTTCTACGGCGTTTAAAAGAATGTTATATGAGAAATGTTATGAGAAAGTGATATGGATCATACACACAAAGAGAAATGCTGCTTGTGACGTTTTTGAGAAATGTGAAAATGTTTTAGTAAGCGCAAGGCACTTTTCAATAAAACCACTGCGTCTTACTCGGAAGGCGATGTAGTTTAAAGTTGATAAAATGTTTTGGCAATGAGCCCACCGAGTGCATTAGTTGTACTCACCGCATGTTTGTTTTAAATGTGCGGTTGAGGCGATCGATGGGATGGAGCGGTGTTGGCGGTCAGTCATTCGTTCTTGATAGTAGAACCTTGAATACACATCGTCACATGTGTACTTCACATGTTTTCCGTTGCTAGAATTATGAAATCTTATGTATGTTATGTTTTGTCAAACCTCAAACATTTGAAGCTCTAGAAATGTTATCAATGTATGTCACACCGTTCAGTGTATATGTCATTATTCGTTACTTAATCCCGTTTATCAGTGACAGTCCCTGCTAATCCGTACTTAGGGTTGGCGGGCTGTTACAAAGTGGTATCAGAGCAGTTCGTTCCTTGAACCCAAAACTTCCTTTCAAAGTTAAGTCTAGATTGAGTCACTAGACTTCTAGAGATCAGCTGACTATGCTCAACACTCCATCACATCAAGCTCAACCGGGAAAGAGGTAAATGACTTTCTTAAAGTTTTGAGAATGAGAATGAGAAGTTTTAAAGTGAGATTTATTAAAGTAAAATAAATTTTTCAAGAAAATGAAAGTTTTGAAATAAAAGAGATTCCAAGAATATGCAGGTATGAGACTGTATATTCAAGGAAAGCTCAAGGATTCCAAGAATATGCAGGTATGGGACTGCATATTCATGGAAGACTTAAGGATTTGATATGTGAAAAGAAAATGATTTTCTCAAAATGAACGAGTTTGAAAGTAAATGCTCCTTTTTCAAAATTTTGAAATGAAAAGTTTGAAAGTGGAAAACTATGTTTCCAAAGAAATGAAAGTTATGAGAATTATTGAAAGTGAAAGTAATTGCAAACGTTGCAATGAAGTTTATGTTGTTAAGAGAAATTGATATTTGTTCCTAAGCGGATCGAGAATACACAGCTAGGATTAATTTGATATGATGATCATGTTATATGTGGAGAAGGATGGTATGATGATAGTTAAAGTTGTTGGTTTGCTACCAACGTATGATGATGTTATGATGAGTTTGACAGTTGTTGGTTCACTACCAACATATTTTTGATGTTATGATGATATTGAAAGATGTTGGTTCGCTACCGACATATTATAATATTATGATGATGTTATATGAGAAAGTGTTGACATTGATATGTCTAAAGTGAAATCTTTGAATTTATGAAATTGATGAGCATGATTATTATGAAAGAGATATGTTATGAGCGTTTACGATTACGAAATTTCGATTATTTTGATGATGGGTATGTTATCCCAAAAGAACATAGGCATTTAAGTCGCATGATCCCTTATTGCGAAAGAACATAGAAAAGAACTATAAAATTTTAGTACGTCATGACGTAAACGAGATCGAAATGAGAATCTCGAGTTGTATGACGAGAACAAAGAACAGAGAATCAAAGAGCAAAGACGAGAATGATGATTTAGAAATAATGAATGTCACTATACTACAGTGACATGAGTATAGTCTTTTGTTTGGATGTTCACGTAAGACGGAAATCCAAATTGACTATGACTTTCTCGTTAGAAACGAAATAAAAATATGATCAAAGAAACAGTTGATACTGATCTTGCGACGTATATAGAACGAGAACTCAACAGTGTGACAGGAATCTTAGAATGCTTCTAGAAAGCAAGATTCCCAATAGTTCAAGAAGAACTATAACATATGTGTACATGAGAACCTTTAAACACAACTAAAATGAGTTGTGTAAGATTTCAAAATCTTATTCATAGTCCAAATTCTGTCATTAAGTTTAACTCTATGATCTAGTTCCAATGGGGATATCGTTTAAGTTCTCACTCCTTGTGAAAAAAAGTTTACTGTCAGAAAATTTCATAAAGCGTTCTTTTGAAACCAAACCTTCATGTGACTGAGAAAGTATTTGTGACGGGCCTGGCCAC
Source organism: Salvia rosmarinus (assembly GCA_036937905.1). Lineage (NCBI taxonomy): Eukaryota > Viridiplantae > Streptophyta > Magnoliopsida > Lamiales > Lamiaceae > Salvia > Salvia rosmarinus. The sequence continues at coordinate 27,313,538 of CM072820.1, forward strand.
CCCATATGACCAAAGAAATCTCAGTACTCGTTATTCTGGTCTTTGGACCCTATCTTCCAATTATTCAGTTCAAAGATCATAATGATTCAAACCTTCAGAGTTGTCATCATGAATTGTTAAATCATATCTCTTGAAAGTTGTTATGATGAAATTTTCTTCAATCCTTGAAACCAATAAATATGACGTAGGTTGACGTATCTTGTCACCTAAAAGTTTCAGATCAGTAAAGTGATAAACATCAAGATATGATGTAAAGAAGTTCTCGATGAGACGAGATATATTATGATACACATAGGTGGATCGACCTTGATGGGCTTTTCAATACTAATGACGGTATAGATATACCTCCAGTGGGTGTATGATGACTAAGTTCTGAGCGAGATACTCGTTAACATTGAGTGCTAAAGTTAAGGTAAAGAAAAATATGATATCAGTGGGATATAATCACCTCTTATTATATTATAGCAAGAAAGAATACAACTTATCTTTTAAGATAGTTGTTTGTCCTAAGACCTCGATAATAGGCGGACGTGTTTAAAGTATGAAGAGAATAAAACTCGGTTGATGGATATAAGGAATGATAGTATCTCAATATCGAAGTTTTCCTCTTTATCCATAAATCAATAAAGATTATGATTAAATTAAAACATTCCCAAGTATATGAGACCTTGGTTAAACCAAAGATAGTGTGATCAAGGGATCAAATAATGAGATATGTGAATAGCTAGGCTATTCCTAGTATTAAACCAAGTATGGAAAGATACCCCGACGTTGAGACTTGACAATGAAGCATTGGTTCTTCTATCTGACCGTCGTGAAGAACCTAAATCTTGGAGACTTACGTTGATCTAAACCTCGATAAGGTATTGGGTGAGTATGAGTTGCTGACCATCACTTTGACTTGCTATGGGTGAGGGTTACATGAGATAACCAAGATTCTCTCGCATCTTGGGTGGTGGCGGTGCTTGTATGTCATGCTAGTTATCTGTGTCAGTCACCGTATCCGCTTAGGATGATGGCGTCCTTAAGGAGCTCAAAGGTTTATTGTACTAAACCTGCGGTCGAGTTATCTCAAGTACAATAATAAGGTTGAGTGGTACTACTTAAGGAATTAAAGATATTAATTATTTTAAGCGATCGAGCATCAGTAAATAATTAATGGACGTCGATATCTTAAATACGAGGATTCAGTAAAGTCTAAGTGCAAGCCCGACTCATCTTGGTAATAAAGGGTAAGTCAGCATTTATTCTCTAGTGGCATGAATGAATGTTTATAAATTAATTTATGTTCTGGGCTGAGCATAAGATAATTAATTTATTTGAGGCTCATCTTTATTCCTTGCATTTGATCCCTGGGCTGGCCCATCCAGGCCTGGAGCTAAGGTGAATTTCGCCCCCTCCTCTCTAGAGTCCTACTGGGACTCAGCTTGATCCTCTCTATCTTAAGAGATAAGATTATATTTATTAGATATGCATAAATTCTATCTTGATAGGATTTGGGAGTGTATTATAAATATAAGGTGAGAGAGAAAATAAAGGCTAATCTTTATTCCATATTTTCGAAAATTAAGAGAGAAGAAAGAGGGTGATTTTTTATAGCATTCTCCATAGACTGTCCTCACTCGACATTGTAGATTAGGCAACCGGGATACAGTCCAGAAGATCAAAGCACGAGTCTTGATCCGTTCTACCCTGACAGATTCACAGGTAAACACGAGAAAACCCCTACATGTTGCAATTAATTATATAGGTGCATGCTAGGGATATAATCCATGTATGGTGAATTAAACATCCAAGATAGATCATCGGGAGAGGGTTAAAATCAGATTTTCCTACAATTTGTTTCAAGTAAGATGTTATATGAACTTTATGAGGTGAAATGAGTTCAATATAATTTATTTACATTATTCTAAAATTATATGTGAAAATTTGAAAAAGTTAGTTTATATATATTGACATTTTGATGTTTAACTTTAGATTTATAAAAGTTGGTTATAGATTGATGATAATGGTTTATAAATGAGCATGAATAAGCATATTGAAGATTAGTTTGAGTTTAAATGAAGGATTATGTTTAAGCTTTGCTTTGGTTGAAGGGTATTTTAAGAAATCAGGTTTAGAGGTATAAGAGTGCTTATGATTTATAAATGTACATTTGAGTATATGAAACTTAAATGAAGGTTAAGAACTAAGTCAAAAGTAATTTTTAAAGAGTGCTAGGTGGCGTAACATCTGGAGCTCGAAGACGGACAACCGGGTTAAGCTACAAAGTTTCTTTGAGACGTCTACATAAGGTGGGGTTTACTCTATCTGTAAGTATGTTGTATGGTTATAATCATTGTTGTGTTTTGTGCATGCATGTGAACTGACTATGTGACCCATAAGGGGTCGAGGTTGTGTGCCGTAATGAAGCACCCTCGAGGAGGCGAGATAAATCTCACTACCCAATGAGTTAAAATAATGAGTACCCGCAAGGGTAACTGCTAATGAAGAGTTCATTATGTTATGTGCTTTAGATAATTGGTTATAACTGCTTGCAGTGTATTCCCCACTGAGTATGTCCGCATAGTCACATCCCCTATTTGATGAATGTTTTGCAGGCTGAAGAGGTTGACGGTAGATGCTGATGGGAATGAGCCTCACATACACATTCTATCAGGATCACTTTTTGTGTAATTATGTACAAACTATGCTAGAACTTAACTGGTTTTTGGTTAAAAACTAAGTTTGGATTGAAATGCTGTATAATGAGTATGTATATTTTTTATGAGGGTTGTGTCCCTAGTTGTTGTTGTCATTGTTGTTGTTTCAGGTTGGCATAATGGTATTTATAGGGTATATGCCATCCGTTTGTTAAATTTTCTTATAACCTCCGCTGTTTAAATATAATTATTAATATCATTATCATTCTATAATTGTTTAAGATATAAAGATTTTAATAATGTCTCTGTTACAAGAATGAGGGCGTTACAGTTTGGTATGAGAGCAAGTTATTGGTGGGAGTCGCATGCCCGAACAATGACCGCTGAACAACATCAAGCTTTGACGTGGAATGATTTGAAAGATTTGATTAGGGATTGCTATTTCCCTCAATCATACCGACTGCAGAAAGAAACTGAATTTCTTAATTTAAAGCAGGGCAATGTGACGGTGGTTGAATATGAGAGGAATTTTAACAATTATCTCGATATGCACCGTATCTGGTCGATACAGATGAGATGAAAGCACGCCGTTTTGAATAAGGGTTGCGACTAGAAATTCGAGGAATATTAGCTGGCCTAAAATTGGCAACTTGTAGGGAAGTAATTGAACGAGCACAAGCAATTTCTTATGGAAAAACAAAATGGGAGAATTCGGGAAAATGTGGAAGTGAGCAATCAAGCAAGAGATGGCAACAAAAATCACGTTTTTCGATAGGTTCGGCAAACACTGCAACAAGCACTGACAAGTCTCAGTGCCCAAAATGCAAGAAATATCATAAAGGTGAATGTTGGCAAGGAAAGAATGTGTCCCAGCCCGACTACTTAACCATAATTAGTCAAGTAATTAGGCCGTGACGTGGGTTAAGAAGGAAATTTTGGTAATCGACTACATCAAATATGACCAATAATTCATATCGATCACAATGTGTGACCTCAACTTTCATCACGAAGGAATCAAACATTTATGGTTCAAAGAGGTAAAATGGAATTTAACAAAGAATGATTTTAGGTTTTGAGGAAGGATAATCACAAAGGAATAACCAATATTATGAATGTACATTTTTAAGCATGCTTTGACAACATTGAGAATTTGTCGACGTTTCAAAGTATGGTTTGAAAATGATTCAATGACATCATATTGAATTTAACAACAACATCTCTAGACCTTCAAGTAAATCTTTGTGAGCATAGACATTTCAATAATTCATGTTATCAGAATCAAATCGATATCATAACAACAATGCCGAGATCACAATATCAAAATAAGACTATCATCAATATTTAGTCAATTCGGCATATCAAAACATAGCAACAAGTGAAGGCCAAAGTTCGGCAACGAGAAGGGTGGTTGAGAATTATGTATGATGACATAACTCTCTGGGCACAAAAACATGTTGACTTCAAATGAATAACATCAACAATTTATCAATATCATCATGAATAAAATTACTTAGAGAAGCTCCTTTGCACAGCATTCGATTCAAGCATCTTCTCGATGACAATATGAGTTATGTAGAATTGTCTACGGAAATTTTGGACCGACATATCCAAAAACAAAAGAACAAGGAAATACCATTGATGATATTTCTATGGAAGGTATAGACAAGAAGGAGAAAGTTGAGAATTAGAATCTGTTATGAATAAGAAATACCCAGATCTTTTACAAGGTTAGCAAATTTCGGGACGAAATTGTAATATTCCAAAGAAACGAATATCGATTACGGTTTTCTAAACCCGTAATTAGGGTTTTGCCGTATATTATCTTTTACGACATCGAATCTTGTGATTTCGATACGATATCGTTATAACGAATTCCTTTTATAATTCACTAAGGGTTGTGAATTTAAGGATTTAAATATTACGAAATGATTAAATCGATATTTTTTTAACGTCAAACGCGTGATCGAGCGTCGACTTTTCATGAAATTTTCTCGAGCGGTGAAGCTTGAATTAATTTCCATCGTAATTCCTTTATTAAAGGAATATACTTATTTAGTAAGTATGAACTTATGCGACCATTTTGAGATGAGTCGATGTTGAGCGTTTTGAGGCGTTTTGAGCGTCGGCGTCTGAGACGTTTTGAGCGTCTCTTGCTCAGGAAATTATAATAATTAATTTCCTATTATTATTCTATATAATTTCAGTATTAATATTTATTAAAATCGAATTTTCAGTTATTAAATTCGATATATTTGGTATTGAAATTTTCGAAAACCCTAAGTTTATAAACTTTGGTTTTTCACATGAAATGACACTATTAAATTATCATATAGTATCTAAACTTTATAATGTGATATATATGGGTATTATTAAGCTATGAAATCAGTTTTTGGAACATTAAAACTCGATAGCTTATATTTATAATTTTCGAAACATAATTCTTGGAATTAGGGTTTCATATGCATGAATTAATGCTATAATTTTATCCTATGCTATTATTCAATATCTAAATCATATATTATGATGTATATATGTATATTTGGATCGAAAATGGCATGAGTATCAATAATAGGTGTGATTTGTATTTTATTCCTATTTTCCTAATTTTGGATCCAGATTTTGAAAATATGCTATATGCTTGATTTAATTATTTTATATAGCTCAGATTATATATCTATGATCATGTATGATATATATTATGTATTAAGGTACAAAATTAAAATAAATCAGCCCTTAAACACCCCCATGCGCCGCCCATCATCACCAAACAAAGGCGTGAGCTCCAATCTATTTTGACCAATGCATGGCTTACCTTTTAAACCTAGCCTAATCATCACTAAAACTCCATCATTTGCTGCAGATTTTTGCCCCATTTTTGGGCTAAAAATCGAGAGAGAAAGAGAGAGATAACATAGGGAGACCCTTCCCATTCTTCACCTCTCCTATACACTCCATTACCACACTCTTGGAACACACAAACTCTCCATTTCTCTCCCATTTTCTGCTCCAAGAACCGAGCCATTCTCCCCCAATTTTCGAAAGCTTTCCTCTTCTTCTTTCTTCTCTATTCCTCTCCCAACTAGCTACACTATATTGTTCTTGTGAATCCTATATCATTCCAAGGTAAATAAGGCCATAGTATCGATTATATCCTCTTTTATTCCAGAAAAATCGAGCATGCTCTTGTATATATTTATGTATGTTTCGAATGTTATATATATGTATATATATGTTTTAAATGTTCTTGAGCATGAGATATATTATTCTTGATGACCTTATTTCCAAATATATGAATAAATGTTAGAAGAGCATGGATGGTATTGTTTATTTAATTTTTGAATAGATCTAGTGTTTGTTCATAATTTTCGAACCATATGAGATGTTAAAATAATTTTTGAAAATGTATAAAAAATTCTTCATGATAACCGATTTTATTTAAACATGTTCTAAGCTTGGATTATTGATCTATGATATGATTTAAGACTATGGTATGTTAATTAAAATTTTTGGAAAACCCTAGCTATTTATTTCATTAATACCGTGAGCTTCTTAAACATGTACCATGATGTATAAATTTTATTTTTAATCATACAATGTTATATTCATGCTTTAGGACCTTGATTACATGTTCTATGATTTACCTAGAATTTTTGAAAATTAAATGCATGATTTTTATAAAAGGCCGAGAGCATACTATATGTATATGTTGATGTATGATTTTATTTTTGAACATGTAATGGTGTTTTAATGCTTTAGTATATTATTTATGCATTGTGTGAATTAATTAGAATTTTTGGAAATCAAATACTATTTTAAATCAAATAAACCGTGAGCTTGTTTCTCTTGAAGGTGATGATTTAATTAGTTTTGATAAATATTATGATGTTATATTACTATACTATAGTGTATAAACATAGTATATAATTGTTGGAATTTTTGAAAACCAAAAACCAAAAACAATCAAAAAAGCCGAGAGCTTACAAGCTCATATGGTGATGATTTCAATTGGTTTGGTTGATATTATGATGTTATAATGTTATAGTATAATGTTTAATCATGTTGGAATTTATTTGGAATTTTTAGAAATTATTTGCTAATTATTTGGTAATTACCAAGTTATTACCGTGAATATTGTTATATATTGTGAAATAAATGGTTATGATGAACTATGGGTTATATTAATGCTATATACTGATGTTGGGATATTATAATAAGTATATATCAATTTTGGGAATTTTTGGATAATTATTCCCTATTTATTGGAATTACCGTAATGATATATATGTATATATATAAATAAATAGCAAATAACATCATATGAATTTGATAAATTCATATTCTGGACCATAGTGTATAATAATGCACTATATTAATTTAGAAAATTTTTCAAAGGTCATTTAGTATTTTTAATCTAATTATCGAAAATTTCGATAATTTAAAAGGGTTTTAAAATCCTTTTAATTCAGTTTATTAATAAAATATATGTCTATTAATATTCTGGACAGTTTTTAAATTTTACAAAATTTTATAAACATAGATTGCTATGTTTGAGACAAACGTTCATTTTATAACGTTTTAAATTCCAAAATACGCCTTTTATTTATAAAAAGGTTTATTAAAAATGCGAAAATAATTATAAGTCCTTGATTTACAAGATAAATCGAGAAATAGGACTTTACGTTTTCAAATCGATCAAATTCGATTTTTAAACAAAATTGTAAGAAATTACTTTTTAAAAGTCAAAATCGTTGACTTTGTTGACAAGTGTTGACTTCGTTGACTTTTCAAGTCAAGCGTGCGATTATCGTTTATAAATCGTCGATGCTGCGTAAGATATACTAATTGAGTATGATACCTCATTAGTAAGAAAAGATTTCACAAATGAAATCCATATATCGAAAACGTGCTTATATCGTTGAGCGTATCTCGAGGAACGAGAAAAGTCGATCGTATCGTATTAGAGGCGTATTGAATCCACTAAGAATTCAGTCTACATCGATATGAAATATCGAAGTTTATCTTAGTTTTGAAAGTCTCGAAGACTTGAGCGACGTACTAAAACCTCGCTTTTTAGTAAGGTGTGGGCCTTGAGCAATGACGGGATTTTGACGAACGAACGAACTGGGACTTTACAACGAACCATAGTCGGTGGGCTCCTTTTCTTACCTTACGAATGTGGGCTTCTTATCTTTAAAATGTGGGCCTTTTCTTACCCACTAAAGCGTGACTTTCTTGTTATTTCAAATGAGTTTATTCTGACACTTATCCTACAACTGTTTAACAAATGTTTCTTGCATTACACGCCAAAATATTTCGTTTTGTGTATGGATCTATCTGTTATGCCCGGGTAGGGCTGTGGAGATAGTTGGAACTATTATATCAATTGTTGTGGTAGCACCCAACCTTTTTAATGTCGGGTCTGTCTTGGGATGATAAATGCCCGCTAGGATTGGCGTGAAGGTTGGAACTATCTGTGTTAACATATGCTTGCAGAGTGTGTCTTTGTCAGACGGATTACTGCCGGTCACGGCGTCGTAGATGGGAGGCCTCTCTCGGCGTTTATTATTTATTATTATTATGTATTGTGACTATGAGATACGGACCATACACACGAAAATGCTCGACCGAGCTATGTTTACTGACCGAAAATGATTTGGTAAGCAAGGCATTTTAACTAAAACCACTGTGACTTACCCGATATTGGCGGTAATCCAAATTCTAACAAATGTTTTCGGCATGAGTCCACTAAGTGCAAATTTCTTGTACTTAGCCCCGCATGTTTGTTTTTAAATGTGCGGGTTGAGCTCGATGGTGATGATGGGGAATGTGTTGAGGTCCAAGTCCTTGACCGATTTACTTGAATTTGTGGTTTATACCTTGAATGCATATCGTCATATATGTATTCACACACTTTCATTGCTATACTCTGAACTCCTTATTTACGCTTTATGTTTATAAACTATTGAGGCCCATCGGATCGGGCCAAGTTTAGGGTCCGATGGCTAAACCTTTTCAAAAACAATATAACATCATCTCATATTCTGTTCAAGCATGTTAGTTTATTTTTATGCATCTCTATTTTACCCATGTAACCCCTAAAATACTACTCCTAGTATTAGTTGCCCTCCAGTCCGGGTTGGTCCGGAGTGGGGTCGTGACAGAAATTTATTGTAAGGGGTTGGTCGAGATTTGAATTTAGAGCGATTATAAATTTTATAATCATTGACGTTTCGATTTTATTTCGAAAGAGAAATTTAAACGAATGTCGGAGAACGAATACAGTTATAAATCGAGTTAGATATTTTTATATGGGATAAATGGTCTAGCCAAACCACATCATTTTTATTCCTCAAAATATTCCACTTTACCCTACTTTACACTACTTTTTCCCACATACTCATTTGTTCAACCTCCACAACATCATCACAAAACTTTACCTCACACTTTCACTCTCATAACCTACGTCTATTTCACTTAGCCTTCACAAACCATTTACATTCTCAAACAAGGAGAAGAAGCAAACCATCTCTTACCTTGCACAAAAACGGTAATGTTTTTCTTATCCTCTCATTTGTCTTGCAAATCTACAACAAACTTATGATACCTTATGATTCCAGAATCACTCTCCTTTCATCCACTTCAAGAAAAGAAAAAAAACAGCAGCAAATACAAGACATTACAGGTTCAATATCACTCAAACTCTCTCAACTAAAATTTCTATGCATTCCATTTACATAGTCAAGAACAGAAAACACATAACCAATATTAGTCCACAACAAATTCCCAAATGCAGAAAATATGAACACACACGTATATACTTATTAGCTGCGTACAATTGAAAACATAAAAGAAATCGAGACAAATACATTTCTAAATACATAAGAGATGCTATCGAACATAGAACTATAGTGTTTGGACCGAGCCACTTACCGCTCGGCCATTAACAAACGGCGACAAAGCGACGAACACGGCACAACCACCGGCGATGCGTGCGCGACGGTGGTGGTTCTTGGAGCAAGGACACGCTGTGACACGGTGAGTCTGGAACAGGAAGCTCGAGGTCTTCAGGGGAGCTCTGGCCAAGACGCCGACGGCAGCGGTATTCGCCGATTCGATGCGGCGTCGGGTAGATCGAGCGAGAGAGAGAGATTTGTGTGTGTGTGTGTCTTTCCGCATGTGTGTTTAGCAAATGAGAGAAAGGAAATAGAGGGAGAGAAGATGGAGCCGTGGTCAGCGACGACGGCATGTGCGTGCCCGGCCAGAGATGGCGGAGCCGCCGAGAGGGGAAGAGGAGAAAGAGTTGTGTGTGTTTGTGCATTCGTCCATGTGAGTGAGTGACAGCCGAGAGGATAGGAGGTCGCGGCGACGATGGTGCAGCTCGTCGACCGACGACGTGGCTAGCCGGAGATGAAGGCGGCGGCGGCGGCCGCGTGTATGCGTGAGTGAGTGTGAAAACCGAGAAAGAGAGAGGTGTGAGTTGGGGGCGGCTATGCCTATGGCTGCTAGGGTTTCTTTTTATTTTTTTATGGGCTAGGTTTAGTTAGTTTTGTTGTATTTTATTTTGGGCTTGTTAATTGGGCCGAAAAAAAAATGGCGTTGTGCCTTGATATGTACCAAATAGATGGGCCTTATTCAGTGGGCCGAAAATTTATTAGATTGGGCTTGGTTTTAAGTTGAATTTTGGGCTGAAAAATTTATATCTTTGGGCTTGAGATAATGGGCCGAGTTTGGGCTCAAAATAATAGTTATATGGGCTCTGAAATTAAATGGAAGAAGGGCTCTTGAATTAATTGCGATGGGCTTTTAATAAAAAAAAAAGGATGGACTTCTGAATTAAATTGAAGATGGGCTTAGACTTATTTTAAATGGTGGGCTAAGAATTTAATTTGGTAATGGACTTGAATTATTCATCTATGATCCATTAAAATTAAATTAAGGATTGCATAAATTCTATATTAATTAAATATGAGATTTAATTCTAGTAATTAAATTTTGAGATTAATTCTTAATTAATTAAATAATAATCTAAATATCAATTATTTAGAGTGAGTTAATTAAATTCATTAGATTGAATAAAGTCTAATTTTTCGAAATTGAATAACATAATTACTTAATTATGTTAAGGGATAATTTGAGAATTATCCTTTTAAGTGATTTATTTATGTAACGAGATGAACCTTATGTAAATTGTTACAAATGTGTGATTGAAAATAAATCCTAATTAATGGATATCTAAGATGAATTAAATTAATTTGATTGATTAATCAAATATTATTAGACTTTTTAATTGATCCATTTAATTAAGCCTTAATTATGGATCTATTTAATTAAATTGGAGATTTAATTAAATATTAATTAGTTGATTATGTCAAGTAGATGCTTGAGAAAATATTATTTAAGCAACTTTAATTTATAGAACGATTGTTAGAAGATGATTGATTTATAAGAAACCTTTATTGATTGTGTACTATAGATGTGGGTTTCTCTGATAGAATATGTGGGACGTGTGAGGCAAGAAACACGGCAAGGAAATGATAGTGATGAATGAGGTATTGGAGCTCGAAATCGTTGATACGCGTTAACAAATGATGAATATTAGTTATGAATTTAAGCTTCATAAATTGTATGCGAAGCGACGTGGAGAAACATCGATGAAAAGGAAGAATGCGATGTCGAGTATCATTTATCGTCATAGCGAGGCGAACCTAATAGGCGATATATAGATTGTTAAGCGGAGTCGTATCAATAACGAAAATCCTAAAACCCGAAACTCTAATACTTAAAAGATATCGAGTTTACGAATCTTAATGATACTTACGAAAAGAAGCGAATGACGTATTAAATTATATTTCTTACGTTGACAAGGTCCAAAGATGGGCGTAAATGAAAACAACGAGAGGATCGCTAGCGGTACTCGAAGAAGGACAATTTTAAGGTGGGCTTTCTTGAAACAAAATGTTATGCATAACTCAAAGCATGATTTATAAAGCTTTATGAAATATTATCACATGAATCGTTATTGACCGCCAAATATTTATGTTTTGTTGTGATCTATCTCGAGATTGGTATATCGAATGTGGTATGTGAATGAGTTGGTCCACCAACGTTAAAAAGGGTAACGATCGGATCCGACTTAGTTAAGGACTAACTCGGATTGTGTACACGCAGACCGTTGTGTGTTAAGGTTAGCTACCTCGACCGATCACGGCGACTATGTGTAGGTGGCCACCTCCATAGGGCGCGAATGAATGAATGAATGAATGATCAGACATGGAACAACGTGGATGAAATAGTCCGGCCGGACACTTTTGGAAAATGATAAAATTTTTGATAGGCATGAGTCTTTCAACTAAAATCCACATGTGCTATTGTGGGCAGTTCAATAACTTTTGGATAAATAAAATATTTTCGGCAATGAGTCCACTGAGTACTTTTTTACTTTGCCCTGCATCTTGTTTTTGATGTGCAGGTTGAGCAAGGATTGATGATGGGTACGAGGCGGTGCAAAGTGGTAGTGGTTTTGTTGCTTTAATTGAAAAGATTTCTAGAACCTTGAGCATGCATCGTCATATGTATGTTCACACGTTTATTGTTGCCAAACTCTGATGTTTTGTTGGTATCTGTTGATTATGACTGCTTTCATATCGTATTGAACTTGAGGTCGTACCTCATTCCTTGAATTGCGCCCTGATTAGGTTAAGATTTGAACATTGAACCTTTTGGCAAGTCCTTCTTTGACTTGAGTTTGTATCGAAATAACTTATTCATTTCAGTCTATGCATTTATTCACAATTGATTGGTTAATTGTATTGATTAGTAATGTATATATCCGCTGCATTATCATACATGTGACGGTCCATATGATCCGTATTTCTTTGAGAAGTCGGGTCGTCACAAAGTGGTATCAGAGCACTTGTTCGCTCTGAACCCTAGAAACCCTTTCCTTGGATCTTAAATTGAAAGTTGAATCTTGAAATTATTGGTATTTGACTGCCACTGCACTGCACTCCATCGTCGTCCTGCTTAACGAGGAAGAAGGTAACTATCTCAATTGGAAGTTGTTTAGAATTGTGGAAGTTGCTTTGAAATGGTGAAAATTGTTTTGAAATGATGGAAGTTTATGAAATGTGAAATGGACTTACAAAAGTCGCATGGTTTTGAAGGTTGAAATATGTTTGAAAGGAGAAAAGTCTCAAAATTTCAAATGGAGTTGTTGTTTCCAATGATTTTAGAAAAAAAAAGGGGGAATGATTGAAATTGAAAAGTTATTTTCAAAATAACTGGTTGTAGATTGAAAAGAGTTGAAAACTCTAGGAGATTGATAAAGGAATGATATGAGAATACCTGTTTATCGCAATATATATTATGAGTTGTGTTTACTCTTATATGCAAAGCATGCTAGAGGCATAATGTAAATGAGTATGTTTTCCCTATGAGAACATAGACTCTTAAGACGCATGATCCCTATTGCGCCGAACTTAGTATGAGAACATAAGGTATCCCCGATTGAACGGAATACTAAGGAAGAATGAGAACATAGAAATTATAAGAATCCCGATACGGACGGATTTGAGGATGACAACGCGACGAGTCTATGATGACGAAGCAATTGCTTAACTGGAGGTTCGCACTGCTATGAATCACAACTTCTCTATGTGAAGGAATTTTGAACACTATACGTGCTATTGCTATCGTGGCGATAACGAAGAATCAAGCATAACGTTAAGAAAGTATGTATAAAAAGAAAGACAAAATTTTGAGTATTACGGGAACGCATATGATCGAATGTTATGATTCGAATGGAAATAAGGAATTCATAACCCAATGAAAAATGGTGACCACTTAACCATTTCCCAAAGGCTAGACATTGAATGTCTGTTCTATCCTAAGAGACCATATAGTCTCTTTTCGAAGACCAAACTATGAAAGTAGTTTCATAAGAACTTAGGAATATAGGATATAAGATTGTGGTTCAGACGATTTTTACGACTAGAAGTCTTTTATTTTATAAGAGCCACATCGAGAAGGTGATGCGTTCTACCGTTCCTACCAGATGTACGAAAGACGGCGTCGGTGAGTTCTTAACGCACTTCATGCGTCATCGGGCTGCTGCACATGCAGGGTACTTCAAATTCTGACGGTGTACTCCGGTCGATTGCAATCGCCACGAAGGCGCGGGTATACGAGATATCATCGAATACATATATAAATCGTGAGAGAGCTTGATCTTGAGGTGGACTTGCTCCGTTCCGTCGACCACCGAACTATGTATTCATGGTATACGGAACGCACTTACGGACCGTATCTCATTGGCGAGAATATACGGCATGATGAGAATTATGGTGGCTTCACCTGAGGCATTTTGTTTGGCATCGATAGACATGTATTCTTATGCGGGTGTGGCAGGAGCATGTTCGAGGCTGGACCTTCCCATCCCGACAGCTCACCTTTCCGTTCCTACCACCAGTAGGATTCTATCCCCGTCATTGCTCGCCCAGAACATCGCTGTCGATCATTCCATGCCAACACCCACCTCCACCTACCGGCATTTCCGGTCTGAACCGCCACCCGTACGGACCCATGTACCACGATACTGTAGAGACTGACGAATCACGTGGCTTAACTGCATGCGCCGTGAGAGAAGCTTGTGCCCATCTTGCTGCTTCTCCGTTTCCAACCAATGCATATGAGGAGATCATGGTGAGATCCGTCGAGACTTAGCTACTATGGAAGAAGTTAGAGTCATTATAATCCGGGAGACCGTGATTCCCACATTCAATGCTGAGGTCAAAGATGAGTAGGACCTAGAGGAGGATCCTGAGGAGGACCTGCCTACTGACAATAAAATGGAGAAAATTGATAGTACCCATACTTCCGGTCCTGACTCCGACACGCTGAGCCCTATTTGTACCCTGGGCGATTATGGATCTAGTTCTTAAGACTAGATAGTGTTTTGTTTATATACTTTTATATATCTTGTGATGCATGCGGAAACGATAAGTCGTTTCGACATAAACCCTTATTTTGATGACTTCGGTGGCGTTTATATTTTATAGTCACCGTGATTGGGTGCGTGGAGGATCTTGATATTAGTTTTGGGAATATCATACTCCGTGCAGCCTATTTTGTAAATCTCAAAAGCGATGAAAATCCTCGTAGAGGCATTTGATTTGATATGATGATAGCTCATCGAGAGCCATTGGTTTTGATGTCGTATTATATGATGTTCGACGATGTCTAGACTTACGCGTATGATTATATATATATATATCGTGCTAATACATTTATGATCCTGATGGATGTCATAAGAAGATACTTGATTGCGTGTATTTAAGAAGTATAGAATGCCGACGAGAAGGAAACACCGCGAGGTTACACCCGAAGGAGGACACCCTCTACCACCAATCTGCGACAATAAGGATTGAGGAGCTAATCCTTAGATAGAATCCGCCAACCTTCAATGGAATGGGAATCCGTGAATGTGGAACTATGGATTCGCATCTTGTAGCAAACCTTCAATTTCCTTCACCGCACCTCTCAAGAACGCTTGTCATGCGTTGCTTTGCAAATATTTGGTGCCGCGATTTCTAGTGGGAGGTAAGAGAAGATCTTATATGAAGAGGAACTAGAAGCTTACACAGGAAGAGTTCAAGGAGGAAGTGTAATGAGAAGTATATTCTAAGAGCTACCGTGAAGAAGAACATGAGTTCTACAATCTACGATAAGGAAAGACCATGGTCATAGATTACGACCATGCATTCTGCGAGATGTCGCGGTATGCGTCTCTGCTGGTTTACACTGATGAGAAGAGAGCTGAAAAGTTCTGAAATAGACTCCGTGATACGATCTCGCCAATCAGTTGGAAATTGACACGAATACGTAGCCCAGAATCAAATGCCAAAACGAACGACAAATAGATATGATGGATAATCCAATACATTGAAGTCGACCCTCTAAAAGCCGCAAGTAATACTTGACCTACGACCCAAAGAGCAATTAGCCTCAACAACACGGGAGCGATGAATGACACACGAATGAGGGATGGATGCCTCGTCGATAAGTCGATAATTGAATTTCTTGGCAAACCAGTCTGAAAATTGAACGACTTTGCTCGAGCTTTTGTAATTGGTTTACTGGGAACACGAACCAAGTCGGGAATCAACGAACTTTAGTTTGCATCACTCTATCATGAGATCAGAGTGTCACTAGTCGGTCATGGAAATCTGACCTATCGTGAGGCCCTTAATAGAGCATTGGACATTGAGGCTATTTTATCTGAGGATAGGATTGTCCCTGTACATCCACCGAATCACTAAGGAGATCGTGGAACGAGAAAGTGGGAAGGACCCCACTAAGGGAAAGGATCCAACGCTGGCCAGGCCAACAGGAGGCCATGGCAAGGGAATAACGTGTCATCTGGGCACGAGCAAGGAAATGGACGCCCTATGGTGCTGCAACTAGCGGCGGAAACCAGAAATTCGTAAGGCTCACTGCGTGCCCAAGGTGTCATAGGAGTCACAAGGGGGTGTGCGCATTCACCAATGAGGGATGTTTCAATTGTGGCCAGAAGGGTCACTACTCTAAGGATTGCCTTGGGATGCGCCAAGGGGGAAACGACCGCCCCAACGTGCCCAACCGAGTCCAGCCAATCCGGGCTATCCAACCTCAACCGTTCCAGCAACATACCCCGGTCCAGTACTTCCAGCCGAATCAGCGACCATATCAACTACGGCGGCAACAATAACAACAACAATAACCGCAGCAATAGTACCGCCAACTCCAACAACAACAACAACCGCGATATGATCCGCCAACAAGAACAACAACAACGAGTAACCGCGAAGAACGACAACAACATCATCAACAACGAACCGCCTCAAAGAAGCTAGGGCCTACGCCTCAACCAGGAAAGGAAATTCCGCAGGAGCCGCCAAAGAACTAAGGAAACTTGGCAGGTATGGGAATACTACTCCAATTGTCTGTTAGCATACTCTTTGATCATCGGGCGCCGCATTCTTTTATTCTTTGAAGCATGCGTAGAGAACTTAGGATTTGATCCTAAACGCACTGAACAAATCATGAGAATTCCTACTCCAGTATTAGGCATAAGAACGGTAACCCACACATGCTCGAACCTAGAACTTGGACTAGGTTTACTTCAGGTTATAACAGATAATCTTCACGTCATACCTATGATAGATGTGGATATAATCCTAGAGATGGATTGGTTAACCGAACATAATACGACTATCCCTTGCAATGAAAGGAAGATTTCTTTCCAACATCTCGGAAAGAAACCTATAGACTTTCACGGGGATCAACATGGGAAGAAGAGTCCCAATTATATCCGCACTACAAGCAAGGACGTTGCTGAACAAGACCGAGAACCATCCCTACCTCGTCTATCTCCAGGAGGAAGATCAGAATGAGAGAAGGATAGAAGACGTCCCGATCGTGAAGGAGTATCCCGATGTGTTTCCAGATGAACTATCAGGATTACCACCAAACCGATAGATCGAGTTCACGATCGACCTTGAACCAGGTTCTGTTCCTGTGTCGAAAGCCCTATCGAATGGCACCGAAGGAACTTGAGGAATCGAAAATCCAACTGCAAGAACTCTTGGAGTTAGGTTCCATTAGACCCAGTGTATCTCCATGGAGAGCACTGTCCTTTTGAAGAAAAGGATAGTACATCGAGAATGTGCATAGACTATCGAGAGTTAAACAAGATAACTCTTAAGAATAAGTATCCTTTGCCCGAATTGACGATCTATTTGATCGACTTGAGGGGCGAGTCTTTCGAAGATAGACTTAAAGTCCGGATACCATCGCCTAAGGATTAGACCGGAGGATGTACCTAAAGCGGCTTCCCGTCAAGGTATGGTCATTTCGAATTCATCGTTATGCCCTTTGGACTTACAAATGCTCCAGTGATGTTATGGATATCATGAATAGGGTATTTCACCCATACCTAGACAAATTTGTCTTAGTATTCATAGACGATATCTAATATACTCCAAGAATAACCAAGAACACAAAGAACACTTGATAAGCGTCTTGCAAACATTAAGGCAAGAGCAACTCTTCGCCAAGTTTAGCAAGTGTGAGTTTTGGTTAGGCAAAGTGACATTCTTAGGTCACATCGTGTACACCGAGGGAATCAAAGTCGATCCCTCGAAAATCGATACAGTTCGAGAATGGGAATCACCAAAGAACCCGAATGAAATTCGAAGTTTCTTAGGACTTGCCGGCTACTATCGAAGATTTATCGAAGGATTTTTAACGATAGCCATACCCATCACCCAATTGTTGAGAAAATGAATCAAGTACACTTGGACCGCCGATTGTGAGGCTAGTTTCCAGAGATTGAAGAAACTGCTGACGATAGCACCTATACTCACATTACCCGAAGCAGATAAAGAATACACAATCTACACGGACGCTTCGAAGAATGGACTAGGATGTGTTCTGATGCAAGAAGGCAAAGTTATTGCTTATACCTCAAGGCTGTTACGCGTACATGAGTTGAACTATCCTACACATGACTTGGAATTAGCAGCGTTCGTACATGTCTTAAAGATTTAGAGACACCATCTCTATGTAGTTAGATGTGAGATGTACACTGACCACAAAAGCCTGAAGTTTTTCTGTGAACAGAAAGATCTTAACATGAGGCAACGTAGATGGCTAGAATTGTGGTATCAATTACGACGGTGGTATCAAATTCCACCCTAGTTTGGGATGTCTCCTCAGTCATGAAGAGACACTTATAAAAGAATTTCAAAAGTTAAATATCGAAGTCATGGACCTGTCTCAGACGATAGAAGGTCGTATTGCAACGTTGATTGCAATCCCGAACTTAAGAGTCCGAATCTTAGAAGCTCAGAGGAAGAGCAAGAAGCTAGAGGAAATACGAGCTAAGATCAAAGACAACAACCACAAGAATTTCAAAGAAGCAACAGATAACATTTTGTTATATGGCGGAGAGTGTGTGTTCGAGGAAGGCGAAGGGCTTAAGCGAAATCTTGAAAAAGCCCATGAGACTTCTTACTGCCACACCCCGAAGCACCAAATGTACCAAGATCTCAAAGAGAAATTTTGGTGGGATGGAATGAAGCGAGACGTAGCTTCATTCGTAGAACATTGTTTAACGTGTGATCGAGCTAAAAACACACTCAAATTTACTCGCAATCGTACGAGGTATTTGTAGCGTGATAAGTTAACCCAAGAGAGAAAGAAAAATACTAGAATTACATGAAAACTAGAGAGAATTCTCGTCTAGAATGTAAGAAGAATAAAAAGACGGAAAATAATGATGAAGGTAGGGTTTCGCGTTTAAAACAACATATATATAGCGACGAAAAATTACGCGCAGCTCGGACTCGACCAGCGCCGAACGCGGCAAAAACAAGGCGAACGTGCCGCCCGGCACGGACACGGCCGCGTCGGATCGTCAATGCTCAAAGCGGGTGCCACGCGCGGGCGCAACGCAGCGCGGACGCGTGAGTCTCGGACAACTTTCACTTATAGCGCGGCGCGAACGCGGATCTTCACTTGCGCCCAATACGGGCGCTGGCGCTCGGGGCGCTTGTGCATTAGGACGTCCAGCGCAGGACATGAGCAAAGCGCCGGACGTGAGCGCTCTCAGAAGTGAACCCAGCGCCGGACGCGGACTTTCTCTTCGATGCCAGGCGACGCGTTGCGCACCGAGCGCCGGCTACGCCGAGTCCAGCGCTTGGGTGCGCTCTTTATGCATGAAATGTTGAAACGCGATCATTCCCTACACAAAACACAAACGAATATGATTCCAACAAAAGATATTCAAAAATAACAAAAAAGGAATCAAATCGTCGAAAACAAACAAAGAAAAACAAAACAAAAACATGCAAAACAACACCCCCACACTTAACTCTTTGCTTGTCCTCGAGCAAATTTTAGTTTCTTAAAAAGAATGGTACACATAGAATCAATACTTCAAATAGAATCAATCACATATTCACATCCCTTCAATGCATCTTAATAATATAGTTCTCAATATAATGATCCTCATTCATCAATCTAAACATGTGACTTATCATAGAATAGTCGTGCTTGACTCGAGATGATTTCAAAAATCAATATACAACTTATATGGTTCCCTTTCATGTAAGATATCCCAATGACAAAAATAAATAAGAACTTGAAACTTAAAACCGATTATAGGACAATAATCGTTAGGTAGAACCTTCAAGTTGTATACTCGAGTATCCTAACGTGATATCTATACCCATAGCATAGAGTCTCCATTAGAGACAACACAAGCAAGAGGGTAGAGCCCTTATTCAATTCAAGCCCACTTATTTCACACAACAATTTCTTTTTTTTTTGAAAGATCATACAAGAGACGGGTTCCATTCTGAAGCATATGACAACCGATCACACACTTGTCTAATCACGACTTCTAATTATGTCCCACAGTTCAAATTGACATCTAAGTTTCATCAAACTAAAACCATATACCAAGATGCAATGAAATTCAGATCAAAACATAATTAATTCAACTTAAAGCATAATTCTTCATATACAATTGATTTGAAAAACTAAAGTCATCTCTAATCCAAACAAAAGTTAAGAAACGACAAAAAAAAAAAAAACAAAGATAAAAACGACAGAAAACAAACAAAGCAAACCAAACGGAACAAACCAAACGGAAAGAAACCCCCTCCCCACCCACACTTAAAACAGGCAAGATCCTCATTTCAGATAAATATATAAGAGAAAGGTATAGGAGACTTCGAAAGCGAAAAAAGCAACGGCGGGGATCAAACAAAAGACAAAACCTACAAAACAAAGCAAATGAGAGAAGCAAAACAACGAAAATGAAACGACACACAAACAAAAGGAAAAACACATACGCTCAATAGTGAAGAATCACTATTGGTCGACGGTGACAGTGGCGGATGAGGCGCTATGAAATGTGGTCCACGATTCCATCGAGCTTGAAGAGCACCATGCGGCGATTACGCTCAATCATCGCTAGTTATATGTATTCCAATAGGTTACGCTCATGCCACAATTGATTCTATCTGTCAAGACATTCGTTTTGCTGATCAAAATGAGAATATATGTCTTGACGAAACTACATCGATGGCCGGCCAATTCACTCCTAAACTGTCCCAGCTCCTCACGTATTGAATTATAACCTTCACCCGATGCATATTGCTGAGAAGGGAACTGCGGCTGATTTGGATCGACGTCGCTCTGAATGGGCTCTGTATCCCCTCCTGCATCGGTATGCTGGTCGCCTTCTTCATCGGATGGAACAGTGGTATCAAAGATGACCATATCACCCGAAGGTGCATGGGATGGTCCTGCACCTGAAGCTTGGGCTTCTTGGGCTGCTGCGTACTGCGCAAGCATATATCTCTTCACGTAATTCCTCATATTATGAGGTACCAGAGTAGTCTCGTTATATGCAAAAGGAGCGCCTCGCAGCTCACTAAGATCAATTATCTTAGGTCATATCTGATTTTGCCCAAGAACTGGTCGTCTATCATTATTTATAATCCCTAAGTTCACTGACAGACCAGTAGGGATTTGGCACAAGGTTGGCCGACATTTCTTCGCTACCGGTGTAATACCCGCATTCACATGTGATATTAGCCCCAATTATGAGCTTATTAGAAGGGCATTGCATCCTTAAGAAAGAGTTGTTTAAGCTAGAAGTTTTTATGTTAAGCTTCGCGTCGACAAAAATAAAATTTGAGAATTATTCGAGATCGATTCGAGATGGAACCTAAGATAAGATTCTTAGGTCTTGTTTAGAATAAGAAGACCTATATTTTGAGAGTCTTGAGATGATAGTTACATGCTCAACGAAGTCTTGATTTCAAAGTTTTATCCTTTGTTTCATACGTTTGCCGATTAAACCCTAATCGTCGGAAAGTGTCTAAAATGGTTTTTGAAGCAAAGAATGTTTTTATAATCAAAGTTTAATGTTTATAATATGTTATTTGAGTTTAAAATAGAATTTCAAGCAATGAGCATTTTATTTGAAATTTCGTTCTGAAATTGGAACCATATGGATTAATAGTATGCATTTATAACGTTGGTATTATTTACAAAGAAGTGTACATTTTTGTAATTTCCTATAACATGATTATTCATCATGTTTAAAGAAAAAGAAAAATGGAGAAAGTTTGAGAGTTTTCTAGAAAAATGGTGACTTTTCCACCATATTAAAGAAAATAGAAAATAAATTAGAAATTTGTGGCTACATATATATACACATTTCAAGCCATTTTCTTCTTCATTTTCTCCCAATTTTCGTGCATCACACACACATACACACTAAATTTTGAAAATTTCATACTCGATTTTAGAAGATCCAACCGTTGGATTTTCAATCATCTTCGATTTCAGGTATAATTCTAACTTTAGAACACATCTATGGTTTGAAATTTTGAAAAACATGAACTTATGAGCATGCTTAATTTTCGGTCATATTGGAAAAATTATGAAGGACATGTTGTTGTTTGAATAATTCTTGATTCTATGTTCGATTTATCGCCAATAAGTTGTTAACGTTGAAATTTTGAGCATATGTTCATTCCTTGAATTCTTGTGATTTTCGAAAATTATGGAGTATATGTTCTTGAATTTAGGATGTTTATATGCTTGATTTAGCTTCATATATGTATTGTTGGATTGATATAAGCGTGTTTTGAACAAGAAAAACGTTTGAAATCAAACTATGTTGAAAGCCCTAAATGGCGAAAACCCTAGTCTTGGTAATGTTGGATTTTGATTTTATTTGATCATTTTGAATTCATATTTGGGTTCTATGGTATGAATAAAGCTAAAATGATTTATTCGGATTTTTCGATGACGTATTCGAAAATTGAAAAATTTTAGTTTGACGTCAAGTTTGAGTTTTCAATGCTAAAGCTTTAATCTTTGAGTTTGGATGGTTGATTAGTGATATTTAATGATAGTTGAGCATGTATATAGGTTCTTCTAAGTTGAGCGATGATTTACATAAATTTTGACGTCGGACATAGGCTATGTCTTAAGGGGCGTTGGGTTTTGCTAAGATGAGATGGTTTAAGCTTGTTGTCAAGTTTTCTATGCTCATTTAGACATATGGTGATGGTTTGGTTAAGTTTGGTTGATTTGGTATTGAAATGGCGATCGTTTTATAAGCGTTACTCATAGAAATTTTAGTTAGAATTTGTTTGTATAAGATGTTAGAGGATGCAATGACCGAATGTTTATCGACCATAGCGTCTTGAATTTGAGAAATATATTCGTATCGACGACTAAGATAAGTTATTTTCTTGATTGATGCTAGATAGGCTTTTATGCCTCTTATTGTCGATTGAAGGGCCATATGAGAAGAAGAAATATATGAAAGATAAAAGTACGATCGTCGAGGACTTGTCTCCGGTGGGTAAACTATTTTCTAAGATAATATGATATGATTATGCTTTTAAATACTTTCAAATGATATGATATGCTTATCTTTATGCATATTTTCAAAATGATATAAAATGCATTTATATGCAAAGTTTCAAAGTTAAATGACTTGCGGTTTTGAGCATAAGCATAAGCACGATGCATTTACCTATCCACGAAAATGAAAGAAAGAAAAGAAAGAAATGATGAAAGAAAGAATGAAAGAATGTTACCGGCGTCGGGTATGACCAGTGGCATGGTACCGCCGGGTCCATCAACACGGGTATGATATGGACCTTCGGTCATAGCGTGTTTGAGAAGGAGGCCTACTTCTCAACACATAGGCGAAATCCGTGGATATGGGAAGAAAGATGTCTGCAGACAAAGATCATGCATATGCATTGGTTTTAAGGCTATGAAATGAAAGCAAGTAAGTAAATGTTTATGTTTATTATGATGCATGCACGGGTTATTTCACTAAAACCCACATGCATTGCTAAAGTTATAACAAGTCGATTATATAGCCCTAAGGGCGATGTTTTATGTTTTCGGTATACCCACCGAGTGCAATTTTGTACTCACGCATACATGTATTTCTAAACGTGCGGGTTGAGCTTGAGAGGATCTTTGGAATCGAATCTTTGTGCAAAGGAGCTTCTCTAAATGTCTGACTTATGATGATAATATTAAATTGTCAATGTTGTTTAATTGAGGTTATCATGTTTATTTGCCCAGAGTTTTATGTCATCACACATAATTCTCAGCCACCCTTCTCGTTGCCGAACTTTGGCCTTCACTTGTTGATATGTTTTGTCATGCCGAATTGATTGACCTAATTTTGATGACGGTCATTGTTTGTTGTTATGGTCTCTGCATCATTGTTACGTTTCCGACTTTCTTATGATAATATAGATCCATTGAAATGTCTCTGTGAACAAGGATTTACTTAAAAGTTCAGAATAGTTTTATTTAATCAAGTTTTGTTAGATTCAACAGGATTGTGATAATATGGTTTATCATATGCGGAACATTGTTAAACCATGATTTGAGCGTCGATAAGTTTTAATGTTGTGAAAGTTGTTTAAAGATGTACACTTTTGATATTGGTTATTCATTTGTGATCAATTGTCCTCAGATGTTATTCTTCTTCATTTGAGTCTTCAATGTGGATTGAGGACCTAAACTTATCTTTTGTCAACTTCCTTTCTACCTTATTGACCCAAAAATGTTCGATTCCTTTATGATAAAATTTGAAGTCAACCATTGTTGTTGGGATGAATTATTGGTTAAATTTGATGTTATTGATTATCAAAGTTCTTAATTAACTCAAGTCGCGGCGAATTACTTGATTAAGTAGTCGGTGTGACGAGAATAATATCGAGCGGTTTGAATTACGAACCTATGAAATCTTTGCAAATTTGTGCAGTTTGTGCACAGTTTTGAATTCTGAACATGTAAATCCTTGTGAATTCTTGTGCAGCTTGTGCGCTGTCTCGAATTCTAAATACATGAATTCTTGCAAGTCTTGTGCAGTTTGTGCCCTTTGAGCATGCGAATTCTTTTGAGCTGACTCTGTTTGAGAATTTAAGTTTATGGAGTCATTTGTTCAACTCTATTTTGAGAATTTGAGTTTACAGAATCAGTTGTTTGATTCTGATTTGAGAAATGAGATAAAGAGTTAGTTGTTCTTAAGAGAAGCTCAGCATTTCGATTCCATCATCTCTAGCTCACCAGGTAAGAACTTATGCTTATCAGTATGATGATTATGGTTATCTCAGATGATGTTTATGTATATGCCTTAAGGAATGAATTGCTATATGAGAATGTGTGATTGAAATGAGCTATTGCTCTATGAGCTAAAGTTGAAAAGAAATCAGGAGAAAGAAGAGATGGCAGAACAATATGAATAAATTTTACGCACGAGTTCGAGTATGTTTACGGAAAAGTTCGAGCATTCTTATTAGGATGGCGAAGATCGTGTAGATAGTTCGGAAGAGTACGACTTATTAATCGTCGATCTGATATTGTTATCTCGTTGTCGCCATAACGATTGTAAATGGTTCGTTTATATTCATCGACAATGATCAAAGAGAATTTCCATCTATATACATTAGATGAGCAGTCTACCTTGGACGAATTTCTTGTTTGATTCCATCGATGGTGGAAAGAGACGTTTGAGCAAGACGTATCGAGATTTGATGATAAATTTCAATTGATCTCTTTATTGCCTAAAGAGTGACAAGATTGGGTTGTTGCTCTTGCCATTGATTATATTGAGTCTGGTTTTATTGTTTTTAATCAAGTTGATTTTCCAGACTCCTAGTTACCATCAAATTTCAATATTTCGTATACTCGAACCCCTCCTCTGATTCATTTCTCCCTATTACTAAATCTATTTCGGTTGTTCATCGACTTGATTAATTGATAATTTTCCTCTCTATTTGAAGATGATGATAGTGAAAATCTGAAACCATAGATGTTAAATCTTTTATGCACGAGCATGATACTAGCACCTTATTCTAAAACTAGAGTCTTCCTTATCAAATGCTCGACTAGTTATGTCTAAATCGATGTGGATCTTGTACAAATTGATTATTCTTAAATCGATATTGAAATTGCCCTTATTGATTTAGATTAATGCGATCAACTTTTCGCCTCTTGAGATTCCTACATCGATTCGATTCATTCTATTTTCTTATGTTTCCAAGATTTCTCCTTTGGAGATTTGAGAAAAGATTAAGTCGGTTTATCGAGACCCCAAGTGTCTCGAAACTTTTGAGTATGAACCCAAGTGGTAACAGTTGTTGGCATAAGCCTGCCTACAACCCTAAACATTGGTCAATTGTTTTCTGTGACAGCCTTTCATGGATGAAATGGAAGTTGATAGTTGTAGGTCGTATCGGATGTGGTTGTCAGAGATATCAAAGCATATTCCGATGACAAAGTTTTCCCCTATTTTGTAAAGATCCTCAGAGATGCAGATTTCTTTCCTTGATATCTATACGATCCTTTTTGCTATCTAACTGTTTTATTTCACATCATAACTTTGTGATAAGCAATTTTGAAGACCTTTGAGATCTGAATTTGTTTGTTGATTGAAAACCTTTATTCTGTTATTGATAAGCAAGATATCTTTGCGGTTGGTATTCATTTGCAATGCGATATGTCACCCGAGAAAGAAATCCTCGATCTGAAAGAATAAGAAAGTACAAATTTTTTCAAGATTTACTTGTATTTTCTCCCTTTAAACCAATTGTAGAATGACGAATCTTACATCTCAAATGCTTTATCCTTATGATGTTGATAACCGGTGATGTTAAAGAATGAGTTCGTTTCATTGGCGAGTTTGCAAGTTCCGGAGAACCACGATCAAGAATATCTTCTATGTATATCGTTGATGTTGAAGGATCAGCGGTTTTGGATGAAGATTACGTCGAAAGTTCTTTCTTTCGGCAATTAAAGAATTTTATATGGGAGCAATTCAAGGAAGAATCGTATGAAAAGTATATCTCGAGATTACGTAAGCGAGAAAGAAATTTAGTTTACAAGCATGAAGCGAAGGAAGAAAGTTGTCACGGTATATGATCGTGACTTGCGGATCGATTGTGATGTTCTTTATGCAATTGAAGGTATGAGAAGATATACGTGTTAGTTACCCAACTCGAGCGTGGGTGATAATCAATCGACTCACGAAATCGCATATGTTATTATGATTCTTATCACGTATGGGTGACAAGTTAGCTTAAGTATCGTTCGAGAGATGAATGCGTTTATATGGATTGCTTGTCTCGATCAACTCAACGGATACTCCAGTTTACATCTCGTTTTGGACGAGTTTATAATAAAGATGGATACAGTTGAATTCGATGCGACTTTTATCCGCTTTAGATGGTCAATTTAAATGGACCATCCGGACGTTAGAAGATAAGATAAGAACCAAGATTTATATGGCGCTACGAAGTTTTCTATGACAACAAGTATAGATCGTCGTTTTTTAAAACACGATCGAAGAAGAAAAGTGCTTGGACGGACATGATTAAAGAAATGGTCGTAATTGTATGACAAGAAAGACAAGAATCGAAGAAATTATCGAGATGTATCGAATTATGTGAGATTCGAAAGATTGGCTAGTCGTCTGATTTGCATTTGCTCTGAGATTCGAAAATATTCACGATGTGCTCTATAGATCGCAGTTACTAAGATATGTGTTTGAACCAAAACACATCATACATCAAGAGAACGTTGTTCTTGTATCAGATCTAAGTTATGAAAAGAAACCGAAATGCATTTTAGATCGAAAGAGCGACAACTAAGGAATAAATCAATTCCTTTAGTTAAAGTCAGATGAAAGTATCATGGTTTATAAGAAGCGACATGGCAACAAGAAAATCATATGATAAAGAAGTACCTCGGAAAAATGTACTAAATTTCGAGGACGAAATTTCTTTAAGGGGGTGAGAATGTAATACCCGCTTTCACATGTGATTAGCCCTAATTATGAGCTTATTAGAAGGGCATTGCATCCTTAAGAAAGAGTTGTTTAAGCTAGAAGCTTTTATGTTAAGCTTCGCGTCGACAAAAATAAAATTTGAGAATTATTCGAGATCGATTCGAGATGGAACCTAAGATAAGATTCTTAGGTCTTGTTTAGAATAAGAAGACCTATATTTTGAGAGTCTTGAGATGATAGTTACATGCTCAACGAAGTCTTGATTTCAAAGTTTTATCCTTTGTTTCATACGTTTGCCGATTAAACCCTAATCGTCGGCCGAGTGTCTAAAATGGTTTTTGAAGCAAAGAATGTTTTTATAATCAAAGTTTAATGTTTATAATATGTTATTTGAGTTTAAAATAGAATTTCAAGCAATGAGCATTTTATTTGAAATTTCGTTCTGAAATTGGAACGATATGGATTAATAGTATGCATTTATAACGTTGGTATTATTTACAAAGAAGTGTACATTTTTGTAATTTCCTATAACATGATTATTCATCATGTTTAAAGAAAAAGAAAAATGGAGAAAGTTTGAGAGTTTTCTAGAAAAATGGTGACTTTTCCACCATATTAAAGAAAATGGAAAATAAATTAGAAATTTGTGGCTACATATATATACACATTTCAAGCCATTTTCTTCTTCATTTTTCTCCCAATTTTCGTGCATCACACACACATACACACACTAAATTTTGAAAATTTCATACTCGATTTTAGAAGATCCATAGTTGGATTTTCAATCCGTCTTCGATTTCGGTATAATTCTAACTTTAGAACACATCTATGGTTTGAAATTTTGAAAAACATGAACTTATGAGCATGCTTAATTTTCGTCATATCGGAAAAATTATGAAGGACATGTTGTTGTTTGAATAATTCTTGATTCTATGTTCGATTTATCGCCAATAAGTTGTTAACGTTGAAATTTTGAGCATATGTTCATTCCTTGAATTCTTGTGATTTTCAAAATTATGTAGTATATGTTCTTGAATTTAGGATGTTTATATGCTTGATTTAGCTTCATATATGTATTGTTGGATTGATATAAGCGTGTTTTGAACAAGAAAACGTTTGAAATCAAACTATGTTGAAAACCCTAAATGGCGAAAACCTAGTCTTGGTAATGTTGGATTTTGATTTTATTTGATCATTTTGAATTCATATTTGGGTTCTATGATATGAATAAAGCTTAAAATGATTTATTCGGATTTTTCGACCAACGTATTCGAAAATTGAAAAATTTTAGTTTGACGTCAGTTTGAGTTTTCAATGCTAAAGCTTTAATCTTTGAGTTTGGATGGTTGATTGGTGATATTTAATGATAGTTGAGCATGTATATAGGTTCTTCTAAGTTAGGCGATGATTTACATAAATTTTGACGTCGGACATAGGCTATGTCTTAAGGGGACATTGGGTTTTTGGCTAAGATGAGATGGTTTAAGCTTGTTGTCAAGTTTTCTATGCTCATTTAGACATATGGTGATGGTTTGGTTAAGTTTGGTTGATTTGGTATTGAAATGGCGATCGTTTTATAAGCGTTACTCATAGAAATTTTCGTTAGAATTTGTTTGTATAAGATGTTAGAGGATCTGCATGACCGAATGTTTATCGACCATAGCGTCTTGAATTTGAGAAATATAGTCGTATCGACGACTAAGATAAGTTATTTTCTTGATTGATGCTAGATAGCTTTTATGCATTTATTGTCGATTGAAGGGCCATATGAGAAGAAGAAATATATGAAAGACAAAATACGACACGAAGGATTTGTCTCCGGTGGGTAAACTATTTTCTAAGATAATATGATATGATTATGCTTTTACATACTTTCAAATGATATGATATGCTTATCTTTCAGCATATTTTCAAAATGATATAAAATGCGTTTATATGCAAAGTTTCAAAGTTAAATGACTTGCGGTTTTGAGCATAAGCATAAGCACGATGCATTTACCTATCCACGGAAATGAAAGAAAGAAAAGAAAGAAATGATGAAAGAAAGAATGAAAGAATGTTACCGGCGTCGGGTATGATCGTGGCATGGTACCGCCGGGTCCATCAACACGGGTATGATATGGACCTTGGTCATAGCGTGTTTGAGAAGGAGGCCTACTTCTCAACACATAGGCGAATCTGTGGATATGGGAAGAAAGATGTCTGCAGACAAAGATCATGCATATGCATTGGTTTTAAGGCTATGAAATGAAAGCAAGTAAGTAAATGTTTATGTTTATTATGATGCATGCACGGGTTATTTCACTAAAACCCACATGCATTGCTAAAGTTATGGCAAGTCGATTATATAGCCCTAAGGGCGATGTTTTATGTTTTCGGCGTATACCCACTGAGTGCAATTTTGTACTCACGCCCTGCATGTATTTCTAAACGTGCAGGTTGAGCTTGAGAGGATCTTTGGAATCGAATCTTGTGCAAAGGAGCTTCTAAATGTCCCAACTTATGATGATAATATTAAATTGTCGATGTTGTTTAATTGAGGTTATCATGTTTATTTGCCCGAGTTTTATGTCATCACACATAATTCTCGGCCACCCTTCTCGTTGCGAACTTTGGCCTTCACTTGTTGATATGTTTTGTCATGCGAATTGATTGACCTAATTTTGATGGCGGTCATTGTTTGTTGTTATGGTCTCTGCATCATTGTTACGTTTCCGACTTTCTTATGATAATATAGATCCATTGAAATGTCTCGTGAACAAGGATTTACTTAAAAGTTCGAATAGTTTTATTTAATCAAGTTTTGTTAGATTCAACGAGATTGTGATAATATGGTTTATCATATGCGGAACATTGTTAAACCATGATTTGAACGTCGATAAGTTTTAATGTTGTGAAAGTTGTTTAAAGATGTACACTTTTGATATTGGTTATTCATTTGTGATCAATTGTCCTCGGATGTTATTCTTCTTCATTTGAGTCTTCAATGTGGATTGAGGACCTAAACTTATCTTTGTCAACTTCCTTTCTACCTTATTGACCCAAAATGTTCGATTCCTTTATGATAAAATTTGAAGTCAACCATTGTTGTTGGGATGAATTATTGGTTAAATTTGATGTTATTGATTATCAAAAGTTCTTAATTAACTCAAGTCACAGCCGAATTACTTGATTAAGTAGTCGGGCTGTGACAGAATGGTATCAGAGCAGTTTTGAATTCTGAACCTATGAAATCTTTGCAAATTTGTGCAGTTTGTGCACAGTTTTGAATTCTGAACATGTAAATCCTTGTGAATTCTTGTGCAGCTTGTGCGCCGTCTCGAATTCTAAATACATGAATTCTTGCAAGTCTTGTGCAGTTTGTGCCCTTTGAGCATGCGAATTCTTTTGGTGACTACTGTTTGAGAATTTAAGTTTATGGAGTCATTTGTTCAACTCTATTTTGAGAATTTGAGTTCTGAGAATCGCTTGTTTGATTACGATTTGAGAAATGAGATAAAGAGTTGGTTGTTCTTAAGAAGCTCGACATTTCGATTCCATCATCTCTAGCTCACGGTAAGAACTTATGCTTATCAGTATGATGATTATGGTTATCTCGGATGATGTTTATGTATACGCCTTAAGGAATGAATTGCTATATGAGAATGTGTGATTGAAATGAGCTATTGCTCTATGAGCTAAAGTTGAAAAGAAATCGGGAGAAAGAAGAGATGGCGAAACAATATGAATAAATTTTACGCACGAGTTCGAGTATGTTTACGGAAAAGTTCGAGCATTCTTATTAGGATGGCGAAGATCGTGCGAGATAGTTCGGAAGAGTACGACTTATTAATCGTCGACTGATATTGTTATCTCGTTGTCGCCATAACGATTGTCGTCGTTCGTTTATATTCATCAGCAATGATCAAAGAGAATTTCCATCTATATACATTAGATGAGCAGTCTACCTTGGACGAATTTCTTGTTTGATTCCATCGATGGTGGAAAGAGACGTTTGAGCAAGACGTATCGAGATTTGATGATAAATTTCAATTGATCTCTTTATTGCCTAAAGAGTGACAAGATTGGGTTGTTGCTCTTGCCATTGATTATATTGAGTGCGGTTTTATTGTTTTTAATCAAGTTGATTTTCGGACTCTAGTTACCATCAAATTTCAATATTTCGTATACTCGAACCCCTCCTCTTGATTCATTTTCTCCTATTACTAAATCTATTTCGGTTGTTCATCGACCGATTAATTGATAATTTTTCCTCTCTATTTGAAGATGATGATAGTGAAAATCTCAAACCATAGATGTTAAATCTTTTATGCACGAGCATGATACTAGCACCTTATTCTAAAACTAGAGTCTTCCTTATCAAATGCTCACTAGTTATGTCTAAATCGATGTGGATCTTGTACAAATTGATTATTCTTAAATCGATATTGAAATTGTCCTTATTGATTTAGATTAATGCGATCGACTTTTAAACCTCTTGAGATTCCTACATCGATTCAGTTCATTCTATTTTCTTATGTTTCCAAGATTTCTCCTTTGGAGATTTGAGAAAAGATTCAAGTCAGTTTATCGAGACCCCAAGTGTCTCGAAACTTTTGAGTATGAACCCAAGTGGTAACAGTTGTTGTACACAAAGACAACTACAACCCTAAACATTGGTCAATTGTTTTCGTGACAGACCTTTCATGGATGAAATGGAAGTTGATAGTTGTAGGTCGTATCGGATGTGGTTGTCAGAGATATCAAAGCATATTCCGATGACAAAGTTTTCCCTATTTTGTAAAGATCCTCAGAGATGCAGATTTCTTTCCTTGATATCTATACGATCCTTTTTGCTATCTAACTGTTTTATTTCACATCATAACTTTGTGATAAGCAATTTTGAAGACCTTTGAGATCTGAATTTGTTTGTTGATTGAAAACCTTTATTCTATTATTGATAAGCAAGATATGCTGCAGTTGGTATTCATTTGCAATGCAGTATGTCACCCGAGAAAGAAATCCTCGGTCTGAAAGAATAAGAAAGTACAAATTTTTTTCAAGATTTACTTGTATTTTCTCCCCCTTTAAACCAATTGTAGAATGATAGAATCTTCTGTCTCAAATGCTTTATCCTTATGATGTTGATAACCCGGCTGATGTTAAAGAATAAGTTCGTTTCATTGAGCGAGTTTGCAAGTTCCGGAGAACCCTGATCAAGAATATCTTCTATGTATATCGTTGATGTTGAAGGATCAACAGTTTTCGGATGAAGATTACGTCAGAAAGTTCTTTCTTTCGGCAATTAAAGAATTTTATATGGGAGCAATTCAAGGAAGAATCGTATGAAAAGTATATCTCGAGATTCTGTAAACAGAAAGGAAATTTAGTTTACAAGCATGAAGCAAAGGAAAAAGTTGTCACAGTATATGATCGTGACTTCTGCAGATCGATTGTGATGTTCTTTATGCAATTGAAGGTATGAGAAGATATACGTGTTAGTTACCCAACTCGAAGCGTGGGTGATAATCAATCGACTCACGAAATACGCATATGTTATTATGATTCTTATCACGTATGGAGCTGACAAGTTAGCTTAAGTATACGTTCGAGAGATGGTACGTTTATATGGATTGCTTGTCTCAATCAACTCAACCAGATACTCCAAGTTTACATCTCGTTTTGGACGAGTTTATAATAAAGATGGATACGAGATTGAATTCCAGTACAGCTTTTATCCGCTTTAGATGGTCAATTTAAATGGACCATCCGGACGTTAGAAGATAAGATAAGAACCAAGATTCATATGGCGCTCTACGAAGTTTTCTATGACAACAAGTATAGATCGTCGTTTTTTTTAAAACACGATCGAAGAAGAAAAGTGCTTGGACCAGACATGATTAAAGAAATGGTCGTAATTGTATGACAAGAAAGATAAGAATCCAAGAAATTATCGAGATGTATCGAATTATGTGAGATTCAAGAAAGATTGGCTAGTCGTCTACAGATTTGCATTTGCTCTGAGATTCGAAAATATTCACGATGTGCTCTATAGATCGCAGTTACTAAGATATGTGTTTGAACCAAAACACATCATACATCAAGAGAACGTTGTTCTTGTATCAGATCTAAGTTATGAAAAGAAACCAGAAATGCATTTTAGATCGAAAAGAACGACAACTAAGGAATAAATCAATTCCTTTAGTTAAAGTCCGATGAAAGTATCATGGTTTATAAGAAGCGACATGGCAACAAGAAAATCATATGATAAAGAAGTACCTCGGAAAAATGTACTAAATTTCGAGGACGAAATTTCTTTAAGGGGGTGGGAATGTAATACCCCGCTTTCCTGTAGAAGAGATTAGCCCCTAATTATGAGCTTATTAGAAGGGCATTGCATCCTTAAGAAAGAGTTGTTTAAGCTAGAAGCTTTTATGTTAAGCTTCGCGTCGACAAAAATCAAATTTGAGAATTATTCGAGATCGATTCGAGATGGAACCTAAGATAAGATTCTTAGGTCTTGTTTAGAATAAGAAGACCTATATTTTGAGAGTCTTGAGATGATAGTTACATGCTCAACGAAGTCTTGATTTCAAAGTTTTATCCTTTGTTTCATACGTTTGCCGATTAAACCCTAATCGTCGGTCGAGTGTCTAAAATGGTTTTTGAAGCAAAGAATGTTTTTATAATCAAAGTTTAATGTTTATAATATGTTATTTGAGTTTAAAATAGAATTTCAAGCAATGAGCATTTTATTTGAAATTTCGTTCTGAAATTGGAACGATATGGATTAATAGTATGCATTTATAACGTTGGTATTATTTACAAAGAAGTGTACATTTTTGTAATTTCCTATAACATGATTATTCATCATGTTTAAAGAAAAATAAAATGGAGAAAGTTTGAGAGTTTTCTAGAAAATGGTGACTTTTCCACCATATTAAAGAAAATGGAAAATAAATTAGAAATTTGTGGCTACATATATATACACATTTCAAGCCATTTTCTTCTTCATTTTTCTCCCAATTTTCGTGCATCACACACACATACACACACTAAATTTTTGAAAATTTCATACTCCAATTTTAGAAGATCCAACCGTTGGATTTTCAATCCGTCTTCGATTTCAGGTATAATTCTAACTTTAGAACACATCTATGGTTTGAAATTTTGAAAAACATGAACTTATGAGCATGCTTAATTTTCGGTCATATTGGAAAAATTATGAAGGACATGTTGTTGTTTGAATAATTCTTGATTCTATGTTCGATTTATCGCCAATAAGTTGTTAACGTTGAAATTTTGAGCATATGTTCATTCCTTGAATTCTTGTGATTTTCAAAAATTATGGAGTATATGTTCTTGAATTTAGGATGTTTATATGCTTGATTTAGCTTCATATATGTATTGTTGGATTGATATAAGCGTGTTTTGAACAAGAAAACGTTTGAAATCAAACTATGTTGAAAACCCTAAATGGCGAAAACCTAGTCTTGGTAATGTTGGATTTTGATTTTATTTGATCATTTTGAATTCATATTTGGGTTCTATGATATGAATAAAGCCTAAAATGATTTATTCGGATTTTTCGAAATGACGTATTCGAAAATTGAAAAATTTTAGTTTGACGTCGAGTTTGAGTTTTCAATGCTAAAGCTTTAATCTTTGAGTTTGGATGGTTGATTGGTGATATTTAATGATAGTTGAGCATGTATATAGGTTCTTCTAAGTTGAGCGATGATTTACATAAATTTTGACGTCGGACATAGGCTATGTCTTAAGGGGCGTTGGGTTTTGGCTAAGATGAGATGGTTTAAGCTTGTTGTCAAGTTTTCTATGCTCATTTAGACATATGGTGATGGTTTGGTTAAGTTTGGTTGATTTGGTATTGAAATGGCGATCGTTTTATAAGCGTTACTCATAGAAATTTTCGTTAGAATTTGTTTGTATAAGATGTTAGAGGATCTGATGACCGAATGTTTATCGACCATAGCGTCTTGAATTTGAGAAATATAGTCGTATCGACGACTAAGATAAGTTATTTTCTTGATTGATGCTAGATAGGCTTTTATGCCGCTTATTGTCGATTGAAGGGCCATATGAGAAGAAGAAATATATGAAAGACAAAATACGATCGTCGAAGGATTGTCTCCGGTGGGTAAACTATTTTCTAAGATAATATGATATGATTATGCTTTTACATACTTTCAAATGATATGATATGCTTATCTTGTCGCATATTTTCAAAATGATATAAAATGCGTTTATATGCAAAGTTTCAAAGTTAAATGACTTGCGGTTTTGAGCATAAGCATAAGCACGATGCATTTACCTATCCACGGAAATGAAAGAAAGAAAAGAAAGAAATGATGAAAGAAAGAATGAAAGAATGTTACCGGCGTCGGGTATGACCAGTGGCATGGTACCCTTCGGTCCATCAACACGGGTATGATATGGACCTTGGTCATGGCGTGTTTGAGAAGGAGGCCTACTTCTCAACACATAGAGCGTAATCCGTGGATATGGGAAGAAAAGATGTCTGCAGACAAAGATCATGCATATGCATTGGTTTTAAGGCTATGAAATGAAAGCAAGTAAGTAAATGTTTATGTTTATTATGATGCATGCACGGGTTATTTCACTAAAACCCACATGCATTGCTAAAGTTATGTGAAGTCGATTATATAGCCCTAAGGCGATGTTTTATGTTTTCGGCATATACCCACCGAGTGCAATTTTGTACTCACGCCTGCATGTATTTCTAAACGTGCAGGTTGAGCTTGAGAGGATCTTTGGAATCGAATCTTGTGCAAAGGAGCTTCTAAATGTCCCACTTATGATGATAATATTAAATTGTCGATGTTGTTTAATTGATGTTATCATGTTTATTTGCCCAGAGTTTTATGTCATCACACATAATTCTCAGCCACCCTTCTCGTTGCCGAACTTTGGCCTTCACTTGTTGATATGTTTTGTCATGCCGAATTGATTGACCTAATTTTGATGACGGTCATTGTTTGTTGTTATGGTCTCGCATCATTGTTCGTTTCCGACTTTCTTATGATAATATAGATCCATTGAAATGTCTCTGTGAACAAGGATTTACTTAAAAGTTTAGAATAGTTTTATTTAATCAAGTTTTGTTAGATTCAACAGGATTGTGATAATATGGTTTATCATGTCTGGAACATTGTTAAACCATGATTTGAACGTCGATAAGTTTTAATGTTGTGAAAGTTGTTTAAAGATGTACACTTTTGATATTGGTTATTCATTTGTGATCAATTGTCCTCAGATGTTATTCTTCTTCATTTGAGTCTTCAATGTGGATTGAGGACCTAAACTTATCTTTTGTCAACTTCCTTTCTACCTTATTGACCCAAAAATGTTCGATTCCTTTATGATAAAAGTTGAAGTCAACCATTGTTGTTGGGATGAATTATTGGTTAAATTTGATGTTATTGATTATCAAAAGTTCTTAATTAACTCAAGTCACAGCCGAATTACTTGATTAAGTAGTCGGGCTGTGACAGCTGGACCAGCTGCAAGTGGTCCCAAATAAAGAATGTCGGCAAAATCTTCGTCTTCTTTACAGCACATGTGAGCAGGAAGACCTTAGCAGTATTCACCTTATTAGCCTTCTCATTTCCGAAAACATTGAATGCTATAAATTTATGGACCATTGCCAATGCTTCATCCTTGATAAATCCACTCGGCATTCCAACTGATGACCAGTTATTAAACCCTGATAACTCCTGCCAAGTGTTTAGTATGATTTTGTGATGATTCTTGGTATTGTTTTACATGTCATTTTCTATGGTTTGTCCTATTTATGTCGTTGGTTCGATTAATATTTATCGATTCGGACTTACTTCGTTCATTTTGATGTTTTGTAGGAAAACGGTAGAAAATAGGATGAACTGGATCCACCAAGAATCAAATATATTGAAGAGCATCTCGACAGGAGTTCGTAGGCGAAAACCGTGCACGAATCGGAGTCCACACGAAGGAGAACGGGCCAAAACAACGAAGTCGCGCACGTGCGTGTGTGCCGGCCCCGTCGTCCGCGCGTCCGTGCGCGCTTCGCCCGAGCACCCAGCGCCTTTCCTCGCATGCCTCGCACACCCAGCCGGTGCTCACTCCGAGCGTGCGTTGGCAATTTGCCTCGTGCGTTCAGAGTGAGCGCTCGCTCACTTCGCCAGCGTGCGCTTGTCCTAGCGCCCGCTGGCCCGCCGAAGCATCCGTCTCGTCCGTGCACGCCGCACGCCACTCCGCATGCCCAACGGTGCTACCCCCGCATTGTCCGCACATCCGCTCGCTGGGTGGCGGCGCCAGCCCAGCGCCGCTTAGCGCCCGCCCTTCCGGCTGGGAACCCGCCCGCCTAGCGCGCCCGCTTAGCACGCCTGTCCGGGCTGGGAACCCAGTGCCGCGCCGCCCGCTCAATGTCTCGCCCGCCTGACCCAGCGCCGCCTCCCTCCTGCCGGGTTTCGCCCCTCCACGTTCTCCAAGTCTTGGAACTAAGCGCCCGCCGCCGACCTTCACCCGTCACGCACCATGCTCGCCCGTCCGGCCACAATGAGCCGCCATTTTTGAGGCGTAACCTTCTCCCACCAGCGCTCAACCCGAGCTGCTCACTTTCATGTCGAACGTTTTGTGAACTCGCTCATCCACATCCGCGCCACATTCATTTAATATAAATATACGGGCTTAGGGTTGAGGGCGATTGGATTTTCTTTCGCACGCAGCCGCGACGCCTCGCCATTTCCTGCTCACCATGGATTCTTCAGAGCTCTACAATGATCGAGATAGATGATAATTTCTAGTTTTAATTCTTGTCTTCAGTTTCATCATTAAATATTTAGTTTATTAGTTCATGCTCCTGGATTCATCAGTGTTATCAAATTCTATTTCATAGTTTTATGTTAATGATTTTTATTGGATTCAATTCATAGTGATGATGGATTGTGTTCATGTTGCTTTAATCTACCTTGCTTTCGTTTAATTCTCGTTCTTGGAGATGGATTGATGATTATGTTTTATTTGCAATTAGATTTAGATTAGGGATTGACAAACCCTATGAATAATATGATTGCATATGCTTTATTTACCGCTTTGATTTATCGCTTTCATAGTTCAACTAGGGATTGATAACCCCGGTTTAGATTTAACGCTTATTAGTTTAGCTTGGGATTGACAACCCCCAACTTAGGATCGCTGTTTATTTTCTCGTATTTCAATTCTTGCATGTTCAACCCCCGTTGTTAGTAGAATGTTTAGGATTTAATCGCTTTCTGTGTATGACATGAACAATCGCCCTGTTAAGTTTTCCTTGAGAGACGACTCGTGTTAACTTATCACGCTACGATTACCTCGTATGATTGCGAGTGAATTTGAGTGTGTTTTTAGCTCGATCAAAATTGGCGCCGTTGCCGGGAAAAACTTTAGGCGTATTGTTTGTGTTGTTTGTTTCCTGTGTTTCTTTTCTTTATGTTTGGTTATTTTCGCCCCGGTGCGTGTGATCTTGTTTTTGTTGTTGGTGTCTGTTAATGCAGGGTTACCAACAGTACAGATGTGGTCAAACAGGCTGGGGGGAGGAAAGTTCGTCGCATTAGGCAAATTCTTCTTACGAAGAAGGAGCCTAATTCAATTATTCTAAGGATACCCGCAAACCATGAGTATCAAACCCACGATCCCTACCCCGAGCAACAAGCCTATGATCCTCATCGACCAACCACCCACCGCATGACGAGGATCAAGCCTACAATCATTATCGATCAACCACCTTCCCGCACTATGAGGATCAATCCTACAATCCATACCGGGATCAACCACCTCCTTGCGAGATCCGTACTCACAACAACCACCTCCATCTCAAGATTCATACCCGCAGCAGCCACCTCCACCTCCAATGCCACTTGGGAATAAAAAGTTCATCAAAAGTCGATGCCGACGACACCAAAATCAGCGCTGCAAGCAAAATTAGAAATGATGACCGAGAAGTCGGACTAGTTGCTGCAACAAGATACAATAGGGAGCCTCAAGCTCACCCTATGAGGCTCGAGCGACCACCCACCATCGAGTTCGCCATCGATGATAGAGACGCAACTCTTGAGCGCTTAGAGGAACAAGTGGGACTGATTGCTACGAAGTGGGTTGAGTATCAACAACAACGTGTAGCGAGGGAACTTCCAAACCAATCCGGTCAGATCCAGGCGGTCACTGTTCTTGAAAGTGACCCATTTGTTGAGAATGGGGTGGGAGAGACATCGAATGAGTTGCTGCAGCCAGAGAAGATGGAAAATGAGGAAGAATGGGAATGTGAGGATGAGAAGCAGGATCTGAGCCACGAGGAAGTGGTTACAAGGTCGGCTGACGAGGAAGAGTGGGCATGTGAAGTTGCAAGCATGCCAAAGCCCACTCTGGAAGTGATTGCACTGCCTCAACAATTGGAGTACGGGATCCCAGAGGAGGAAAAATCGAGGAAAAAGGTTGAGGTAACATCAATTATTTGTCAACATCCTAATTCACCAAAGTACTGTACTTTGGGAATTGAAATTATTTATTTTATTTTGGAGAATAGGATGTTCGACTTGAGCTTAAATTGTGCATTACTTGTTTTCTTTACTGTCATCTGTTCTTATATGGTTACTACTGATGCTCTAGCTGAGATGGTATTCCTGCAGGTAAAAGATTATAGATAGTCCGTTGTTGTCTGGTTTACGTCGTGCTCACGACGTTAAACTGAGTACTACGTGGGAGTTTACCCACGGATTTGTATTCTCTTTTTCTTTCTTTCTTTTTGTTTTGTTTTGTTGTTCTCGTTGATCTGTCTGTTGTCTCTGTTTTAGTTTTGCTCGTAATTGGGAAGTTGTCAACAGTGAGATGAAGCCGTGATGCTCCAAATCTACAACACACATTATCTGCCGATTATCGTGAAGTATCATCCTCTATGGTCATTTTGAGCTTTTATCGTTTTGAGCACCGGGGCGTTGCTCGATTTAAAATGCGGGGATGTTTACTCGCTTTTGTGTGCGTTTCATATATTTCGTATGCTTAATGATGTGCCCTTGTGCTTATTTTGATTGTTTGGACTTAAGTTTGTGTCTATGCGAATAAGTTAGGATTTTGATTTGTGCAACCGAACTCGTGGTATTGATCGACCTTGATGTATTTCTCGCTTATCTTGATGTCATGTGAGTAAAGTGCAATGTGAATTGACGGGGTTGTGAGAATTGATTTTAAATCGGTGGTTATTGACGTGATTTGTCCGGCTAATGCTAGTGAGTGTTAATGAAGGTGGTTACCTATATACTGCTTCAATTTAAAAAAATGTGAAAAAGTGTAGAAAATAAGGAGAATTAAAACTCCAATGTTGTTGAGATTGTATAAATGGATGATGGGATTACATCCTCTTTTCGTGAATTGAGAAATGGACATGGGAAACCACGTTAGGAGACTCGAGTTCATCGAGAGTTCACCTTCAACATTGTTCAAATCATAATACCTTCTATGTTATCAAAGGAAAGTTGTTGCTAAAGGTAACCATTTAAATTAATTCACCTCTAGCGGAGAGTTGGGTCTGAGCAAAAATAACTTACTTTTTTATTTGATATTTTCGCAATCTTAGATTTGTTTCACATTAACTTTGATTATGTATTCATCATGTTTGGGGGAATTGCAAAATGAGGTTCGATTGATTGGATTAAGGGTTAAGTTGCATGAGTTATTCTTCTACTCTTATTACTATAGACTTTGCTTGAGGACAAGCAAATGGATAAGTGTGGGGGAGTTGTTTAGTATGATTTTGTGATGATTCTTGGTATTGTTTTACATGTCATTTTCTATGGTTTGTCCTATTTATGTCATTGGTTCGATTAATATTTATCGATTCGGACTTACTTCGTTCATTTCGATGTTTTGTAGGAAACGGAAGAAAATAGGATGAATTGGATCCGCCAATAATCAAATATATTGAAGAGCATCTCGACAGGAGTTCGTAGGCGAAAACCGTGCACGAATCGGAGTCCACACGAAGGAGAACGGGCAAAAACAACGAAGTCGCGCACGTGCGTGCGTGCCGGCCCCGTCGTCCGCACGCGTCCGAAAGCCGCCCGAGCGCCAGCGCCATTCCTCGCACGCTCGCACATTTCCAGCCGGCGCTCACCGGCGCGTTGCGCAATTTGCTCACGCGTTCGAGTGGCCTTCGCTCGCTCGCCAGCGCAGGTGGCTCGCGCTTGTTCCAGCCTTGCCCGCCCGCCTGGCATCCGTCTCGTCAGCGACGCGACGCCGCGCCGCTCTCACGCCAGCGCCCGCTGCCCCGCATTGCCCGTCGTCCGTCCGCGCTGGGTGGCAGCCTTGACCAGCGCCGCTTAGGCGCCACCCGCGCTGGGAACCCGCGCCCGCCTAGCGCGCCCGTCCGGTCTTGGGAACCTGGCGCCACGCTTCTTCGCTTCCAGCCGTCGCCCGCGCCCGTGCCTCGCCTCGCCTCCTAGCGTCGGTTTCGCCCCTCCTGCGACGTTTCTCCGTAGCTGGAACCAAGCGCCCGCTGCCAGCCGCGCTTCACCACGCGCACCATGCTCGCCCGTCATCTGCTCGCAATGAGCGGCGCTTCATTTGTGGCGTAACCTTCTCCCGACCAGCGTTCAACCCGAGCCGGCGTCACTTTCATGTCGAGCGTTTTGTGAACTGCGCTCATCCACATCGCACTCACATTCATTTAATATAAATATACGGGCTTAGGGTTGAGGCGTAGTTCGGATTTTCTTT
The DNA here is from genome assembly GCA_036937905.1 of Salvia rosmarinus. Classification (NCBI taxonomy): domain Eukaryota; kingdom Viridiplantae; phylum Streptophyta; class Magnoliopsida; order Lamiales; family Lamiaceae; genus Salvia; species Salvia rosmarinus. The sequence goes on from CM072820.1 coordinate 27,355,808, forward strand.
TACGCAGTGCGGCGCCTCGCCATTTCCTGCTCACCATGGATTCTTGAGAGCTCTACAATGATCGAGATGAGCAGATAATTTCTAGTTTTAATTTTGTCTTCGCCATCATTGAATATTTAGTTTATCGCCTCTTGCTTCGGATTCATCGCTTTATCAAATTCTATTTCATAGTATTACATTAATGATTTTATCGATTCAATTCATAGTGACGATGGATTGTGTTCATGTTGCTTTAATCTATCTTGCTTTTGTTTAATTCTGTTCTTGGAGATGAATTGATGATTATGTTTTTATTTGCAATTAGATTTAGATTAGGGATTGACAAACCCTATGAATAATATGATTGCATATGCTTTTATTTACCGCTTTGATTTATCGCTTATAGTTCAACTAGGGATTGACAACCCTTGTTTAGATTTAATGCTTTATTAGTTTAGCTTATATGACAACCCCACTTAGGATCGCTGTTTATTTTCTCGTATTTCAATTCTTGCATGTTCAACCCCCGTTGTTATTAGAATGTTTAGGATTTAATCGCTTTCTGTGTATAACATGAACAACGCCCTGTTAAGTTTTCCTTGAGAGACGACTCGTGTTAACTTATCACGCTATGATTACCTGGTACGATTGCGAGTGAATTTGAGTGTGTTTTTAGCTCGATCACCAAGCCTCTCTAACATTGAATGAATGGTGCACACCACGTGCACCGTAAGTCGGAACCAAACACCCCTTCATAATACGAGGTGTTATAACATACTCTTGCCCCAGCATTTACAAGACAAGGAATCGGATTCATCATCAATACACATCGCATAAATGTAATTCAATCAACAATAGGTTGTAACTGTGTAAATCCATCATAGCATATTGAAGCAATCCCAAATTCTTCAAATATTTCTTAACCCTATCCTCAAGTCCTAAACTTTGCATCAATTGCCAGTTGAATTGACGCGGAGGAGTGATATCTTGAAATGCAAAACGGCGATAATGTGTACCTTCCACCGGATTATAGATTGGGAAAGTGGCAGAGTACATAATGTTGATATCCTCCTCTGGTTCCTCCATAGGAACATCGTCGGCTTGAAGATGATGGGAACTGGAACCGACAACATTCTTAGTCCGAACCATATCGAAATACGTGGAAACGGGCACTGAATTTCAAAACGAACTGAGCACGGGAGCTGAGGAACGAGGTGCGTGGTGAAGATGGTAGTGCCGAACTGACTCAAGCGCTAGACTGACCCAATCACCGGACGAAGCGAGGCATAAGCTGAGGGAATTGCACGCGGTGTTGGTGGCAGCCCCGGATAGGTGCGTGGCTGAATAACGAGGCGCGAGGCATGAGACGCTAGTGGCAGCGCTGGACGGAGGCGGCGCTGAGGAACAAGGCGCGCGGTGCTTCAGTCAAGCGCCGGACGGAAGCGGAGGTGCGAGGTGCGCGGCGATTCGTGGAAACATCGGACGGAGGAGGCGCTAGGGCACGGCGATGGAAGCGTTGAAACACCGGACGCACGAGAAAGGAGGCGCTCTGATGTTGAGTTCGGAGGTGGGATGTAGCACCAGACGAAAACGATGAAGCGGTAATGGGAGAGGGGCGGCGTCAGACGGAGAAGAAAATTTCGTTACGAGTGAGGTCATGGTGAGGAGAAGAAAAGCGCGTGGCGGCGTTAAAGAAAGAGGGGGTTAGGAACCCTAACACCCGAAAAAAAATATAAATATACCATTTTATTTTTTTTTAGAACGATAAAATTAAAAATGGACCCGCCCGGTTTCATGGCGTCCGTGGCGGGTCGACTCAACAACATGTTTAGTTTGCACCAGCGCGGTTTCGCCCGCGTCCGACGCCGGTGTGCTCTCTGAACTTTGATAATCAACCAGCGTCCGGTAGCTCGTCGCGTCCGCGTGGGGGTTAGCCTCCTGACCAATTTGTTGATACGTACCCCAGCGTCGGTTTCGTCACGTCCGGTGCCTGGGGTACCTCCCTGGACGTAATTTTGCCTACTTCGACTTTTTCGATCCATATTTCAATTCTAGATAAAATTATTCCTCATCCTGCACCACACAAAACCACAAAAAGATCAAAACACAAACAAAGACAAAACCGAAAGAAAACACAAACAAAGACAAAACCGAAAGAAAACACGAACAAAACATAAAGAAACGTGGGTTGCCTCCCACGAAGCGCTTGTTTACTGTCATTAGCTTGACAAGAATAGATCATGACGACTAAGGGTCAGCGACGAAAATCGATTCCAACGTGAAGGAGGTTGGACCCCCTTCTACATAGGGCTTCACACGTTGACCATTGACCTCGAATGATTTATCTGAACCTTCTTTAGTGAGCACAACCGAACCATACGGCTTCACTTCCTTGATAATGAACGGGCCACTCCAACGAGACTTCAACTTCCCGGGAAAAAGCTTCAGTCGGGAATTGAACAATAAAACCTTCATACCGGGCTTCAAATCCTTGTGTGCAATGTGTTTGTCGTGGATGGCCTTCACCTTTTCTTTGTAGATTCGGGCATTGTCATATGCCTCATTACGTAATTCTTCAAGCTCCGAGAGTTGTAACATCTTGCGCTGGGAAGCATCTTGCATCTCCAAAGAAATGGTTTTAATGGCCCACAAGGCCATGTGCTCGATCTCCACCGGAAGATGACACGCCTTCCCAAACACCAAATGATAAGGACTCATTCTAAGAATGCTTTTGTATGCGGTGCGGTACGCCCGTAGTGCATCGGGTAGTTTGGTGGACCAATCCTTTCGAGAAGGTTGGACCATTTTCTCTAGAATCCCCTTGATTTGCCGATTACTAGTCTCGGCTTGTTCTGATGTCTGTGGATGGTAAGGCGTCGCCACCTTGTGGTTAATCCGCTCTTCTTCATCAACTTCTCAAACAACTTGTTGCAAAAATGCTTTCCTCCATCACTAATGATTGCTTTGGGAAAACCAAACCTGCACAGTATATTCTCATGCACAAACTTCAAGACGATATAAGAATCACATGTCCTAGTGGGGATAGCCTCGACCCACTTGGACACGTAGTCAGCAGAATATATTCAAAACCAAAAGACTTAGGGAAAGGTCCCATGAAATCAATTCCCCACACATCAAAAATTTCTACCACAAGAATATTATTGAGGGCATCTCATTCCGGGCACCTATAGATCCGTCTTACCGGCATAGATCACAAGCACGGTGAACGCTTGGGCGTCCTTGAACAATGATGGCCAGTGGAATCCCGTGGAGGACCTTGAGCGCATCTTTTATGCGCGAAATGCCTCCATAATTACCATTGTGGCATCTTTCGAATACTTGGAATTGCTCTTCCTCGAGCACACATCGACGGATCACATCATCCTTCCGAATTTGAGCGAGATATGGCTCGTCCGGTAAATATTGCCTGCACAAGGTTAGAAAACGCCTTTCCACGAAGGTTAGATCGGTCTCATCTCCCACAAGAAAGATAATTCACAATGTCGGTGAACCACGGGAAGATGAGACCGCAAAAGCATTTCATAAGGAAAATCATTTACAGATGATCTCATGCAAGAGTTTAACACTCGAGGGATTGAAGGCGAGACAAATGATCGACCACATAATTCTCACTCCTTTCCTATCCTTAATCTCTAAATCGAATTCTTGAAGGAGAAGAACCCAGCGGATCAACCTAGGCTTGGCTTGAGGTTTGGTTAACAAGTACCTTAAAATTGCATGGTCACTATGAACAATCACTTTAGAACCTATGATATAAGGCGAAAATTTTCTAAAGCAAAACCACATTAACATTTATTTTTCGGTTGTCGTATAATTCACTGTGCATGATTCAAGGTAGAACTAGCATAGTAAATTACAGACATATTATCAACACGTTGACCAAAAACAGCCTACAAGATGATTGCTAGCATCACACATGATCTCAAAATGTTCATTCGAGTTCGGGGCTACAACCACGGGCACTAGTCAACTTTTCTTTCAATCTGAGAAAGCATGCATACAATCATGATCATCAAACACAAAAGGCACATCTTGGGCAAGCAAGCGACCTGAGGGTTGAGAGATTTTGAAAAATCCTTAATAAAACTACGGTAGAAACCCGCGCCCTAAGAAAATCCTAATCCCTTAACGTCAACGGTGGGGGCAATTTCCTATAACATCAATTTTAGCCCTATCCACCTCAATCCCGTCTTGAGAAACCAAGTGCCCGAGTACTATGCCACTCCTAACAGTGAAATGACTCTTTTCCCAACTCGAAGTTAAATGACTTTCACCGTCTAATAAGCACCACGATCAATTTTAACAACGGTCATCAAGCGAAGAGCCAAAATAGAAAAGTCGTCCATAATACCTCCATGTAATCACCAATCATTTGGAGAATATGGACATCATGCACCGTTGGAAGGTCCTAGGTGCATTGCAAAGGCCAAAAGGCATGCGGCGGTAACCAAATGTCCCATGCGGGCTCGTGAACGCCGTCTTGGATTGGTCCTCCGGAGCTATGGCAACCTGATAATAACCAGATAAGCCGTCAAGAAAACAATAGATATCGTTACCGGCTAACCTATCAAGCATTTGATCAATGAAGGGTAGATGGAAGTGATCCTTTTTGGTGGCGGCATTCAGCTCCTGGAGTCAATGCACATGCGCCATCCCGTAGTGGCTCGGACTGGCACCAACTCCCCCTTGCTATTTTCAGTAACAGTGATGCCCCCCTTCTTTGGCACTACATGCACGGGGCTCACCCATTCACTATCGGTGACAGGAAAGATGAGGCCTTCGCCTAGGAGTTTGTAGATCTCCTTCTTCACTACTTTAGAAATCACAGGGTTCAACCTCCTTTGACCGTCTCTCGTCGGTCGAGCCCCTTCTTCCAAGGTGATGCGATGCATACACGTGGCGGGGTTAATACCATGGATATAAGCCAAACTCCACCCGAATGCAAGCTTGTTCCTCTTCAAAACACCAATCAACGCATCTTCCTCATATCGAGCCAAAGTCGAGGAGATGATCACCGGCTCGCTCTCCTTTTCTAGAACACATACTTCAAATGTGTTGGAAGCTCCTTGAGTTCAACAGTGGCTCGGGAAGCTTGCCACCGCGTGCTAATTCTTGCTCGTCGGCCGATCCCATGAAAACCTCTTCAACTGTGTGCTCGCAAAAATACATTCTCCACCAAGGGCTCAATAGCATCGACAAAAGCACAATCATCAATATAATGAGCGGTAGGGGCATTAAGGCTATCTCTCACGTAAAATGTAGCCGTGGTCCCTAAAATGTCATCTTAATAAGACCACTCTTAACATCTATCATGGTATTAGTGGTGGCCATAAACGGTCTCTCGAGGAGAACAAATGAGACCTACCATCCTCCCGCACATCCCCAACTTCCAAGACCACAAAATCCATCAAAATTATTAGACCCCCACATTAACCATAACATTTTCCACTACCCCCTTGGGGTATCTCATAGATCTATCAGATAATTGAAGGGTCATGCCAGTGGGTTTCAACTCCTTAAGACCTAATTTTTGAAAGATAGAATAAGGCATCAAATTAATTCCCGCCCCCAAATCAAGCATACCTAAGGCCTCTTTCCCATTCCCCATAGTAATCTTAATGATAAAGCTACCTGGATCGCGAAGCTTGGGTGGAAGAAGAAGTTGCATGATTGAATTAGCCGTCTTAGAGACAACCACAATGGCAATGTCTCCCCAGTTACTCTTCTTGGAGGTGAGCTCCTTAAAAAATTTGACAGAGACGGGGACAGCCCGGATGACGTCCAGCAAAGGCAAGTTGACGTGTACTTGAGATAGCAACTTGTAGAAATCGTTGAACTGTTGGTCCTGCTTGGCATTCGTCAACCGATGGGGATAAGGGACCCGGGGCTTGAACACTGCTTTGTAGAATGTCCCAGCGGAACATAAGGATTAGAGGCTTTGTGCAATTCACTCTCATCTTTCTTCTCGGGAACCTCTTCTTCAACATGAGGTCGCTCAACGTCGACAGTGGGTGCCGGTGAAGGTACCGGAGTCGGCATAGTCACCATGTTATCGATAACCTTTCCACTTCGAAGCACCGTCACGGCATGAGCTTGATGAGCTTGCCCGGCAACTTGTTCTTTCACTCTGCGCCTCATCTCATTAAGAGAGTGGCAATCGACCCATAGTTTCTCAGGACGCCTCATCGTCGCCTCCGTACTGTCATTCCTCTGATTGTTCTTAGTGATGTAGGCATCGAGAGAATCATCAGCAGGAGTCCGCTAAGATTGCGGGGGCCACGTGGAAACTGTTGAGACGGCGGAGGCTGCTGAGGGTATTGCTTTGCCGGCTTGCGTCAAGGTATTGCCGAGGTGGCGGTGGCTGCCGGTAAGGATATTAGGAAATGACGGTTGCCGATATGATCGCTGTGGATAATGATATCGCGACCATACGCTCGCCGCCCGGTGAATACTTCTGAGCTGTGTCTTCGCTACGACGGCTAGCTGCGGCAGAGGCGTCGAGTCTGTGTGTTTGAACCCGAACCCTGACCTTGGTTCTGATTCTTCCATCTAGAGTTGTCTCGCGGATGGCTTTGTTCATAGGTCGGCCTCGCTCATAAGGTTGTCAAGGCTGAAAATCTTGCATAGAATAAGCCTCTACTCCGCCTTCATAGACAAGCGCCCCATATTAGGACAAATATCACCAGATGTCCCATTTCCATGCAAATTCCACAAGGATGCATCGAGAAATCACGAGGGGTGCGCCAACTCCCAAAGCGAGCAATAACTCTGGGTGGTGAATGGAACTCAGCCTGCTTATCTTCATCTCGTTCATCTCTCTCATGAGCTATGCCATCTGCCTTGTTAATTCCGATCCTATGTTCACTGAGTTGACAGAAGATCGGCGCGTACTAGAAGCCTTTTGGAGGGAATTGCTCGCCATGACGTCAAAGATTTCGTCAAGAGCCTCGGTTGTGATATGAGCTATGTTGCCCCCTGCTACGTCGTCAGCCTTTCCCTGATCGGATTTCAGGATCCTGTCATAGAAGAATTGGCACAAAAGAACCAACGGGAAGAAGTGATGTGGGCATTGCCTTTGAAGCTCTTTGAATCTTTCTCTCGCTTCATGGAACGGCTCATCTAGATCCCGCCAACGTCATAATTTTTGATCGAAGATCCTTGGTCTTCTTCTGCGGATAGAACCTCAACATGAACTGCTCCACCACAGAGTTCCAATTTGTCAGAGAGTCGGCGGGAAAGCTCATAAGCCAAGACTTGGCTTTATCCTTCGTAGAATAGGAGAACAACATCAGATCTTTAATCGTTCTTCGCTCGTGCCAAGCGTAGGAATGATCGCACCACTTGATTATACTCTCTGATAAAACTTAAGGCATCCTCATTTGCCATGCCATGAAAAGTGGGAATGAGATTGAAATGATTTGGCTTCAACTCATACCCACGCACGCAGGGCACGTAACGATGGATTTGTAGTCTCCCCTATCTTAGGGCGGAAGTAATCCCCCATCGTGCGGGCGGCTGTTCCGCCATGATTGTTGTTCACATTCTCATGGTTATTGTTTCGTCGGTCACCCATGATATGAGGAGGGAATTCTTCAAACAAAAGATTCTCGACGGTAGTAAATCCTCCTTCAAGCATGAAAGAACTGTCCTCACCGAAGCTATCACAATCGGAGTGATCAAAATCCGCCACACTAGGCAGTCGCGCCAAAATTTGTTTGGACTTAAAAGATCACTAATAAAGTCCATCGCAATCTAACGAGGTCGTCCTAGCAAGCAAGTTAATCCGAGTCGTATCTACAGAAAAACTTAACAGGGCGTTACTATTTACCGCACGAAAGCAATTAAATTCCTAAACACTCTAATCACAAAGAATTTTTGATTGTCACTTAAAAACTGTAGATTACCTAGGCTATGAATTATCAGGAAAAAGAAAGACGAATTAACTAGGCAGAAATTGACAAAGCGAAGAAATTATCTAGACAATAAATAAACCCTAAATTGAAGAACACATGATCAAAATGATAAACCCTAGGCATGAATCGAATAGATGAAATGGAAGACAAGAATACTTAAGCAAATACCAATATTAATCATAACCCAACGTAGGAATCAATAACAATCAAATACGAAAAGACGGAATAAAGCGATAGAAGAAACTTACGAACAAAATCGAACGATGGAATTGATATTCAAAACTTTAGCGTAGGAATCCAATAATTCTTACAATAATTCTTCCAATCAAAGAGAAAAGAAAGAACAATAATTGAAAGAAGAAAAAAAGAGAATTGTTGGAGGAGGCGCACGCCAAAGCAAAAATAACTGAAGACGAAAATAAAATAATGAAAAGGTAACTAGGGTTTTCAGCGTGTAATCTGTATTTATAGCGCAGAAAATTCCGCACCCAGCGCCGGACGCGAGGAGTTTCTGGAGTGAACAGCTGCAGCTCGCCAGCGCCGGACGTGATGAAGCGTCGGACGCAGGAGCTAAAAATCTTCGGGCGCGCAGCGTCGGACACGCATGCAGTGAGCACTGGATTCAGCACTGTTGCATGAGGCGCGGCACGCATGAGGTGCGGCCGTGGCCGCATTGTGAAGATGCATGAGGTGCGGCCGTGACCACGGCGCGGCCATGGCCGCGTTGTGAAGACGCATGAGGTGCGGCCGTGGCCGCGTTGTGGAGACGCATGAGGTGTGGCTGTGGCCGCGGCGCGGCCGTGGCCGCGCAGAAGACGCATGAGGTGCGGCCGTGGCCGCAGCGTGGCCGTGGCCGCGTTGTGAAGACGCATGAGGTGCGGCCGTGGCCGCAGCGTGGTCGTGGCCGCAGCGTGGCCATAGCCGCGTTGTGAAGACACAAGGAAAGTATTAACTGATTTTGGGACAATGTTCGAAAGGTGAACTCTCGATGAACTCGAGTCTCCTATCGTGGTTTCCCATATCCATTTCTCAGTTTACGAGAAAGAGGGATAGAATCCCATCCTCCATTTCAACAATCTCAATCTTTTTTTTCTTTTTTTTTTTTTTATATATATATTTTTTTATATATAAAATGAAACAAGTATATAGGTAACCACAATGTTAACACTACCCCTGACATTAGCTGGACAAATCACTTCAATAACCCTCAATTTAAGATCAATCCACACAATCTTGTCAATTCAAATTGCACTTTAATCACATATTAACAAGAGAAACGGAATCACATCAAGGTCCGATCACTACCATAGAGTTCAGCTGCACAAATCAAAATCCTAATTTACCCGCATATACAATACTAGATTCCAAGAGATCAAAATAAACACAAAGGCACATCACCAAGCATACAAATAGATAAGATACGCACACAAAGCCTCATCCCCCACACTAAATTCGAGCACTGTCCCCAGTGCTCAAAACATTAATAACACAAAATGGTCAATAGAGGATGAGACTTCCCTGATAATAGATGAGTGTGCGCTGCAGAGTTGGAGTGTCACGGCTTCACCACACGGCTTACAACGTCCCAATACTCAAGAATAAACAACACCGAAACCTGCACCAAATAAAACCAAAACAAAGACGAAAACACAAACACAAGCAAAACCAAAAGAAAACAAGAACAAAACAGAAAAGAAAACAAAGGAAACAACGAAACAGACAAAGAGAAAGAAAGAAAAGAACAGAAAAATCCGTAGGTAAACTCTCACGTAGTACCTAGTTTAACGTCGTGAGCCCGACGTAATCTGGTCAACAATGGACTATCCATAGTCCTTTACCTGCATGAATATCATCTCAGCCAGAGCATCAGTAGTAACCATATAAGAACAGAGGACAGTAAAGAAAGCAAGTAATGCACCATTTAAGCTCAAATCAAACATCCTATTCTCCAAAGAAAAATAGATAATTTCAATTCCCAAAGAACAATACTTTGGTGAATTTTGATGTTGATATATTATAGATGCTACCTCAACCTTTGTCCTCACTTTGTCCTCCTCTGGGAACACGTACTTCAATTGTTGAGGCAGTTCTTTCACTTCCAGAGTGGGCTTTGGCATGCTATCAACTTCATGTGCTCACTCTTCCTCGTCAGCTGTCATTGTAACAACTTCCTCGTGGCTCTGATCCTGCTTCTCATCCTCACGTGCCCACTCTTTCTCATTTTCCACCTCCTCTGGCTGCAGCGGCTCGTCAGGTGTCTCTCCCACCCCATTCTCAACAATTGGGTCACTTTCAAGAAAAATAATCGTCTGAGCCTGATCTGGTTGATGTGGGAAAGGTATGACTTCATTTTCTTCCTCATTCTCCACCTCCTATGGTTGTAACGGCTCTTCTGATGCCTCTCCCACCCCATTCTCAACAATTGGTCACTTTCAAGAGTAATGACCGTCTGAGCTTGATCGGGTTGGTGTGGGACAGGTATGACTTCATTTTCTTCCTCGTTTTCCACCTCATGTGGCTGCAGCAGCTCGTCTGATGTCTCTCTTATCCCATTCTCAAGAATTGGAAGTTCATTCTCTGCACGTTCCTGCAACAGCTCCTTAAGCATGATATTAAGTTGTACCATTTTTCATCTCTACACGCTGAAGTGTGGAGTTATGAGCATCCATTTTTTGAATGGACAGCTTCCCTTTTTGAGCGAACTCATCCTCCCAAGCTGGCCTCGGAGGTGGAGGCGGCTGCTGTGGGTACTGTTGCGGTGGAGGCGGAGGCAGCTGCTGTGGATATGGATACTGAGGCGGAGGCGGCTGCTGCAGGTATGAATACTGAGGTGAAGGTGGTTGTTATGGGTATGAATATTGCGGCGGAGGTGGTTGCTCCCAGTAGGGATTGTATGCTTTATCCTCATACTGCGGTGGAGGTGGGTGGTCCCAGTAGGGATTGTAGGCTTGATGCTCATGGTAGGGATCATAGGCTTGATGCCCATAGCCTGACGGATATCCCTCAGAAGAGTTGAACTGGGCTCCTTCTTCCTAAGAAGAAGTTGCCCAATACGACGACCTTTCCTCCCCCCAGCCTGTTTGCTCATATTCGCATTGTTGGTAACCCTGCATTAACAGACACCAACTACAAAAATAGAATCTCACTCATCGGTAGGAGAAAAACAACAACGGCACAAAATAAGAAAGGCAAGGAGAAGAATAAAAACGAAAAAAAGGTAACATAAGAAAATGCCTAAAGTTTTCCCCAGCAACGGCACCAAAATTGATCGAGCTAAAAACACACTAAAATTTACTCGCAGCTCGCCAGCGCCGGACGCAGGAGCTGAAAATCTTCAGGCGCGCATGCAGCGCGCTAAGTTCAGCGCTGTTGCATGAGGCGCGGCCGTGGCCGTGACGCAGCCGTGGCCGCGTTGTGAAGAAGCATGAGGTGCGGCCGTGGCCGCGTTGTGAAGATGCATGAGGTGCGGCCATGGCCACGTTGTGAAGACGCATGAGGTGTGGCCGTGGCCGCGTTGTGGAGACGTATGAGGTGCGACTGTGGCCGCGGCACGACCGTGGCCGCGGCATGGCCGTGGCCGCATTGTGAAGACGCAAGAGGTGCGGCCGTAGCCGCATTGTGTGGAATGGGAGCTGGAGTTGGCGCTGGCGAACGTGTGTTTGGGCTGTGGAGCGCGCGTTGGGGCGTACCCACCGCCGGACGCGCTCGCGCATGCGCATGCACGTGCGCGACTTCGCTGTTTTGCTCCGTTCTCTCTCGTCCAAACTCCGAATTGCAATCTGTTTGCGGCTATGAACTCCTATCGAGATGCTCTTCAATATAGAATAGATCTTGGAAGATTAATTTCATTCTATTTAATGTCATTTTTCTACAAAACATCAAAACAAACCAAATAAGTCTGAATCGATAAATACCAATCAAACCAACGACATAAATAGGACAAACTACTGAAAACAACATATAAAATAATACCAAGAATAAGCACATATTCATACCAAACAACGTGCCAACAAGTGAAAGCACTCTACCAGCGACTATATAGAACCCTACAACTGCTGGACATACCAGAATGGAATGGGAGGATATGGCGATGGATTTTATTATCGGGCTACCCAAATTATATATATATTAAAAAAATGCCATTTAGGTCACCATCGATCGTTTGACCAAGAAAGCGCATTTTTAACGATTCCAATAACATATGAATCAGACAGATTAACAGAGTTGTATGTTCAAAATCGTACGTTTGCATGGAGTTCCAAAGACTATCATGTCGGATAGAGATTCAAAAAAATTAAATCCAGATTCTGGACGAGCTTACAAAAGGAACTGGGAACTCGACTGTAATTCAGTACCGCATTCCACCCACAAATGGAAAGACAATCCGAGAGGACCATCCAAACGCTTGAAGATATATTGAGGACTGCTGTCCTGGACAGATGAGAAATTGGGAACAAGTGTTACCACTTGTAGAATTCGCATACAACTATTGGAATGACCCCATACGAAACGTTTTATGGAAAGAAATGTTGATCACCACTTTACTGGGAGGAAATGGAGAAAGAAGAATATTAGGACCTGACTCTATAGGAGAAATGATCGAGAGTGTGCGACAAATCCGCCAACGGACCAAAGAAGCCTAAAATCGACAGAAGTCGTACGCCGACAAACGTCGCATAGAGCTATATTTTGATGTGGGAAATAAAGTTTTCTTGAGGATTTCCCTGTTAAAAAGAAATCATGAAATCCAAAAGAAAAAAATGAAGCTGGGACCACGTTTCATAGGACCCTAAGAAATATTGGAAAGGATAGTACCAATAACGTACATATTGGCATTGCCGTCAAACTTTGGAAACGTGCACATTGTGTTCCACATTTCACAACTCAGGAAGTACATACATGACCCCAGCCATGTGATACCACCTATATATATTGTCTCGATGACAATATGAGTTATGTAGAATTATCTACGGAAATTTTGGACCGACATATCCAAAAACAAAAGAACAAGGAAATACCATTGATGATATTTCTATGGAAGGTATAGACAAGAAGGAGCAAGTTAAGAATTAGAATCTGTTATGAATAAGAAATACCCAAATCTTTTACAAGGTTAGCAAATTTCGGGACGAAATTTATTTTAAGGGGGATGGTATGTAATAGCCCGAAAAGTTTAAAACTTTGATTTACTAATTTATTTAGCTAAATCGAGATTTGAATTTAGAGCGATTATTAAATTTTATAATCGTTGACGTTTCGATTTTATTTCGAACGAGAAATTTAAACGAATGTCGGAGAACGAATACAGTTATAAATCGAGTTAGATATTTTTATATGGGATAAATGGTCTAGCCAAACCACATCATTCTTATTCCTCAGAATATTCCACTTTACCCTACTTTACACTACTTTTTCCCACGTACTCATTTGTTCAACCTCCACAACATCATCACAAAACTTTACCTCACACTTTCACTCTCATAACCTACGTCTATTTCACTTAGCCTTCACAAACCATTTACATTCTCAAACAAGGAGAAGAAGCAAACCATCTCCTACCTTGCACAAAACGGTAATGTTTTTCTTATCCTCTCATTTGTATTGCAAATCTACAACAAACTTATGATACCTTATGATTCCAAAATCACTCTCCTTTCATCCACTTCAAGAAAAGAAAAAAAACAACAGCAAATACAAGACATTACAGGTACAATATCACTCAAACTCTCTCAACTAAAATTTCTATGCATTTCATTTACATAGTCAAGAACAGATACATAACCAATATTAGTCCACAGCAAATTCCCAAATGCAGAAAATATGAACACACACGTATATACTTATTAGCTTCGTACAATTGAAAACATAAAAGAAATCGAGATAAATACATTTCTAAATACATAAGAGATGCTATCGAACATAGAACTATAGTGTTTAGACCGAGCCACTTACCGCTCGGCCATTAACAAACGGCGACAGCAGCCGGAGCACGGCAGCACAACCACACGGCGACGCCACGCGACGGCGATACAGTGATATTGGTGGTTGCTGGAGCAAGGGCCACGCGGTACGGTGAGTCTGGAACAGGAAGCTCGAGGTCTTCAGGTAGAGCTCTGTCCACGACGCCGACGGCAGCGGTATTTGCCGATTCGATGCCGCATCGGGTAGATCGAGCGAGAGAGAGAGATTTGTGCGTGTGTGTGTCTTTCCGCGTGTGTGTTTAGCAAAGGAGAGAAAGGAAAGGGAGGGAGAGAAGATGGAGCCATGGTCAGCGGCGATGGCATGTGCGTGCCCGGCCAGAGACGGCAGCACCGCCGAGGGGAGAGGAGAAAGAGTTGTGTGTATGTGTACGTTCGTCCATGTGAGTGAGTGACAGCCAAGAAGATAGGAGGTCGCGGCGACGACGGCGCAGCTCGCCGACCGGCGACGTGGCTAGCCGGAGACGAAGGCGGCGGCGGCGGCCGCGTGTATGCGTGAGTGAGTGTGAAAACCGAGAGAGAGAGGTGTGAGTTGGGAAAGGCGGCTATGCCTATGGCTGCTAGGGTTTCTTTTATTTTTTTATGGGCTAGGTTTAGTTAGTTTTGTTCTATTTTATTTTGGGCTTGTTAATTGGGCCGAAAAAAAATGGCGTTGGGCCTTGATATGTACCAAATAGATGGGCCTTATTTAGTGGGCCGAAAATTTATTAGATTGGGCTTGGTTTTAAGTTGAATTTTGGGCTGAAAAATTTATATCTTTGGGCTTGAGATAATGGGCCGAGTTTGGGCTCAAAATAATAGTTATATGGGCTCTGAAATTAAATGGAAGAAGGGCCCTTGAATTAATTGCAATGGGCTTTTAATAAAAAAAAAAGGAGTGACTTCTGAATTAAATTGAAGATAGACTTAGACTTATTTTAAATGGTGGGCTAAGAATTTAATTTGGTAATGCACTTGAATTATTCATCTATGATCCATTAAATTTAAATTAAGGATTGGATAAATTCTATATTAATTAAATATGAGATTTAATTCTAGTAATTAAATTTAGAGATTAATTCTTAATTAATTAAATAATAATCTAAATATCAATTATTTAGAGTGAGTTAATTAAATTCATTAGATTGAATAAAGTCTAATTTTTAGAAATTGAATAACATAATTACTTAATTATGTTAAGGGATAATTTGAGAATTATTCTTTTTAAGTGATTTATTTATGTAACGAGATGAACCTTATGTAAATTGTTACAAATGTGTGATTGGAAATAAATCCTAATTAATGGATATCTAAGATGAATTAAATTAATTTGATTGATTAATCAATTATTATTAGACTTTTTAATTGATCCATTTAATTAAGCTTTAATTATGGATCTATTTAATTAAATTGGAGATTTAATTAAATATTAATGAGTTGATTATGTCAAGTAGATGCTTGAGAAAATATTATTTTAGCAACATTAATTTATAGAACGATTGTTAGAAGATGATTGATTTATAAGAAACCTTTATTGATTGTGTACTATAGATGTGGGTTTCTCTGATAGAATATGTGGGATGTGTGAGGCGAGAAACACGGCAATAAAATGATAGTGATGAATGAGGTATTGGAGCTCGAAATCGTTGACACGCGTTAACAAATGATGAATATTAGTTATGAATTTAAGATTCATAAATTGTACGAAACGACGTGGAGAAACATCGATGAAAAGGAAGAATGCAATGTCGAAGTATCATTTATCGTCACAGCGAGACGAACCTAATAGATGATATATAGATTGTTAACTGAGTCGTATCAATAACGAAAATCCTAAAACTCAGAAACTCTAATACTTAAAAGATATCGAGTTTGTCAAATTTTAATGATAATTACCAAAAGAAACGAATGACGTATTAAATTATATTTCTTACGTTGACAAGGTCCAGCGTGGACGTAAATGAAACAACAGAGGATCGCTAGCAGGTACTCCTAGAAGGACAATTTTTAAGGTGGACTTTCTTGAAACAAAAATGTTATGCATAACTCAAAGCATGATTTATAAAAGCTTTATGAAATATTATCACATGAACTATTATTGACTGCTAAATATTTATGTTTTGTTGTGATCTTATCTGAGATTGGTATATCCAATGTGGTATGTGAATGAGTTGGTCCACCAACGTTAAAAAAGGATAACGATCGGATCCGACTTAGTTAAGGACTAACTCGGATTGTGTACACGTATGACTGTGTGTTAAGGTTAGCTACCTCGATCGATCACGGCGACTATGTGTAGGTGGCCACCCATAGTCTTGTGAATGAATGAATGAATGAATGATCGAGATATGGGACAACGTGGATGAAATAGTCCGCCGGACACTACGAAAAATGATAAAATTTTGATAGGCATGAGTCTTTCAACTAAAATCCTCATGTGCTATTGTGGGCAGTTCAATAACTTTTGGATAAAGAAAATATTTTCGGCAATGAGTCCACTGAGTACTTTTGTACTTAGCCCTGCATCTCGTTTTTGATGTACAGGTTGAGCAAGGATTGATGATGTACGAGGCGGTGCAAAGTGGTAGTGATTTTGTTTCTTTAATTGAAAGGATTTCTAGAACCTTGAGCGTGCATCGTCATATGTATGTTCACACGTTTATTGCTACCAAACTCTGATGTTTTGTTGGTATCATTGATTATGATTGCTTTCATATCGTATTGAACTTGAGGTCGTACTCGTTCCTTGAATTAGCATACGATTAGGTTAAGATTTGAACATTGAACCTTTTGGCAAGTACTTCTTTGACATGAGTTTGTATCGAAATAACTTATTCATTTCACTCTATGCATTTATTCGCAATTGATTGGTTAATTGTATTGATTAGTAATGTATATATCCGCAGCATTATCATACCAGTGACGGTCCATATGATCCGTATTTCTTTGAGAAGTCGGGTCGTCACAGTTGGATCCTTAGAATTTGGAGTTTGAAATTTCAAAAATTTAGCGTGTGTAGTGTGTGTTGAATGAAAAAGAGAAAGAAAAATGGAGATGAATAGTGGTTTCCAAAGTCTTTGTATGTAATTAATGAAATTAATAACAAATTTTTATTTTATTTTACATTTTCTTTAATAGGTGATTATTCACCAAAATCTAGAATTTTCTTTTGAATTCTTGAGAATTCATTTCCTTTTCTCCATTTTTCATTTTCTTTAATAAGGATGAATAATCCTTTTTCTAGAAAATTCTCATTTTTTTCTAGAAATTAAACACTACTATTATAAATGAATGCTATAAATCCATACCGTTCGGATTTTAAAACTCAATTTCTGATAAAACATTCTTTTCTTGAAGTTCTCTTTTAAAACTCAATAACATATTATAAATATCAAAAACTTGATAATAAAAACATTTTTATCCTCAAAAACCATTTTAATTTGGCATTCAGCCAACGATTAGGGTTCATACGGCAAACGTATGTAACAAAGGAAAAAACTTTGAAATCAAGACTTTAGGTTCAAAAATTCTTATGAACACATACTTATTATCTCAAAACTCTTGAAATCTAAGTTTTCTTATTCATAACAAGACCTAAGAATCTCATCTGAGGTTTCATCTCGAATTCTATCGCGAATCTATCGCAATTTCTATCTTATCTTCTTGTCTCGAAGCTTAAAACAAAAACTTATGGCTTAAACAACTCTTTCTTAAGGATCTTAAGGATGCAATGCCCTTCTCATAAGCTCTTTATTAGGACCTAATCTCTGTTACAGGAATGCGGGGTATTACATTCCCACCCCCTTAAAAAACATTTCGTCCCGAAATTTAGTACCTTTTTGCAGAGGTACTTCTTTCTTGTCTGATCTTGTAGTTCCCATGTCCCTTCTTATAAACATGATGCTTTCATCAGACTTTAACTAAAGGAATTAATTCATTCCTTATTTGTCATTCTTTTCGATCTAATATGCATTTCTGGCTTCTCTTCATAGCTCAGATCTGGTTCAGGAACAACGTTCTCGTGATGTATGATGTGTTTTAGATCAAACACATATCTTCGGTATTGCAACACATGGAACACATCGTGAATATTGTCGAAACTTGGAGATAACTTTAATTTATAGGCGATTAGCCTAATCTTCTCTTGAATCTTGTATGGTCCGATAAATCTTGGTTTGAACTTTTCTTTGATTCCAAAGCGATGTATTTCTTTGGAAGAATATACTTTCATGAATACTTTATCTCCAATCTCGAAGCTTAGCTTCATTCGTCTTGTATCTACATATGACTTCTAACGATCTTGAACTTCTTGGATTCTTTTCTTGATTTGTCGTACGATTACGACCATTTCTTCGATTGCCTCGGTCCAATTATTTTTCTTTTTCCAATCGCATCTTGGCAGAGCGGCGATCTATACTTTATACCATAGAGGCTTCATAGGGCGTTATATATGTCGTTACTTGGTAACTATTGTTGCATGCAAATTCAATCTTTTACCCATATCTTGTTGAAAACTCATCCAATAACGAGATGTAAACTTGGAGTCTCTGTTTGAGGTGAGTGAGACAAGCATTCCATGCAAACGTACTATCTTGAGGGCATATATATTCGAGCTAACTCGCTAGCTCCGTACATAATAGAAATCTTAAGTGAAAGAACTTTCTGACGTGCTTCCCACTAGATATCTGCAGACCCTCTTAATTGAAATGATATACATAGGAGACACTCTCGATTAGAACACTCCAAAAACTTGAAAACTTGCTCTATAGAGCGAACACATCTTCAGCATCAGCTAGGTACCAACTCCATTAAAAGATGGAGGATTCTGACGCAGAAAAGCTCTGAAATTTTGTGATCAATTAAAAGGGAAGAAGGTATAGGTGAATCATGAGAAAAATTGTCACTTTCTTATTCTTCCTTTTCAGAATAAGGATTTCTTTTTCTGGGTGGTATACTGCATTGCAACAAATGCCATCATGCAGCATGTTTCGTGTATTATAAATAAGGAAATGTTTTCAATCAACAAATAGGCTTATATCTCAGAGATCTTCACAATTGTTTACCACAAGGTTATGATATAAAATAACATAGCTTGGTAGTAAAATGATTATATAGATATCAAAGGAAAGAAAACTACATCTTTAGGGATTTTTATAAGAGCACGGGAAAACTTGCAATCTGGGGGTTTTCAGGCATATAGATAATTTGGCATCTCGGTAAAACACATCCGGTACGGCTTCTTAAGCACGCTATCGCATCAGAAAATATCTATAGATGTCACTAATCTATATATATACACATCCATATGTCCACGATAAGTTGTCATTGTCATAATTCTTTTTCTTTCATCTTTGCAACTCGGTCTTCATTGCTATCAACGGCTTCATAGGAGTCTAACATCTCCATATCTTTCTCAATCTTAGAAAATAACAGATCATTAGCACGATCGGAAATGAGTACAAGGGAACTATTCCAGGGTAAAGGATATCAGGATCAGTCACGAAAGATATTTGACTGATATTTAGGGCTAAAGCTGGGCTATACCAACAACTGGTAAAACTCGAGTTCATACGTAAAAGATTTTGAGACATCTGGAGTCTCGATGAATTAGCTGAAGTCTCTTCTCGAATCTTCAAAGAAGAAGTTTTAGAAACATGAGAAAATAGAATAAATTAAATCGGTATAAGAATCTCAAGAGATGCAACAAGGCTGACCATACCAATCTAGGTCAATAAGAACATCTCATTATGGAGATAAAAATAATCAATCTGTATAGAATTTACATCAGACTCGGCATAGATACATGAGTATCTGTGATGAAAACTCTATTTTTAGATTATGGGTACTAGCATCGTACTCTGGGGTGGTAGGATCAACATCCATGAATTCAGCATTCTTTTCGTCATTAGGTATAAAAGAAAAATTATTAGCCAAATGGAATTAATGAACAACTGAGATAAAGTCGGCCATAGGGGAAAAAGAGACAAAATGGGATTCAAATAAACATAATACTAAGAACTGATGGTAGCTAGGAGTTGGGAAAATAAGCTTGCTCAGAAGCTACCAAACTAGGCTCAATATAATCAATGGTAACATAACAACAGCAGCCTAAACTTATCACTTCTCAGGAATTAAAGAAGTCAACTAGAGTATTCCATCTAATCCTGATGCACCGTGCTCATATACCTCTTTCCACAAGCGATGGAATCGAGAGAGAAATTTGCTCAAGGTAAGCTGCTCATCTGATGTATATAAATAGAAACGTTCTCTGATTTTTGCTGATGACGATAAACGAAACGATGACAAACGTAATAACGATAAACGAAATGACGGCAAACGAAATGATGATAAATGAGATGACGACAAACAAGTCATACTCTTCTGAGTTTTCCAGACGATCCTCGCCATCCTGGATAAAAGAATGTTCCAACGCTTGCAGAAAACATATTCATGTTGCTTTGCCGTCTTTTCTTGTGATTTTTTTTCAACTTCAGCTCATAAAGCAATAACTCATTTCAAGCATACATTCTCATATATCAATTCATTTGATGAAGCATATGCTCAACATCAACTCAATTCATTCGAGTAAAGTACATACTCAATCATTAACCATAATAACCATAATCATAATCATAAGCATAAGCTTTTACCTGGTGAGCTAAAGATGATGAAATTGAATGTTGAGCTTCTCTTAAGAACAATTGACTCTTTATCTCATTTCTCAAATCAGAATCAAACAACTGATTCTGTAAACTCAGATTCTCAAGATAGAGTCAAAAAAATGACTTCATAAACTTAAATTCTCAAACAGAGTCAGCTCAAAAGAATTCATATGCACAAAGTGTACAAACTGCACAAGACTCACAAAGATTCATGAATTTATGATTCAAGACATGCACAAGCTGCACAAGGATTCGCAAGGATTTACATGTCCAGAATTCAAAACTGTGCTCATATGTACAACATTCACAAGGATTTACAGGTTCAGAATACAAAACTGTGCACAGACTGCACAAATTTACAAAGGCTCACAAGTTCAGAACTCAAAACCGCTCTGATACCATTCTGTCACAGCCCGACTACTTAATCAAGTAATTAGGCCGTAACTTAAGTTGTGACGTGGGTTAAGAAGGAAATTCTGATACCAATAATACATGTCAAACAATATTTGACCTCAACTTTCATCATGAAAGAATTAAACATTTATGGTCCAAAGAAGTATAATGGAGTTTGACAAATGTTGATTCTAGGTCCTCGAACCATAATAATGGATCGAATAAAGAAGAATAACCAATATCAAGAATGTACATTTTCAAACATACTTTTACAACATGGAAAAATTTATTGACGTTTCAAAGCATGGTTTAAAGCATGGTTTAACAATGTTTTCAGGACATGATATACATCTTATTGGGTCTAACAAAAACTATTCTGAACTTTCAAGTAAATCCTTGTTCACAGAGGTATTTCAATGAATCCATGTTCTTAGAATCAAGTCGACATTTTAACAACAATGCCGATATCATACTAATAAAATCAAGACTATCATCAAGATTATAATCAACTCATCGTAGCAATATTCCAAAGCAAATGAAGGCCAAAGTTTGGCAACGAGGAGTGTGGCTGAGAATTATGTATGATGACATAAAACTCTAGGCAATAAAACATGTTAACATCAAATGAACATCATCAATAGTTGAACATTATCATCTTGAGTCAAACATTAAGAGAAGCTCCTTTGCACAGCATTCGATTCCAGCATCCTCTCGAGCTCAACCTGCACGTTTAGAAATACATGCAGGGCGTGAGTACAAAATTGCACTCAGTGGGTATGCGCCGAAAACATAAAACATTGCCCTTAGGGCTATATGATTGACTTACCATATCATTAGCAACGCACATGGTTTTTAATGAAATAACATATGCATGCATCATAATAAACACTTACTTGCTTTCATTTCATAGCATCATAAAATATGCATATGCATGTTCATGTCAGCCGATAATTTTTCATTCCCATATCCACGGACTTTCTTTGTGTTGATCCGAGGAGTAGACCTCCTCCTCAAACACACCTTAACATCACATACCCGAGTTGGTCCCGAAGGTTCCCAACTACGGTCATACCCGACGTCGATCATTTCTTTCTTTCTTTGTTTCTTTTCCGTGGATAGGTAATGCATCATGTTTATGCTCATGCTCAAAAATAGGCAAGTTATTCAACTTTGCAACTTTGCTCATAAATGCAATTCATATCATTTTGAAAATATGCAATAGCATAAGCATATCATATCATTTGAAAGTATGTAAAAGCATAAACATATCATTATAGAAAATACTTATACCCACCTGGCAACAGTCACTCGAGAACTGTACATTATGTCTTTCTCTTCTTTCTTCTTTTTCGTGATCCTTCAATCAACGTAGATTGGCATAAATGCCTATCAAGAGTCAAACAAGAACATCATTCTTATTTTAGTCGTCGACACGACTATATTTTCTTGATACACAAGACGCTATGGTCTATAAATATTTGGGTCATTGCATCCTCTAACATCTTAAACATGTAACAACTTCACGAAGCCTCATATGACTAAACGAGCATAGAAAACTCTACAGAAAGCTTAAACCATCCAACCTTAGCCAAAACCTAACGACCCCTTAAGACATAGCTTATGTTCGACGTCAAAAATTGCGTAAGACGTCGTTTAATTTAGAAAAACCTCTATGCATGCTCAACTATCATCAAATATCACTAATCAACCATCAAAACTCAAAGATCAAAGCTTTAGCATTGAAAACTCAAACTTGACGTCAAACTAAAAATTTTTAACTTTCGAATACGTCGGCCGAAAAATCCGAATAAATAATTTTAAGCTTTATTCATATCATAGAATCCAATTATGAAGTCAAAATGATCAAATAAAATAAAAAATCCAACATTACCAAGGCTATAGAATTTGGCCAACTTAGGGTTTCAACATAGGTTCGATTTCAAACGTTTTTCTTGCTCAAAATATGTTTATATCGACTCCTCAACACATATATGAAAGAATATTAAGCATATAAATATCATAAATTCAATATCAAAGCTTCCATAATTTTCGAAAATATCAAAGTTCCAAAGAATGGATATAAGCTCAAAATTTCAACATTAAACAACTTATCGACGACGAATCTAACATAATATCAAGAAATAATCAAACATCAACATATCCCCTTCAAAATTCTTAATATGACCGAAAATTACAACATGCTCATAAGTTCATGTTTTTCAAAATTTCAAACCATAGATGTGTTCTAAAGATAGAATTATACCTCGATTCGAAGACGGATCGAAAATTCAACGGTTGGATCCTTAGAATTTGGAGCTTGAAATTTCAAAAATTTTAGTGTGTGTAGTGTGTGTGTTGAACGAAAAAGAGAAAGAAAAATGGAGATGAATAGGTGTTTCCAAAGTCTTTGTATGTAATTGATGAAATTAATAACAAATTTCTATTTTATTTTACATTTTCTTTAATAGGTGATTATTCACCAAAATCTAGAATTTTCTTTTGAATTCTAGAGAATTCATTTCCTTTTCTCCATTTTCATTTTCTTTAATAAGGATGAATAATCCCTTTTCTAGAAAATTCTCATTTTTTTCTAGAAATTAAACACTACTATTATAAATGAATGCTATAAATCCATACCGTTCGGATTTTAAAACTCAATTTCTGATAAAACATTATTTTCTTGAAGTTCTCTTTTAAAACTCAATAACATATTATAAATATCAAAACTTGATGATAAAAACATTTTTATCCTCAAAAACCATTTTAGGCATTCAGCCGATGATTAGGGTTCATACGGCAAACGTATGTAACTGACACACCCCGGTTCGGCTAATCCCGAAGGACTGCCTTATCGGACTGTGACTTGGGATTGGATAAAGTAAATATAAAAGAAGGAGGTTTTCAACTCATTTCATTTGTGAGGAAGCATAGATGTTGCAGAAGCATAAACGAGATTAAGGATAGAAGGAAATAATTTACATAAAGGATTGTTTCGAAGATTCTGACAAAACAGTAGCTTTTACAAAGCTTTCAGCAAGATATTCAAGGACTTAACATATTTATAGAATATAAAAGAGTTTCAAGAGTTTGCAGTATAAGAAAAGCAGTAAAGTAATAACAGTAAATATTTTCATAAAATTCTATTTTCCAAGAAAGCCTATATTTTGTTTAAATAAGAAAGCCCACATTTTGTTTAGATAAGAAAGCCCACCTTAAGAACTTATTGTTCTTATGGTACTAGTGATCTCTTGTCGTTTCCTTTCACCTTCGAGCCAGACCTTATCAACGTAAGAAACGAAATTTAGTACATCACTGCATTTTTTCCGAAAATCATCGATCCGAAACAACGAACTCACTAACATCAATCATTTTTAACGTTAAAGGATTCTTTTATCACACTTAACAACTATATTATGTTGATTAGATTCGTTGCGTTTCGAAGAGAGATGATACTCCATCCTTACATTCTTTTCTTCAGTCCACATCATTTCGTGTAGATTATGAATCTTAATTTCATAGCTAACTTCATCGCGCACTAACGTATTTTCTTAATACGAAATTCCAACAACTCTAATTTATTAGTAATATTTCCTCAATTCAGTTCTCAGTTTACACGTCTTATTCATTCTATCAGAGAAACTCACATTTAGCTAAGGAAATAACACATTCATATTCACGTACTAACATATTTCATGCTTTCATACTTTAATCAAGTTATTATAAACTTCAAACTAATGTATCTCTCATAATTCACCTTAGAACATACAAAATCATTAATTTTGCATAATATTCTCTAATTCCAATTTATTATTTAACATACTTCAATACATTTCATAAATTCACTTTAACAATCGATCATGCCCAACTACATACATGAAACTAATTTAATCATAGTACTTTATATTTCAAAGTCTTACGTCACTCAACAAATATTTCAACGTAAACTTATTTATACTTCATTTAAAAATTCACATAAATTCATATCATATTTTAAACATAATTTTGGACCTAATTATGTGATCACATGTAATAAAATAATTTTAAACTTTAACTTTTCTTTTTTATTTATTTTCGGTCCTTTTTGAATTATTTACAAAACTTATCCATAAATTCCTATAATTTCACATAACATACTATATTAACATAGGATCCATAATATCAAATAACATTAGACATAGAAAAATCTGACATCATAACTCTTTATACTATAGTTTTGAAAATCTTAAATAAACACATAAATATTTTTTTCAAAAATTCTAATTAATTCACACAACATATTATTATCATCATATATCAATAATATACCTTAATATCCATCATTCACAACTTATACATCAATATTCCATACTTTATGATTTTCGAAATTATCATGAAATAATATCCATATTTTTCCAAAAATTATAGTTTAAAACATACATACTTAAACCATACTAACTATCATCAATCCATGATCAAAACAACAATTAAAATTCATTTTCATCAACATATATTTCTCACATATTTTCGGTTTTCATGAAGAAAATTATAACATGCTCAACTTTGTACTAAATTCATAATACATGCTTATAAACATCATATAAACATATTTAATTAACAACTTAAACATTTAACAAAATTTCTTAATTATCATAAGAAATAACAAAAGCATATAACTTAATATTTCATGGATGAATTTCTAATATTTTTGCATATATAAAAAGGTTGTACGGTTTCTAACCTTTTAATCGGAATCAATCGTCGACGACAACGTTTTTCTAACTAGGATTGAAGAGAATTTTTGGAGAACACTTTCTCTTTTTTTCTCTAAAATTTTCGGTCACAATGATCATAAGAGAGGTGTGATCTCTATTTATATAAGTTATAAAATATTTTTAATCATACTTTAACAAAATATCTTAATTAAAAGTCAACAATTTACACACTTTATTATCCCCTAAGTTTTCGGTCATCAAGTTGTAATATAAGACAAAATTTTATCTTATCACAAGCTTCATTAATTAATTTCATATCATTTTCAAGATTAAACATCACTATCAAAGAGTTTCAAAATTCTTTCTTTCTTATTTTGTCAACATTTTCGGCCATGTCCAAACAAATAACACATCCACTTGTTCAATTAATAATTCACCTTATCTTAACATTAATAATATCTCCACATCATAATAATTATGCATCACTATCATAAGAAATGGAATTTTTCTTCTTTTCACACCTATTACTCTAATTTTCGTCAACTATGCATAAGTATGTTACATAAATTATTTTTTTCCCTTTTAATAGCTATGTGACATAATCTCCATTTTACTGCTGAGAACCGAACACCTCTCCCCCATTTCTAAAAAAATTTCTTCATTCTTCTCTTCTCCCATTCGAAAACCCTAGCACCCCTACATAGTTCTTGTGATTCCATACCATTTTCAAAGGTAAAACTAAGGACCATAGTTCGATTTTTACCTCCTTTGTTCAAGCAAAATCGTGATGTGTATATATATGTGTGTTCGAATGATATATATATATATATATATATATATATATATATATATATATATAGTTGGGTTATAATACAAACCCCTTAAAATAAGAATAAGAATTCATCTTGATCATCCATTTACCATTAATCAATGGTTAAAGATTAAGTTATCACATTCCACATAATTAAGGACGGTTATTTTCGTAATATTCAGAATTACCATTATACCCTAATTTTATTTAATCACAACCACACATCTTCAAAATCAATGGTTCAAATTTGTTCACATTTCTTATTTTTGAATGTGTTTTATTTGAACTCAATCCTATATATATATATATATGTGTGTGTGTGTGTGTGTGTATATTTTAATGCTTCTATGAATGATCTATGGATATATGTTGTTCTTGATGATTTGTATATCAAAAATATGTGAATATATGTTTAGATGAGCATAGATGATTGTATATTAAATTTTTGGAATGGATCTAACATATATATGATGTTTTCGAAACTTTGAGCATATTTAAATAATTTTTTAAAACTTTATAAAATGATATAGTGGGGACCGAATGCTTATAAAAATGTTTTAAGGATTGATTGATGTTCCATGATGTGTTTGGAGTTCATAGGAATTGATTTAGAAATTTTTGGAAAAACCATAGCCTATTTTTCCTAAAAATACCGTGAGCTTCTTTAAAATGTACCTTAGTGTATAATTTTTATTTTAATCATACAATGATATATTAATGCTTTAGGACCTTGTTTATATGTTCTATGATTTATTTAGAATTTTTGAAAATCAAATGTTTAATTTTTGAATAGGGTCGAGAGCATTGTGACTCTATATGTTGGTGTATGATTTTTATTTTGATCATATAATGGTATATTAATGCTTTAGTATATTAAATATGTGTTATATGATTTTGTTGGAATTTTGGGAAATCAAATGCTATATTAAATCAAAAAAACCGTGAGCTTGAAGCTCCTTGAGGTGATGATTTAATTTAGTTTTGATTAATGTTATGATGTATTATTGTTATACTATAGTATATAAGCATAGTGTATAATTGTTAGAATTTTTGGAAATCAAATACCTATTTAAATCAAATAAACCGAAAGCTATGGCTTGAGAATGGTGATGATTTAATTGGTTTTTGATGATTAAATGATGTTATATTATTGTACTATAGTATATAATCATAGTATATAATTGTTGGAATTTTTGAAAATCAAAAACCAAAAGAAATCAAAAAAACCGTGAGCTTGTAGCTCCATATGGTGATGATTTCAAATGGTTTTGGTTGATGTTATGATGTTACAATGTTATACTATAATTTTTAATCATGTTATGATTTAATTAGAATTTTTGGGAATTATTTGATAATTGTTTGGTATTTATTCGAAAATACCGAGAATAATGTGAGTTTATTCATGAATGAATGGTTATGATGGACTATAGGTTATAATTGTGATATATATTAATATTGGGACATTATACTAAGTGTATATCAATTTTGGGAATTTTTGGAAAATTATTCCCTAATTTTTGAAAATACCGTGACCTATATATATATATATATATATATATATATGTTAATAAATGACAAAAAATATCATATGGATGATATTAATTCTTATTCTGGACCATAGTGTATAATAATACACTATATTAATTTAGGAAAATTTTTGAAAATCATTTGGTATTTTTAATTAATTACCGAGAATTTTCGATATATATAATAAGGATTTTAAATCCTTTTTAAATCAGTTTAATAATAAAATATATGTCTAATAATTATTTTAGACATATTTTGAATTTATAAAATTTTATAAACATAGATTACTATGTTTGAGACAAACGTTTATTTAATAACGTTTTTAAATCGAAAATATACGTTTTAATTATTAAAAGGATTAATAATTGAGAAAATTATTTATAAGTCCTTTGATTTACGTGACAAATCGAGAAATAGGACTTTACGATTTAAATCGATCGAAAATCGATTTATAAAATAAAATGGTAAGGAATTACTATTTAAAAGTCAAAATTGTTGACTTTGTTGACCGGTGTTGACTTCGTTGACTTTTAAAGTCAAACGTACGATTACACGTTCGATAAATACGCTGTCGCGTAAGGCGTACTAATTGAGTATGATACCTCATTAGTAAGAAAAGATTTCACAAATGAAATCCTTATATCGAGAAACGTGCTTATACGTTGAACGTTTAAACCGGAAAGGTTAAACCGAAATAGTTGAACGTATCTCGAGGAACGAGAACAGTTCAATTGAATTACATATTTGAAAGCGTATTGAATTCCTTGAGGAATTCAGTTTACATCGATATAGAATATCGAATTTGTCTTAGACTTTGAGAGTATCTATAAGCGTGACGACGTACTAAAATATTGCTTTTGCTTAAAGGTGTGGACGCGAACGCGGCAACCGGGCAGTGACGAGGAATTCAAACCTAGGACTCAATTAAGACGAACCATAGTCCAGGTGGGCTTTTTTTTCAAACAAAATGTGACTTCGCTATCTTTCCAAAATGAATTTATTTACAATGTTTATTCTTCAACTGTTGATAAATGTTTACAACATTACCTGCCAAAATATTTTTGTTTTGTGTATGAATCCTATCTGTTATGCATGGCGTGATGGTAGGATGACATGATATGATCTGTCATTTGTTGGGTCGCACCCAACCTTTTTATGAAATCGATATCGGGTCCTATGCCGGAGGATAAATGCCTGGCTAGGGCTAACGTGTACACCTGAACGTGACTGTGTGCTATATGGGTAAACGGCGATTCTGGCGTCGTGAAGGAGGCCTCCTCTCGACGTTTGATCTTTGATAATGTGATGAGATATGATTATGGGATATGGATCATACACACGAGGAAAATGCTCGGCGGCGATGTTCTGAACTAAAATGTTTTAGTAAGCAGAGCATTTCAACTAAAACCCTCGTGACTTACCATGATATTGGCGTAATTAAATTATCAAATGTTTTCGGCATGAGTCCACTGAGTGCATTTAGCCTTGCATATTTGTTTTTAAATGTGCAGGTTGAGCTCTGATGGTGGTGATGGAGTAGGTGTTGAGGAGTCCAGTGCCCTTGACCGTTCTATTAAGAATTTATGGTTTCACCTTGAATACATATCTCCATATATGTATTCACACACTTTCCGCTGCAATCTCTGAACTCTTTTATGTTATGCTTACATTTTGAACTATTGAGGTCCATCAGATCAGTGTTAAGTCTTTGGGTCTGATGGCCTAAACCATTTGAATTGTTACGATATCATTATATGTTATGTCAAGCATGCTAGTTTACAATTGATACGCATCTTTACCTTAGCCGTTTGGTCCTAAAATACTATTCCTAGTATTAGTCACCCTCCAGTCCGGGTTATCCGGGGTGGGGACGTGACAGAGTGGTATCAGAGCACTGTTGCTCTTTGAAACCCAAGACCTTTTGAAATTCTAAGTCTAGATCGAGTCACCGGACTTCTAGAAATCTCTTCGACTCTCTTAACACTCCATCACATCGATCTCAACCGGAAAAAGTAATGGCGATTTCTTTCTCAAACTCATGAAATGAAGGGTTTTGACTGATGAGCATGTTGAAAGGGGTTTTGAAAGAAAATGAAAAAGTTATTTTTGGGAGGAAGGTTATGATATTATGGAAGTACATGGTGGTACTAAGTTGAATGATCAACATGGAATGGATGAATTCATTTTGATATACATGTATGAGTTGACTATGATTATCGTTTTGAAACTTTACTTTTAAATTCTCAAGTTAGACCTTATTTTCAAACTCAAAACTTTGTCTTCGATGAACGATATGATATCACAAGAAGAACCTAGACTCTAGGGAGCATGCTCACGTATCGTGAAAGAACATTTAAGTATAAACTTCTTTTTTCTTACGAGAACAAAAGGACGATATGGAGGATGAAAAGGATGATAGCCACGAACTCAAACGACAAAAGACTAGCGTGAAGGATGAACAAGGGCGATATCAACCTTAAGGAAGAACGACGTCGACATTTCATCACCACTTCGACATGAGTGACTGTCGACACGAATCATGACGTGGACGTCAATTACGGCTTCAGAATGTTCAGCCTCAACCTAAAGACGTGGATATGGTAGACGTATTACATCGACATACGTCTCGAATTACATTTTTGGCACGATCGTGCAAATATCCTGCACTGCGCAGTAAATTGTTTTAGCTAGATCTCTTTCGTTAGGGCTCCGATTTACGCATGGTTTTCACCTGCGTACTCCTAACGCACTGATCTTCATTTGTTGTGAAGAACAGAATTCCTAATTCTGTCTCCAGAATACGCTAGAGTCCGTTGAACTTTAGTTCAAATGTTTAGTATAAGACAAGGACCTCATAGCATAGCCTATATATTAAGGCATTATTAGGTTATATGTATACGTTGGGTAAGACTAAGAAGGTAAGTTGTGATATGTGTTGTACCTTATGATGTTGCCTACCTTATAGATTGTTTAGTTTTAACCTAGTTGCTTCTCGTTGTACTTAAGTTATCCTTTCTGCTTTTGAGATGACGATAGTTGACTTATGTTAGTTTTGATCGTGACAGATGGAGGGGATGAGATATATCGCTCGGAGGAGGATTGGACCACACCCGACCCCCGAGGAGGTGATGAGTATTTATCGCTCCAGCTGGATGTGCGCTGGAGAGGACTTGGGCGAGTTTCTGGCATATTATCTCCGCCTTTGGAGAGACGCCCGAGCCCATGGCGCGACTGACTATGATGGCATCCAGCGCCTTCTGTCTATACTCCCCTGCACTTAGGAGGATTACGCCCGAGAGATATCGGGGGATTATATATACCGGGCAGTTGGCAGCTACGACCTGGTGGGAGATCTGCCTAGATTCGAAAGTCATCTGACTTACGTCTACAGTATTTACGGAGCAGCGTCGAGAGGACCCTATCTCCCTCCACGGGAGTACACCTGGCGGGATGAGTCGCCATAGTGGCTATGTACTGAGGTCCCGAGGCAGATCGACCCAGTTGTGCCTCCGTCTCGATTCGACGAGGCGTGCCCGCTCGCTTGGAAGGCGACGCCCGAGAGCTTTGGGAGAGCCCGTGTTCCCTCCTCTACCTGTAGGACACCCCGTATGTCCACCGCTAGCACCTCCACCGCCTATGGCCCCATCCGTACCACCAGTCGAGCACTTCCGCCAGACAGCGCGGATGAGGGTAACAGATGCCTCAGATGGTTATAGCCCGATCCGCTATACCTACAGCCCGATCCGCCATGACTATGAGCTCTATGGCGACGACGACTTCAACCCCATGCATGACATACCGATGGTGGAAGGCGATGGGCGGGACCATCTAGTGCGACCCGCGAGGACGATTCGGCGGTGAGGGCGACTCGAGGAAGTGGAAGACCCAGGAGGACGATCAGTGGGAAGATGCCTGATGAAGGCACTAGATGAAGCTTAGTTAGAATTTTATTATGGATGGTTTATGTCATTTCTTTTTGTGTATGGTTTTGATGGAACTAGAACCCTGAAATTCTTGGAAGGCCGTGTGGGCCGGGATTTATGTTTTGTTTATGGCTCTTTGGTTTTGAACATCCTGCCTATGGCAGAAAATTTTGGATATATATATATGACCCTGAATAGGGCTTTTGCGGCAAATTATGTTTGTTAAGGGTGAAATGTTTTGTTTAGAGGTCGTTTTGCAATAAGGCCATGATAGTATTATGTATGTTAAGTTATGGAAAGAATAAGTGTCTGATAATTACCTGTTTTCTATAGCGATGCCTCAGAAGAAATCCGGGCGAGGAACCCGAGGCCGAGGTCGGGGAAGGCCTAGAGGAAGGGTAGAATCCCGAACAAGAAGGCGAGGACATTCCCAACCACCACCTCCACCTCAACCCGATCGCGGGATCGAAGAGTTGTTCTAAGGCGTAACCCACCTACCTTTAATGGGAAGGGTAACCCGGAGGAAGCGGAACAATGGGTCGAGAACCATTGAGCGGATCTTTAATTTTCTACGATGCACGACACACGGCGACTATCCTGTGTGACTTTTCAACTAAATGGACCCACAGATTTACGGTGGGAGGCCGGAAAAAGACTTTTACTGCCGAGCAACTAGAAGAGTTCTCATAGGAGGACTTTAAGAGGGTCTGTGAGAAATACATACCTAAGAGTTATAGAAGCAGAAAGGGCGCGAATTTTTCTGCTGAAGCAAGAAAAGTTATGCGTGACCGACTATGATCGCGCTTTCTGCGAGATGTCGAGTATGCACGGGCGGTGAACCGACTTGAAAATGTCGGAAAAGTTTAGGTCGGGGCGAGGATGGAGATACGGATGTCTCTTGCCACCATGGAGACGACTTACTCAAGCTCTTGCACGAGCTTTAGATATTGAGGCAGCAATGTCCGACGATAAGTCAGTGTCGGCTCAGACACACAACGCTACGGATAGAGGAAAAGGGAAGTGGGAACCCAATCGTGGAAATAACAACCGAGGGAATTATGGGGATGCTAGTCACAAACGCCCGTGGCAAGGAATACGGTCCAACCGGGATAAAATTTGGAAGGGCAACTTTGCTCCACCAAGAAGAGGCCCGAGGATCGATAAGGGCTCTTCAATGCCCTAGATGCCATAGGGTGCACAAGGGAATGTGCACGGCAAACGTTGTCAACTGCTTCAAGTGCGGAGCGAAAGGGCATTCGCCATAATTGCTCAGGGGTACACCCAAGCAATTACGAGGGCAAATCAACCCAAAGAATGCCCAATCGCTTAGGGCTATCTGATTTAGCCCCAACCTCCGCAGCAGTTCCAACCCCACCTCAACAACAACTCCAACAACCCCGCAACAACGATGGCAACAACCACCTCAACAACTAAAGCGGCCGCCATCATGACAAAGACACCGAATGCCATAAAGCAGCCCAGCAAGCGGCCCGAACCAACAAGGACCAGCACCCGTCGGCCTCGGTGGCCCGGGCTAGAGCTTCGCTCACCGGAGGCGAGCTAGCAAAATCGGGAAACTGGCGGTATGGGAGTTCTTCTCAACATACACATTATAGTATTATTCGATCTGGGTGCTTCGCATTCTTTTATAGCAAAATCATGCGTGAAATCTTTGGGACTTAGGTGCGAAAAGGCAAGCCGGGATATGAGAATCTCATCGCCTATAGGAGGGATTATGGCTGTTACACACTTTTGCTCGAACCTAGAATTAACACTAGGATCACTTAAGGTTCTGGCTAACAATCTAAACATAATACCCATGGATGATGTAGACATAATCCTAGGAATGGACTGGTTAGCCAAGAACTACTCCACAATCCTTTGCAAGGAAAGGAAAATATCATTTCACTTTCCTGGACAAGAAGCCACGCATTTCCATGGAATCAGCATGGGAAGAAGAGTTTCGATCGTATCGGCTCTACAGGCGACGAAGATGATGAACCAGAAAGGATGCCATGCATTCCTTATCTACTTGAACGGGAAAGATAAACCTAAAGCGAGGATTGAAGATATTGAAGTTGTCCGAGAATTTTCGAACGTATTTCCCGAGGATCTACTAGCGTTACCCCCTGATAGACAACTAGAGTTCACCATCGACTTGGAAACCGGATCGGCTCCAGTGTCGAAGGCGCCCTATAGGATGGCCCCAAAGGAGTTGGAGGAACTGAAGATCCAGATTCAAGAATTGTTGGATCTAGGTTTCATTAGGCCAAGTGTTTCACCTTGGGGAGCGCCTGTTTTATTCGTTAAGAAAAAGGATGGTTCTTTGAGAATGTGCATCGATTATCGAGAACTGAATAAGATGACACTAAAGAACAAATATCCCTTACCTAGAATTGATGACCTGTTTGATCAATTGCGAGGAGCAGGAGTATTCTCGAAAATTGATCTCAAGTTAGGCTACCATCAGCTGAAGATACGATCTGAGGATGTACCTAAGACTGCATTCCAAACCAGATATGGCCACTATGAGTTCATAGTTATGCCGTTCGGATTGACCAACGCACCAGCTGTATTTATGGACCTTATGAACAGAGTATTTCATCCATTTTTGGATAAATTTGTTTTGGTCTTCATAGATGATATCCTTGTTTATTCGAAGAATGAAGAGGATCACAAGGAACATCTGAGAACGATACTACAAACCTTGAGAGATGAGAGGTTGTTTGCTAAGTTTAGAAAATGTGAGTTTTGGCTGAAGGAAGTTATGTTCCTCGGGCACATCGTGTCCGCAGAAGGCATAAAAGTAGATCCAGCCAAAGTAGAAGCAGTGCAAGGATGGAAACCGCCAAGGACTCAACATAAAATTAGAAGTTTCCTAGGATTAGCTGGTTATTATCAGAGATTCATCGAAGGATTCTCCAAGATTGCAAGGCCAATAACCCAGCTAATCCAAAAAGAAATCAAATTTAACTGGACCGACGAATGTGAGACGAGTTTCCAAATACTCAAGGAGAGATTGACAAGTGCACCGCCTCTAGTAGTTCGAGCGGACAAAGAGTATGTGGTCTATACAGACGCTTCTAAGACTGGACTGGGTTGTGTTTTAATGCAAAACGGGAAAGTGATAGCTTATGCATCCCGACAACTCAGACCGCATGAACTGAACTACCCAACCCATGACTTGGAATTAGCGGCAGTAGTTCATGCCCTGAAAATTTGGAGACACCATCTCTACGGACTAAGATGTGAGATCTTCACGGATCATAAGAGTTTAAAGTATTTCTTCGAGCAAAGAGATTTGAATATGAGACAACGAAGATGGCTCGAACTAGTGAAGGATTACGACTGCGGTATTAACTATCACCCGGGCAAGGCGAATGTAGTAGCTGACGCCTTAAGTCGTAAGAGCCAATCCAAGCTAGGATGTCTCTTTACGTGGGAAGAAAAACTCGTTGAAGAGTTTGAAAAATTGAGGATCGACCGGTTGAACCACCCGAGACAATTGTGTGCTGTATCGCTACACTCACACTGACATCTGATCTAAGAAAAATGATTGTCGAGAGACAAAGGATGGAGAAAAGTTAGAAAAGATCGAATGAAGGGTAAGTCCGAAGGATTTAAGAATTTCAAGAGGCGTCGACAACGCCTATTGTTTAAAGGTAGAATATGCATTCCGCACCATGAGCTTCAAAATGAAATTATGAGTGAGGCTCACGATACACCCTACACCGCCCACCGGTGTAGTACTAAGATGTACCAAGACACGAAGGAAAAGTTTTGGTGGGAAGGCGTGAAGCGAGACATAGCTTCTTTCGTGAAACTTGTCTTGTTCGCCAGCAGTGAAGCGTTACATCAGCGTCCATACGGAAAGTTGCAACCATTAGAAATCCCGAGTGGAAATGGGACGAGATAACGATGGATTTCACGAGCTTACGAAATCGAAAAGAGAAACATGGGTAATTATGGATAGACTTACCAAGTGCTCATTTTTACCAATTCAAAGCACTTATGGATCGATAAGTTAGCCGGTATGCGTTAAGGAAATTATATGACTACATGGAGTGCAAAAATCTATTACCTCTGATAGAGACTCCAAGTTCACATCTAGATTCTAGGTTAGCCTACGAGAGAGAATTGGAGTGCAAATTAAATTTCGATCTGCATTTCACCCAGGCGATGGGCGGTCGGAAAGAGCGATCGAACACTAGAAGATATGCTTAGAACAGTAGTGTTGGATCGAGGAGCAAAATGGGAAGATATTTTACCCCTGATTGAGTTTGCTTACAACAACAGCTACCAAGCGACGATCGGTATGGCCCCATCTGAGCCTTGTCTGCGAAGTGTAGATCACCGCTTTATTGGGATGAAGTCGGTGAGAGAAAAGTCATAGGGCGGATGCGTTGAGCGAGATGATCGAGATCGTTCGACAAATTAGGCTGAGGATAAGAGAAGCTCAAGATAGGCAAAAGTCTTAAAATGTGTTTCGACACGCTGCGTGAGATCCGAGCTACATTTTGAAGATGGAGACAAAGTGTTTCTTAAAATCTCTCCATCGAAGGGGATTGTCAGATTCGGACTGAAAGGAAAGCTTAGTCCCCGCTTTATAGGACCTTACGAGATCCTAGAACGGATAGGTCCAGTAGCTTATAGGTTGGCTCTTCCGCCAAACCTAGGAAATGTGCATAATGTTTTTCACGTGTCATCTGCGAAAATCGTACGATCCAAAGCACGTGATTCATCAAGGCGATGTAATTCTCAAGCCGGACATGAGCTACGAAGAAGAACCAGGTGACAATCCTTGACCACAAGATTCAACAACTACGAGACAAATCAATTACATTAGTCAAAGTCTTTGTGGAGCACCACGACGAGGAAGCCACGTGGGAGCTTGAAGAAGCAATGAAAGAACGATACCCCGAATTGTTTTTCTAGAGGTATGCAAATTCCGGGACGGAATTTCTTTTAAGGAGGGTGGAATGTAATATTCCAACGAAACGAACGTCTAATTACGGCATTTCAAACCCGTAAATTAGGGTTTCTGCCGTATTTTATTTCAGTACGTCATCAAATATTGATTTTGATTCAGTATTATTATAACGAATTCCTTTTTATATTCACTAAGGATTGTGAATTAAGGAATTGAAATATTACGAAATGATTCGTCAATATATTTTAACGCCGATTGCGTATCGAACGTCTATATTTTATGAAATTTTCTAAGCAGCGAAGCTTGGAATTTATTTCCATATTAATTCCTATATTAAATGGAATAGTTTTATTAAGTAAGTATGAACTTACTACCACCATTTTGAGATGAGTCGATTTTAAACGTTTTGAGACGTTTTGAACGTCAACGTCTAGAGACGTTTTGAAAAATGAGTTTAATGCTCAGGAAATTATAATAATTAATTTCCTATTATTATTTTATATAATTACTGTATTATTAATTATTAAAATCAAATTTTGAGTTATTAAAACTCGATAATTTTGAAGTGGGTTTTTCGAAAACCCTAATTACCTAAACTAGGGTTTTCTCCCATGAAATGATACCATTAAATTATCCTATGATACCTAAACTATATGTTATAATATATATAAGTATTATTAAGCATTAAAATCAATCTTGGAGCTATAAAACTCGATAGTGTATATATACTCAATTTCGAAAACCTAATTAATTAAACTAGGGTTTTTCACATAAAATGATACCATTATTTTATCCTATGGTACTATTTATAATCTAAATCATATATTATGATATATATGAGTGTATTTAGATCGATTTTGACATGAGTATCAATAATAAGTGTAATTTATAATTTTATTCCTATTTTCTCGATTATTAGCGATAATTTCGAATTATTGCCATATAATGTTTTAATTATTTTTAATGGATTATATTATATATCTATGATCATATATGATTAATATATATAGTATTAGGATGAAATAAAATTAAATCCCACCCTTGATGTCTGACCCTAAATCCCCAAAATGGACGGAACGAGGACTATAACTCTAAACAGGGATAATTATAAAGGGAGATTCTTTTTAACAATAAACTGTAAAACATATGTCAAGTATATTTTTGGACTTTAGTACATAAATTTAGGTTCTTGCAGCGGAAGACATGTGATAAGTACATATGACGATGTACTATCAAGGTATAAACTTTTAATGACAATAATCTATTGCTCGACAACACCGCCCATCCATCATCTCGCTCAACTGCACATTTAAAAACAAACATGCAGGGCTGAGTACAAGAATGCACTCAGTGGACTCATGCCAAAAATATTTTATCATTTGAAGATTACACTGCCACATCATGGTAAGACACAAGGGTTTTAGTTGAAAATGCCTTGCGCTTACTAAAGCATTTATCGATTCGTAAAATCATCGCTGGCCAGGCATTTTCTTAGTGTGTATGATCCATATCCCTTATCATCATTCATCATAACATCATAGTCGAGCGTCGTGAAGGAGGCATCCTCTCACGGCCGTGACCGGCCGTGAATGGTCTCCTTACAAAGACACAAATCACCTTAGGTGTACACGTTAATCTAGCGGTATTGTCCTTCCCAAGATGGATCCGATATCGATTTTCATTCATAAGTTGGGCGACTCAACAACATTCATAACATTTCATAACATCTCATAATATCTCATGGATAGGATACATACACAAAACATAAATATTTTGGCGGGTAATCTTGTAAACATTTTATCAGCAGTTGAAATAAGCATCGTAAATAAATATTTCGAAGCATTTTATTTTGAGTAGTAAAGCCCACCGGATGTGTAGATTGCCTTAATCCCATTTCTTGGGTGTAAGTCCTAGCTTTAGCCTATCTATTCTTGACCTTGAGGTTTTGGGTGGAAAATCCATTGGGTCTTAGAACCCATATTTCTACTTTAGTGTATATCATGGTATGATATACACTCGATTACCACGTGGTAGCACCTAGTCAAATATTTCACGTTAAGGTATGCTTTAGTGAAAATATCGTATCATGATGTTTTATCATAATTCGTACATTTTATAATGCTCTATCGCACCTTGCGACATAACATAATGAATGCATCGATTAATAGCATGTTAGTCACATAAGGCGTACTTCACATAGGGGTTTCCAACACTTAGTCAAATTTCAAGTGTTTAATTTCAGCAAAATAGCTTGAAACAACCCAGTGGCGTGCTTTGACGATCCATAACTCTCAATTCAGAATACGTATGGTCGCACAAAGATACATTCTGGAAACCTCTAAACATGTACTACAAGTTCTAAAAAGGAATTAAATCCAAAAGAGTCGTGGTTCTGGAGATATAGGGTCTCAAAGTGGGCAACTCAAACTGACTACCATACTTAGAAACTTTTTCAGAATTTTCAGTTTTAGCTTAACGACGAGGGGTTTTGCGAGGCTCATAACTTTTGACTCACAATGCCAAAATGGCTGCAGGTTACCAATTTCGAAACCTTGTAACAAGAACTACATATTTCATGAAGACCATACTGGAAAATATCTGACGCATCGAGAAATATATAAGTCCAAAGTTGACTAGTTGGAAATGGACAGTTTCCAGTAGGTGACTTTGGGTCGATGAAAGGTATACCTATAAAACTTGGTTTGGGATCAAACTTTCCAGATCATAACTAGACATGGTGAGGAACATTTCTTATGAAGAAACCCAAGTCCAAATCGGACTACAAATGGCTTGAACACCTCACGTAAAAGTCATACTCGAACAGCCTATTATATGAAAAATTTACTAAGGCAGTTTGTCCAAAACAACTTACTGTAATGTATCAACTTCAAAAATTCACCGTGAGTTCATTATAATGAATCTGGGAATGAAACCAATCATATTGAAAATCCACTTAAGTCTAGTTTAATCCAAAAAAAACCTCACTCAATGATTCACAATAAATTGGGAGCTAAAAATGTTTTACCACAAGCTATCACTCCCGTGACAGTTTTGTGCAGTTAACTTGTAAAATCTGGAATAAATAGTAAAACTTTTTAGAAAATTCTGAAAATTTACATACATCTTCTAGACATTCTGAATTATGTTTCTGCAATATTTCAGAGTTTTATCATTAGCCAAACTTAAAACGAAAGCCACGGACTATGGGTGATGAACACGGCGATTTCACAGATTTGCGCGATGCTTTCGAAAAATACGATTAAAATAGCAAATCATGTTGGATGGACTTGAAATTTTACAGAGGCATATTAGACACATATATGTTCAACATATTAAAAATTCACAATCATCGGACCACTGTAACTTAGTCAAATAAATTCGTGAAGTTACTGATCGTCCAGATTAACAACATGCAATCACTTTCAAGTATAGAACCAACACCATCAAGCTTATTGATGAACATGCATGTGTATATTTTGACCAAAGTAACTTATCGGTGTAGGGATTTTACCTTGGATCAGATTTTTAACAAGGTTGAGGGAGATGCAACGAAGCTCGTTGTCCGGGTTTAGCTTCGATGAACCATTCGAGCTATAAGCTTGATTTCTCTTGATGGAGAGAACATAGGGGCTGCCATGGAGCAAGAAGAGGAGAGAAGAGAAATGGGGGAAGAGAGAGGAAGAGGACGGCGAAATGAGGAGAGAATGGCTGGAGTTTGGGGGGTATGTGGTAGTGGTGTGCTTGTGGGTGACATTTGTCACCTCACCTAGTCGATGGAGCCGGAAATATTTTCCAGGCCCAATTAATAATAATTTTAAAGATAATAAAATAAAATTATAAATAATAATAATTTAAATAATATATGAGTTATTATAATTTTTAGAAATTTGATTGATAATATTAATTTACATATAAAATTTTATTATTTGTATATATCTTTTATTTATCAATATAAAATAAATTATAGAAAAGAAAAGAAACGACATTTTATCGACATAAAACAAATAATAGAAAAAAGAAAAATGAAAGAAAGATAAAGGAAAATAAGTATAGGAAAAGAAAAAGGAAAATATGTAGCTAAGAGGTATCGAACCACGATCTCCTAAATGAGAGATGAAAATCATAACATATTAGACTACAATTGATTTAGTTATTAAATGTTAAATATCTATAGAGAGAGCACACATGTTTAGTTAAGAGTTAATTCACATATATAGTGTTATTATTTACATACATATGTTTATTTATTAACATAAAATAAATTATATAATAAAGAAAAAAGATCCCAAAATAAAGAGAAGAAATAGAATAGAGAGAAAAAAAAGCCAACCTAAAAAGAAAGAAACATAAGAGAAAAAAGGAGGAAAGAAATAGAGGAAAAAAAGGAAGAGAGATGAAAAAAGGGAAAGAAAAGCCGAGAAGAGAGAAAAGGAGGAAAGAAAGAAAAAGAAAGAAAGAAGAAAAAGGAAAAGGAAGGAAAAAAAGTAGAGCGAGCAGCGAGTTTCGACCACGAGACCTCTTCAAATAAAGGCTCCTATCCATCGACTACCCAGGCCGCTTTGAAATATATTTACATATCAAATATATATCTATTATTTCAAAAAAGTTGGGGCCCAAGGGCCCCAGGCTCTAACGATGGCTCATGCTCGCCCCTAGACATGCATAGAAACAACACACATGCACACTCTCTTACACTCCTCTCTACACACACATATAGGCACGATTTTGTGCATATATATATATAAATTTCAGTATTTAATTGTTTAATTATGATATATAATTAATCACATTGTCATTAATAGATACATGTAATAGTGGGAAGATTAACAACACACCTTGTTATAGCACTTATAACATTTTCGCCCTTATGCCCAAACATGGACTAAATTTTATTTTCATGTTAAACATAGATATATACATCATAGTATATGATTTATATGATAATTAATAGCATAGGATAATTTAATGGCATCATTTTATGCGATAAAAATCGAGTTCGAAAATTAGGGTTTTCGAACGTTTGAAAAATTTGTCACTATCAAATCTTGATGATCTAGCATTGATTTAATGCTAAATAATACTGTAATTACATATACTAATCATAGGAAATTAATTCCTATAATTTCTTGATCGATTAAAACGCTTTTCGTTTCATCTCAAAACGTTAACGTTTGAAAGCGCTATGAACGTTCATTATCGACTCATCTCGAAATGGTCGTCATTACTTTAATAAATTATTCCATTAATAATGGAATTTAATTCTAAGCTTAATTTCTTAGAAAAATTTACGACGTTTTAACTATCGATACGAAATCGACGTTAAAGTAAAATACGGCCTATACACTTCATATACTCTTATTCCTTAATTCACAATTCTCGGTGAATATAAAATAGAATTCATTCCTTCAAATAATCGAAATCATTATTCGATATCTTATGGATTGAATCATCTCGGTAATTTCTAATTTACGGGTTTTAAATACCGTAATTAGGCATCTAATCTGCGGGTATTACATCCTACCCCTTAAAAGAAATTTCGTCCCAAAATTTGCATACCTCATAAAGTATGGGTATCTTAACGTCATAACATCATAACTTTCCACGTGCTTTCTTTTGTCCATGGTTCCTTCATTGGATTTTCATTAAAAGACCCAAATTTGCTTCTTTAATCGTTACATCGTCTAATCAAATTAGTCTTAGATTTTCATCATAACTCATCTCGAGTCAAAGGCCACGCCATCATGTTGGTTCACGAGAATTGGGTCATTTTCGTATTTCAATCATGCGACACGTGGAAAATATTTCGTACTTTCCCCAAATGTGGTGGAAGTACCAAGCTATAAACTACTAGGCCTATCATTGCTAGGAGCTCGTGAAGGTCTATAAAGCGTGATCTCAACATTCTTGTATCTAAACTTATAATTCCTCTAGATGGAGAAATCTTAAGAAACTTTAATTCGCATTCAAGAATGCGGTTCGGTTTACGTGTACCAAAGATAAGACTTTTATCATCTAAGCTTTTCTTATTCCTTGCCTCGTTGGTAGATATCTTAATCGTTTCATTTACAACGTCAGATTTTATACCTTTGCTCACCTACTTTGTTACAATAAAGTGGTGGTCAACACTTCTTTTCGCAATACGCCTTAATAAGGCTACATTGATCGTTATTTGGTTGCTATGGTCGTGCGTAAACTTACTAAGTGGTACAATCGTTCTCACTTGCATCTTGGTTTAACACTTGTTCTATCGTATCCTTAAACATTCATATTGTCCTTTGATCGCCCCTTCCGCTGTGGTGGACATCTATGTTATGCTCAATCTAAGTGTCTAACTTCTTTTCGGGAGTTAGTTAAAATCTAGGGTACTCTTGAAGTCTCTATCCGAACCGATAGCTTTTGGTACTCCTTGTAAATATAAAATTTCCTTTTGTATAACTCGAGTTAACTTATCGGATCTATGAGTCATCCGAATAGGCGGAGACAAAACATAATTGGCGAGTCGATCCACTACTAGCTATATAGTAGTGCGACTTCTTTATGATTTTGGTAAAATCATCATAAAATCTATTTTATATCATTCTATTTTCATTCGTAGTTCTAGAGATTATAACCTCTTATAAGGCCTTTGATAC
This sequence comes from Salvia rosmarinus, assembly GCA_036937905.1. Classification (NCBI taxonomy): domain Eukaryota; kingdom Viridiplantae; phylum Streptophyta; class Magnoliopsida; order Lamiales; family Lamiaceae; genus Salvia; species Salvia rosmarinus. Next base: position 27,399,247 of record CM072820.1, read on the forward strand.
AATGCCTTTACTTGTTGGTAACGAGAGACATCGCCGACAATCATGGTTTCATCTCATTTCATTCCTTGCTATCTAACTTTTCTCGTGAATCATAATACATCTTAATAATGCCTCGTTGGCGGTATGAGAAGGATCATGAAATTCATTCTTGGTTTCATTTCTAAGCTTATTATTGCTTGGAAATATATGTATATCTCTTTCTTGACAATATAACACCGTCCGTACTCCTTAGAATCCTTGACTTTTCATTCCTTATCTTAATTGTATTCTATTCCCATCTTCATTCTCTCTTTTAGTCATATTTCACCTTGGTTGTGGGAATACTACTTACATTAGTCCCGATTGCCCGACTATTCTTGTTCTCGCTTTCTTAATCTTTCCAACGAGTTTTCCTTTTCTATAAGGACATACCATAATTTAGACTGAATTTTATAACTTAGGCATTAGATTCTACATTAACCTTCCTTAGGTGATTATTTATCACAATTATAATCTTTTACCGATTTGAGCCATCTTTTCTATCCTGTATCAAAGTTTCTTTGCTTTCGACTAATAACTTGAACTTTTGTGAATTGTGAAGGGTTCTTAACTTATTGTTATAGGAGTGATGTTCTCGCGACTTTGGTATTTATACTCATCGTCACTATCGAGGTAATAGATTTTGGCACTCCGTGAAGTCGATAATCTCCTTTACATACACCGGGCTAACTTGTCGATCCATAAGTACTTTGGATTGGTAGGAAGTGAGCACTCTTGGTAGTCTATCAACAATTACCAATATAGCGGTGTTCCTCTTTTGATTTGGGTAAATTAGAACTAAGTCCATCGTTATTTCATCCCATTTCCACTCGGTATTTCCAACATTTGTAACTTTCCGTATGGACGTTGGTGTAACGCTTTCATCTGCTGGCAAACAAGACAGTGTTTTACGAAAGAAGCTATGTCTCGTTTCATGCCTTCCCACCAAAACTTTTCTTTCAGGTCTTGGTACATCTTAGTACTATCTGGGTGAGCGGTGTAGGGTGTATCGTGAGCCTCACTCATTATTTCATTTTGAAGTTTTGCGTCAAATGCGCATATTCTTCCTTCGATAATAAGGCGTTGTCCGACGCCTCGGAAATTCTTAAATCCTCCGGTCCTTACCCTTTCTCGGATCATTTCTAACTTTTCCTCCATCCTTTGTCTCTCGATCGATCCTTTTTTCTTAAATCGATTCGTCACTATTTCAAGTCATGAGTTGGGAAATTGCTCATGTGGCCTAAGTCATCGTGACACATAAGTTATTATTTATCTCATATTAATACATAGCCTTACTTTTATTAATCCGTGAGAATTGTGACTCTATTTTGGGGTAACTATCTTTTGGTCTTACCTTAGAGAGTTCTTAATAGATCTCTAATGTGTCAATTAATCTATAAAATTCATGATCTTATTTTAGGTCATCGACGATTTCATCTTTAATTGTTTTGTCCTTTGTCGATCTACATTGTTCTCTTTTAAAGACACTATGTGCCCGAGGAATATTTCTCCTTGTCGAAATTTACAAAATTGTATTGGCAAAATTTTGCCTGCCCTTAAATGTCGTGAAGACAACCTTCGATTTTCTTTATGTTCTTTCGTCCTTTGAATAGATAAGAACATCATCTATGAGGATTGAGATAAAAATTATCTAGGTATGGGTGAAACACTCGATTTTTGAGGTTCATAAATGTATCGTGCATTGGTTAGTCCGAATGACGTAACTATTATCTTATAGTAACCATATCTTATTCGTAACAATTCATTTCGTATTTCGGATACCATTCTTTAAGACCATATAATATTACATCATAATGCCTCGGTGAGGACTTTTCATACATTACTTACGGGGGGTCTATCGAAATGACCGATTACAAGGCGCTCTAGCTCTTTTTACACTCAAAACTTTGACACTTCTTCCCATATTCATAAATTCTTCCAAACTACGCTTATTTTACATATTATAATCACATCATTTTCATCATAAACCATTATTTACATATAAGTCTCATAGGATCCTAAGATTCTATGTCTTTGAGTGACCTTTGTTAGAGTCGTATTCTCCTCGAAACTTGCCTTTCTCCAAGCACGCTTTTGTTTTCATACTTGATGGTCGCTCTTTTAGAGAGCCAGGGATCAAGTCGCCCCGCTTCTTCTTCGATACTAGAAGTCGGTGTTACTTTTATCGAAAGTATGGTTGGGTTGGTAGCGTAATTCTCCTAATCCGCGAGGTAATAAAATCGCCCTTTGCCATTCTCGCCTCTTTCGGTACAATTGACGACACAGACGTGGGGCGGCGTTGGAACATCGTGGTACAACCACCCTTTATGCCGTGTTGTGTAACTTGCCGAGGTCCGGGACAAGTACTCGTGAGGTGTCGCTTCCACGCATTATATATATACTTGAGCCTATTGACAAATCCAAGTAAGTCTCCCGATTTTGGAATTTTTCTCATGGAGAAATTATTCTTTTGATACTTTTTTGCAAAATTCTCACGATCCGTTAGTAAATGACTGATAAGTCGTTGGATACCATCCTCACTTAACACTCTATAGTTACAAGTATCCATCCAGAGGTGCAAAAATTTTCCCCAAAATTGTTCTAAATTCATTCCTAATTCATATTAAAAGAGCCGATACGCTCGTGTGAGTTATAAACTTGTAGGCCTTGGGGTTAACTCTTACCCGTTAAACTTCCTTTTCTTGTCATCTGTAAACGGATATTTCTAGATAAATCCAATTTAATTTAAGCAATGGAGGGAATTTTTAATAAGAATGATCTCTTAATGAATTATACACCTTAAGTCGTATATAACCTGTAGACTACTTGTGACACGACTCATGACACTTATCTTAATACTCATTTTACGCTTTACATTTTCAACGATGTTGCCTTAAAGATATTCGCATAAGCGAACAAAGGTACCGATATTCTGTCGTAAAACCTCTAACGAAAAGACTAGGCCAGTCACTAATCACATGAATGACACCATTTCCTAAACTTCTTGTCTCTAAAATTATATCTACGCCCACATAGATATAATGATCCAAATCATTGGATAGCACTTTAGGCGATTCTAGGTTCAATTCTGAGCTTGAGCAACATTTGCGATGGTCAAAATTCTCGTATAGGTAAGGAGATTTTCATTTCTTGATTCGCTTACCCTGAATTGGGTTCTATAGCTTCTACACATACTTGTGCGATGTCAAAAAGCGAAGCACCTAAATTGAACAAAATTTTATGGCTATTCTGAGAAATTTTTCCTCATACATATTCTGCCTTTTGGTTCTGTTTGTTCTGTTTTCGATGCAAGGTGTAGGCTTTGGTCTACGGTGTTCCCGTTTATTCAAGTAAATGTCTATTTCATATGTCATTGTCCTTTCCATTGGGACATTATGTTCCCTTATTACGCCTTCTGCTTCCTCATTCACCCTATACTTCTCGGATCGCCTCATTATGCTTTTACCAATAGCATTTGTGATTAGGTCTACATCAACCTATCCTTTGATATTGATATTTCGATAATTAAATCTTATCGTAGAGATCGTCATGTCTCTATTACTATCATTCATTCTAATCCAGTATGAATGATTTAATTCCCTTTTCATTTTATCGATCTTAGGAGTATATTTCATATATATTCTTACTTTAAACTCTTTTCCGAGAAATCCTTGTACCGGCATTTAGTGCCATCGTTTGTAATATCCCTTTTGATATACGCCATTTCTTCTTAGTCTTTTATTGATTTATCATGCAATTTCGCATAAGATAAAATCCTTTGTCCATCGGGACGATATACTTTTGCTTGACGTCAAATATCTTTACCATTTTCTCGTCATTCAATGAATGCTTCACCCCATGTCGAGATACTTAATATCCCACTTTATCGATCGTCGCAAAAGTATGAGGATCATCTTTCTAATTGGATTTATCTTAAAGTCTCTCAATGTGAATCTCCTTCTGTGTTCTCTTAAATGTATTTCCTTTTTGCAAGATCTATAGAAGCTATCTTGCTTGTTAACTATTAAGTTACACAAGACAAGAGTTTTGTGTCATTATAACTTAGGTTATTAAGATTTATTTCAAAATAATGAATCTATTTCTTAATCCGTTTCCTTACTTCAAGGGAATTACCTTACTTATCGAAGTCATAACATTTCTGAAACTTATGTCATATCGTGAACTATCTAATTGTATAGCTCGTAATTTATTCTCGCTATTTTGACTTTTGTCCATTTTCTCGAGCATGGTATCTCGAAAGAAATCTTACTTCGTTATACTTCGTTTTCCACCTTCGTGACTAGAATCATTATCATTGTCGTATGGCTTGGTAGTGTAGTACATTCATACACCATAACTTAATTCTAAGCATCTCATTACCATGTCTTGACTTCGGAGTTATTTCCTCCATACTTAGTTCACATACTAGGGCTATCCTAGCTATTCACACATCTCAATGATTATGATCTTTAAATCTTATTATCATTCGTCCAACCAAGTTTCAATTACTCGGAATCGATTATGCTCAAGCATAATCTCATTGATTAGGGTATAAGGCGAAAGATTTATTGTCTGAGACGCTATCATTTCCTTATATATATATATATATTCTTTGAAAATAATATCCTGTATGCATCTTCATTCTTTTTAAACATGTCCAACTTACTAACGAGGTTTAAAGGACATCCAACTATCTTAAAGATAAGTTGTATTTGCTCTCGTCATGACATAATAAGGAAAATTCATATCCTACAGGTATCATATACTTTTCTTTGCTTTTATTCTTGCATTCAATGCTAAAGGGTATCTTATTCATAACCTTGTTATCATAACAGTCATATGAAGGTATAACTTCATCGCATCAATCTTTGTAAAGCCCATCAAAGGTCATCACATCATGTGTGCCATAGGAAAAATAAATATCTCATCTCATCGAGATTTTCTTTACATCATAATTTCTTGATGTCTATCACTTTACTGGTCTGAAACTTTTAGGTGACTGAGATAAGTCAACCTATTTCATGCCCGACATTTATCGCTTTACTAAATCGTACTTAGGTGACAAGGTAAGTCAACATTTATCATACTTGATGGTTTCAAGAATCAAGGAGAAATTATCACGATTACCTACAAAAGGTACTGTCTCATCCATCAAGATAACATCTTTCAATGATTGAATCGATATGTTCCTTGACCTGAATAAATGGGGCTCTAGGGTCCAAGACCGTAACGATTTACTCATCGAGATTTCGTTGGTCATATGGGCTGCTGCACCGTCCACAATTATATTCTCAATCACATAAGGCTTTGGGTTCAAAAGGACACTTTATAAATTTTGGGTTTGAAAATTTTCTTCTAAAAATGAGAAACTCGAATGAATTCTCAATTGAACTAGGTCATAAAGTTAAACTCAATGATGTAAATTGGGTAGTGGATATAATTTGAAAGCTTATGTACCCGTAATAGGTCATCAACAAAGTTCTCATGTATGTCAAGGTTCTACTTGTACATCAAGATCTTACTTTCTTAGTATCATTCTAGTATTCGTATCATACTATAACAGTCTTACTCTTTTCAAATCATAGAACTAACTTCAACTGATTCTCATGAATTTTGGAGTAGGAATCAGGAATTTGGTCCTTCATAAGAAATGAAGTACAGTTCATTAGGAGCACGTAGGCGAAAACCATACGTAAATCGGAGTTCACACGATCGAGAACTAGTCATAACAAAATCACTGTGCAGTGCAGAAACATTTACGCGCGTTCGCGCCGAGGTCATAAGCGATGCCGACACCAAGGTCGTGCATGTTGCCAAAGTCGACATGTCAAATTCGATATTACAAATTCCCGAAGTCAAAGTCGACGGTCGCACAGGCCGAGGTCGAACAATTTCATATAGATCTTTTGCTTTTCTACACTCAAGATGGAATAAAATTCTCAAATCCATCGTTACTCTTGTTCTTGTAATTGAAGGGAGTTCTTGCTTCTATGTTCTTTCGTAAAAAGGGATCATGCGTCTTATAAAGTCTACGTTCTGTTGAACTAGCATGCTCATCATCATAATCAACTTTGAGATTGAAGTAAAACTTCGAATATTCCTACGTAGCTCATTTGTACGCACGTATTTCGTTGAATTTAAAGAATTCAACATATCATATTTGACAATTCAATGTCCAATCTCAATCACCTTAAACATGAATAATCATAACTTTGTTCATAATAATGAACCCTTATTAAATTCCAGGAATTCAAACATTTCATCTTTGGCACATCATGCCAAAACTTTCTCATATCATTGTCATCATCTTTCTTATATCTTCCTTCCTTTCATAACTTTCTTGACAAATCATTTGTCATATCATTCATTCTCAACCTTTCTCATAGCTTTCATTTCTTTTGAAAGATCATATTAATTATCATTCACTTTACGACATAATATTTCATTTGCAGCTTTTGCAATAAATTTCACTTTAAATAAATTCACATAACATTCATTTCACTTAAAAATTTATTTCACTTTCAAACTTTTCGCTTTCAAACCGAGAAAATAATTTCATAAACATTCGCTTCGCCAACTAATTTTCAAAACTTTGAAAAAAGAGTCATTTACCTCATTTCGGTTGAGCTTGATGTGATGGAGTGTTGAGCATTGTCAGCTGATCTCTAGAAGTCTAATGACTTAATCTAGACTTAACCCTAAAGGATATTTTGGGTTCAAGAGCGAACCGCTCTGATACCACTCTGTCACAGCCCCTAAATCCTAAGTACGGATTAACAGGGACTATAACTCTAAACAGGGATAATTATAAAGGGAGATTCTTTTTAACAATAAACTGTAAAACATATGTCAAGTATATTTTTGGACTTTAGTACATAAATTTAGGTTCTTGCAGCGGAAGACATGTGATAAGTACATATGACGATGTACTATCAAGGTATAAACTTTTCAGCGACAATAATCCTATTGCTCAACACTGCTCCATCCATCATCTGCTCAACCTGCACATTTAAAAACAAACATGCAGGGCTGAGTACAAGAATGCACTCAGTGGACTCATGCCAAAAATATTTTATCATTTGAAGATTACACTGCCACATCATGGTAAGACACAAGGGTTTTAGTTGAAAATGCCTTGCGCTTACTAAAGCATTTTATCAGTTCATAAAATCATCGCTGCTGGGCATTTTTCTTAGTGTGTATGATCCATATCCCTTATCATCATTCATCATAACATCATAGTCGAACGTCATGAAGAGGCCTCCTCTACGACGCCGTGACCGGCCGTGAATTGTCCTTACAAAGACACAAATCACCTTAGGTGTACACGTTAATCCTAGCTGTATTGTCCTTCCCACATGTGATCCGATATCGATTTTCATTCATAAGTTGGGCGACTCAACAACATTCATAACATTTCATAACATCTCATAATATCTCATGGATAGGATACATACACAAAACATAAACATTTTGGCGTGTAATCTTGTAAACATTTTATCAACAGTTGAAATAAGCATCGTAAATAAATATTTCGTAAGCATTTTATTTTGAGTAGTAGTAAAGCCCACCGGACCGTAGATTGCCTTAATCCCATTTCTTGACCGTAAGTCCTAGCTTTAGCCTATCTATTCTCGACCTTGAGGTTTTGGAGTCGAAAATCCATTGGGTCTTAGAACCCATATTTCTACTTTAGTGTATATCATGGTATGATATACACTCAATCGACCACGTGGTAGAAGACTAGTCAAATATTTCACGTTAAGTTATGCTTTCGTGAAAATATCGTATCATGATTTTTATCATAATTGTACATTTTATAATGCTCTATCGCATCTTTGCACATAACATAATGAATGCATCGATTAATAGCATGTTAGTCACATAAGGCATACTTCACATAGGGTTTCCAACACTTAGTCAAATTTCAAGTGTTTAATTTCAGCAAAACAGCTTGAAACAACCCAAGTGACGACTTTGACGATCCATAACTCTCAATTCAGAATACGTATGGTCGCACAAAGATACATTCTGAAACCTCTAAACATGTACTACAAGTTCTAAAAGGAATTAAATCCAAAAGAGTCGTGGTTCTGGAGATATAGGGTCTCAAAGTGGGCAACTCAAACTGACTACCATACTTAGAAACTTTTTCAGAATTTTCAGTTTTAGCTTAACGACGAGGGTTTTATGAGGCTCATAACTTTTGACTCACAATGCCAAAATGGCTGCAGGTTACCAATTTCGAAACCTTGTAACAAGAACTACATATTTCATGAAGACCATACTGGAAAATATCTGACGATCGAGAAATATATAAGTCCAAAGTTGACTAGATGAAATGGACAGTTTCCAGTAGGTGACTTTGGGTCGATGAAAGGTATACCTATAAAACTTGGTTTGGGATAAAACTTTCCAGATCATAACTAGACATGGTGAGGAACATTTCTTATGAAGAAACCCAAGTCCAAATCGGACTACAAATGGCTTGAACACCTCACGAAAAGTCATACTCGAACAGCCTATTATATGAAAAATTTACTAAGGCAGTTTGTCCAAAACAACTTACTGTAGTGTATCAACTTCAAAAATTCACCGTGAGTTCATTATAATGAATCTGGGAATGAAACCAATCATATTGAAAAGCCACTTAAGTCTAGTTTAATCCAAAAAAAACCTCACTCAATGATTCACAATAAATTGGGAGCTAAAAATGTTTTTCCACAAGCTATCACTCCCGTGACAGTTTTGTGCAGTTAATTTGTAAAATCTGGAATAAATAGTAAAAAATTTTAGAAAATTCTGAAAATTTACATACATCTTTTAGACATGCTGAATTATGTTTCTGCCAAATTTCAGAGTTTTATCATTAGCCAAACTTAAAACGAAATCCACGGACTATGGGTGATGAACACGGCGATTTCACAGATTTGCGCGATGGTTTTGAAAAATACGATTAAAATAGCAAATCATGTTGGAAGGACTTTAAATTTTACAGAGGCATATTAGACACATATATGTTCAACATATTAAAAATTCACAATCATCGGACCACTGTAACTTAGTCAAATAAATTCGTGAAGTTACTGATCGCCCAGATTAACAACATGCAATCACTTTCAAGTATAGAACCAACACCATCAAGCTTATTGATGAACATGCATGTGTATATTTTGACCAAAGTAACTTATGGGTGTAGGGATTTTACCTTGGATCAGATTTTTAACAAGGTTGAGGGAGATGCAACGAAGCTCGTTGTCCGGTTTAGCTTCGATGAACCATTCGAGCTATAAGCTTGATTTCTCTTGATGGAGAGAACATAGGGGCTGCCATGGAGCAAGAAGAGGAGAGAAGAGAAATGGGGAAAGAGAGAGGAAGAGGGACGGCAGAAATGAGGGAGAGAATGGCTGGAGTTTGGGGGGTATGTGGTAGTGAGTTTGTCACCCCTAGTACATGCATAGAAACAACACACATGCACACACTCTTACACTCCTCTCTACACACACATATAGGCACGATTTTGTGCATATATATATATAAATTTCAGTATTTAATTGTTTAATTATGATATATAATTAATCACATTGCCACTTAATAGATACATGTAATAGTGGAAGATTAACAACACACCTTGTTATAAAGACTTATAACATTTTCGCCCTTATGCCCAAACATGGACTAAATTTTATTTTTCATGTTAAACATACATATATACATCATAGTATATGATTTAGATGATAATTAATAGCATAGGATAATTTAATGGCATCATTTTATGCGATAAAAATCGAGTTCGAAAATTAGGGTTTTCAACGCTTTGAAAAATTTGTCACTATCAAATCTTGATGATCTAGCATTGATTTAATGCTAAATAATACTGTAATTACATATACTAATCATAGGAAATTAATTCCTATAATTTCTTGATCTATTAAAACGCTTTTGTTTCATCTCAAAACGTTAACGCTTGAAAACGCTATAAACGCTCATTATCGACTCATCTCAAAATGGTCGTCATTACTTTAATAAATTATTCCATTAATAATGGAATTTAATTCTAAGCTTAATTTCTTAGAAAAATTTACGATGTTTTAACTATCGATACGAAATCGACGTTAAAGTAAAATACGGCCTATACACTTCATATACTCTTATTCCTTAATTCACAATTCTCAGTGAATATAAAATAGGAATTCATTCCTTCGTAAATAATCGAAATCATTATTCGATATCTTATGGATTGAATCATCTCAGCGAATTTCTAATTTATGGGTTTTAAATACCGTAATTAGGCATCTAATTCTGCGGGGTATTACACTTGAACCCCCTATATGCGCCGGCCATGGCCTTAAAGACAAGCATGATCCCACCTTTTTTTTTTACCAACCCATGAAGAGCCTTTTCCTAGCTAATGATCACCTCCTACTAAACATCATTTGGCTGCAAATATTTCCATTGGGTATGAGAGAGAGAGAGAGAACCGATGCATGAGAGGGAGGGATATACATTGAGAGACCTTTCCCCTCCTTCTCCCATTTTCACTCATTTCTTTCTCACTCATTTCAAACACTCTCAAACACAAACTCCCCTCTCCATTTTACTGCTGAGAACCGAACACCTCTCCCCCATTTCTAAAAAAATTTCTTCCTTCTTCTCTTCTCCCATTCGAAAACCCTAGCACCCCTACATAGTTCTTGTGATTCCATACCATTTTCAAAGGTAAAACTAAGGACCATAGTTCTATTTTTACCTCCTTTGTTCAAGCAAAATCGTGATATATATATATATATGTGTGTTCGAATGATATATATATATATATATATGTGTATGTTTTAATGCTTCTATGAATGATCTATGGATATATGTTGCTCTTGATGATTTGTATATCAAAAATATGTGAATATATGTTTAGATGAGCATAGATGATTGTATATTAAATTTTTGGAATGTATCTAACATATATATGATGTTTTCGAAACTTTGAGCATATTTAAATAATTTTCAAAAACTTTATAAAATGATATAATGGGGACCGAATGCTTATAAAATGTTTTAAGGATGGATTGATGTTCCATGATGTGTTTGGAGTTCATAGGAATTGATTTAGAAATTTTTGGAAAAACCCTAGCCTATTTTTTCTAAAAATACCGTGAGCTTCTTTAAAATGTACCTTAGTGTATAATTTTTATTTTAATCATACAATGACATATTAATGCTTTAGGACCTTGTTTATATGTTATATGATTTATTTAGAATTTTTGAAAATCAAATTGTCACAGCCCCTTAATCCTAATTACGGATTAGCAGGGACTATAACTGTATACATGAAAGAATAAACATGGAGACTCTCATTAATAAAAAGCGTAATACATATGTCATTTATATTTTTGGACTATATTACATAATTTGGGGTTCTTGCAATGAAGACATGTGATAAGTACATATGACGATGTACTATAAAGGTATAAACATTTCAATGACAACATTTCTATTGCTCAACACCGCCCATCCATCATCCGCTCAACCCGCACATTTAAAACAAACATGCGGGCTGGTACAAGAATGCACTCGGTGGACTCATGCCAAAACATTTTATCATTTGTAGATTACATCGCCACATCATGGTAAGACATGAGGTTTTAGTTGAAAATGCCTTATGCTTACTAAAACATTTTATCGATTCATAAAATCATCGCTGCTGCATTTTTCTTGGTGTGTATGATCCGTATCCTTATCATCATTTCATCATATCATCATAGTCGAAAGTCGTAAGTGAGGCCTCCTCTACGACCCCGCGACCGACCGTGAATTGTCCTTACAAAGACGCACCACCATCGGTGTACACGTTAATCCTAGCTGTATAAGTTCTTCCCAGCATAGGATCCGATATCGATTTTATTCATAAGTTGGGGTGACCCAACACATTCATATCATTCATGTCATTCATATCAATCTCATGGATAGGATACATACACAAAACATAACATTTTGGCGTGTAATCTTGTAAACATTTAACAACAGTTGAAATAAGCATCGTAAATAAATATTTGTAAGCATTTTATTCTTGAGTAGAGTAAAGCCCACCGGACCGTAGATTGCCTTAATCCCATTTCTTGGACCGTAAGTCCTAGCTTTAGCCTATCTATTCTCGACCTTGAGGTTTTGGAGCTAGAAAATCCATTGGGTCTTAGAACCCATATTTCTACTTTAGTGTATATCATGGTATGATATACACTCAATCGACCAATGTGGTAGACTTAGTCAAATATTTCACGTTAAGGTATGCTTTCGTGAAAATATCGTATCATGATGTTTTATCATAATTGTACATCTTATAATGCTCTATCGCACCTTGCGACATAACATAATGAATGCATCGATTAATAGCATGTTAGTCACATAAGGCATACTTCACATAGAGGTTTCCAACACTTAGTCAAATTTCAAGTGTTTTAATTTCAGCAAAAACAGCTTGAAACAACCCAAGTGACGTACTTTGACGACCCATAACTCTCGATTCAGAATATGTATGGTCGCACAAAGATACATTCTGAAACCTCTAAACATGTACTACAAGTTCTAAGAAGGTATTAAATCCAAAAGAGTCGTGGTTCTGAAGATATAGGGTCTCAAAGTGGGCAACTCAAACTGACTTCTATACTTAGAAAATTTTCAGAATTTTCAGTTTTAGCTTAACGACGAGGGGTTTTGCGAGGCTCGTAACTTTTGACTCGCAATGCCAAAATGTCTGCAGGCTACCAATTTAGAAACCTTGTAACAAGTACTACATATGTCATGAAGACCATACTGGAAAATATTTGACGCATCGAGAAATACATAAGCTCAAAGTTGACTAGTTGGAAATGGACAGTTTCCAGTAGGTGACTTTGGGTCGATGAAAAGTATACCTATAAAACTTGGTTTGGGATCAAACTTTCCAGACCATAACTAGACATGGTGAGGAACATTTCTTATGAAGAAACCCAAGTCCAAATCGGACTACAAATGGCTTGAACACCTCACGTAAAAGTCGTACTCGAACAGCCTATTATATGAAAAATTTACTAAGGCAGTTTGTCCAAAACAAGTTACTGTAATGTATCAACTTTAAAAATTCACCGTGAGTTCATTATAAGGAATCTGGAAATGAAACCAATCATATTAAAAATCCACTTAAGTCTAGTTTTATCCAGAAAAAGCCTCACTCAATGATTCACCATAGATTGGGAGATAAAAATATTTTACCACAAGCTATCACTCCCGTGACAATTTTGTGCAGTTGGCTTGTAAAATCTGGCATAAATAGTAAAGATTTTTAGAAAATTCTGAAAATTTACAGGAATCTTGTAGACATGCTGAGTTATGTTTCTGCCAAATTTTAGAGTTTTATCATTAGCCAAACTTAAAACGAAAGCCACACACTCTGGGTGATAAACACGGAGATTTCGAAGATTTGTGCAGTGTTTTTGATAAATACAATTAAAATAGCAAATCAAGTTGTATGGACTTGAAATTTTACAGAGGCATACTAGACACATATAATTTCAACATATCAATAATTCACAATCATCGGACCACTGAAACTTAGTCAAATAAATTCGTGAAGTTTCTGTTCGTCCAGGAAATCAACATGCAATGATCAAAAGTATTGAATCTACCTATTAAATCAACATGCAATCACTTTCAAGCATAGACCCAACACATTCAAGCATATTGATGAACATGCATGTGTATATCTTGATCATCCCTAGGATCTAAGGAGATGGTATCTACCTTAGCCACGAAATCGAGAGGATGAAGAGGAAGGGACGGCTGTCCATCTTGAGCTAGGAGCTTATGTCCACTTTTTTTTGAATGGTGGAGTGGCTGATCTTGGAGCTGTTCTTGGAGGGGGATGGACGAAAATGGGGAAGAAGATGACTGAAATCTGATTTTGGGGGTGAGAGGTATGGGATGTGTGTGGGGTGCTTATGGGTGACAATTGTCACCCTTAATACATGTAGTTGACACCTACACGCACTTCTACCTACACACACACACATGCACGAAAATTACATATATATATGTATATATATATCAGATTTTAATAGTGTAGTTAGGATATAATTAATCCAATGTCACTTAGATACATGTAATAGATAAATCAACAAATAAGTGCTTAGTATATATGTGTATATAGCTCTCGCTATTACACTATGCCAAAGGTCCAAATTTTATTTTCCATGCCAAACATTGATATATGTTATGACATATAGTTTAGATGATAAATAATATCATAGAATAAATTAATGGCATCATTTTATGCGACAAAAATCGAGTTCGAAAATTAGGGTTTCAACGCTTGAAAAAATTGGTCACTATCAATTCTTGTTGATCTAGCATTGATTTAATGCTTAATAATACTTTAATTACATATACTTATCATAGGAAATTAATTCCTATAATTTCTTGATCGATTAAAACGCTGCTTTTCATCTCAAAACGTTAACGCTTGTAAACGCTGCAAAACGCTCATTATCGACTCATCTTGAAATGGTCGTCATCACTTTATTACATTATTCCATTAATAATGGAATTTAATTCTAAGCTTAATTGCTTAGAAAATATCATGAATTTTAACTATCGATACGCCGATCGACGTTAAAATAATACCGCCGATATACTTCATATACTTTTATTCCTTAATTCACAATTCTCGTTGAATATAAAATAGGATTTCATTCCTTCGTAATTAATCAAGTCATTATTCGATATCATTCGATTGAATATCTCAAATAAAGCTTTGATTTACTGGTTTTAAATACCGTGATTAGGCATTTAATTATCATGTATTACACAAATGTTTAATTTTTGAATAGGGCCGAGAGCATTGTGACTCTATATGCTGGTGTATGATTTTTATTTTGATCATACAATGGTATATTAATGCTTTAGTATATTAAATATGCGTTATATGATTTTGTTGGAATTTTGGGAAATCAAATGCTATATTAAATCAAAAACCCGTGAGCTTGAAGCTCCTCGAGGTGATGATTTAATTTAGTTTTGATTAATGTTATGATGTATTATTGTTATACTATAGTATATAAGCATAGTGTATAATTGTTAGAATTTTGGAAATCAAATACCTATTTAAATCAAATAAACCGAAAAACTATGGCTTGAGAATGGTGATGATTTAATTGGTTCTTGATGATTAAATGATGTTATATTATTGTACTATAGTATATAATCATAGTATATAATTGTTGGAATTTTTGAAAATCAAAAACCAAAAGAAATCAAAAAAACCGTGAGCTTGTAGCTCCATATGGTGATGATTTCAAATGGTTTTGGTTGATGTTATGATGTTACAATGTTATACTATAATGTTTAATCATGTTATGATTTAATTAGAATTTTTGGGAATTATTTGATAATTGTTTGGTATTTATTCGAAAATACCGAGAATAATGTGAGTTTATTCATGAATGAATGGTTATGATGGACTATAGGTTATAATTGTGATATATATTAATATTGGGACATTATACTAAGTGTATATCAATTTTGGGAATTTTTGGACAATTATTCCTAATTTTAAAAATATCATGACCTATATATATATATATATATATATATATATGTTAATAATGACAAACAATATCATATGGATGATATTAATTCTTATTCTGGACCATAGTGTATAATAATACACTATATTAATTTATGAAAATATTTGAAAATCATTTGGTAATTTTTAATTAATTACCGAGAATTTTCGATATATATAATAAGGATTTTAAATCCTTTTTAAATCAGTTTAATAATAAAATATATGTCTAATAATTATTTTAGACATATTTTGAATTTATAAAATTTTATAAACATAGATTACTATGTTTGAGACAAACGTTTATTTAATAACGTTTTTTAAATCGAAAATATACGTTTTAATTATTAAAAGGATTAATAATTGCGAAAATTATTTATAAGTCCTTTGATTTACGTGACAAATCGAGAAATAGGATTTACGATTTAAATCGATCGAAATTCGATTTATAAAATAAAATGGTAAGGAATTACTATTTAAAAGTCAAAAT
This sequence comes from Salvia rosmarinus, assembly GCA_036937905.1. Lineage (NCBI taxonomy): Eukaryota > Viridiplantae > Streptophyta > Magnoliopsida > Lamiales > Lamiaceae > Salvia > Salvia rosmarinus. The sequence goes on from CM072820.1 coordinate 27,415,347, forward strand.
TGTTGACTTTGTTGACCGGTGTTGACTTCGTTGACTTTTAAAGTCAAACGTACGATTACATGTTCGATAAATACGCTAATACGCGTAAGACGTACTAATTGAGTATGATACCTCATTAGTAAGAAAAGATTTCACAAATGAAATCCTTATATCGAGAAACGTGCTTATACGTTGAACGTTTAAACCGGAAAAGTTAAACCGAAATAGTTGAACGTATCTCGAGGAACGAGAACAGCTCAATCAATTACGATTGAAAGCTTATCAATTCCTTGAGGAATTCAGTTTACATCGATATAGAATATCGAATTTATCTTAGACTTTGAGAGTCTCGATAAGCGTGACGACGTACTAAAATATCGCTTTTGCGTAAAGATGTGGATGCGAACGCGGCAACCGGGCAGTGATGAGGAATTCAAACCTAGGACTCAATTAAGACGAACCATAGTCCAGGTGGGCTTTCTTTTCAAATAAAATGTGACTTCGCTATCTTTCCAAAATGAATTTATTTACAATGTTTATTCTTCAACTGTTGATAAATGTTTACAACATTACCTGCCAAAATATTTCTGTTTTGTGTATGGATCCTATCTGTGATGCATGGCGTGATGGTTGGATGACATGATATGATCTGTCATTTGTTGGGTCGCACCCAACCTTTTTATGAAATCGATATCGGGTCCTATCTTGAGGATAAATGCCCGCTAGGGTTAACGTGTACACCGAACGTGATCGTGTTACGATGGGTAAACGGCGGTTACGACGTCGTAGAAGGAGGCCTCCTCTCGACGCTTGATCTTTGATAATGTGATGAGATATGATTATGGGATATGGATCATACACACTAAGGAAAATGCTCGGCCGAGCGATGTTTACTAACTAAAATGTTTTAGTAAGCATGCGCATTTCAACTAAAACCCATGACTTACCATGATATTGGCAACAGAATTAAATTATCAAATGTTTTCGGCATGAGTCCACCGAGTGCATTATTTGTACTAGCCCCGCATATTTGTTTTAAATGTGCGGTTTGAGCTCGATGGTGGTGATGGAGGAGGTGTTGAGGAGTCCAGTGCCCTTGACCGTTCTATTAAGAATTTGTGGTTTCACCTCGAATACATATCTCCATATATGTATTCACACACTTTCCGCTGCAATCTCTGAACTCTTTTATGTTATGGTTACATTTTAAACTATTGAGGTCCATCAGATCAGTGTTAAGTCTTTGGGTCTGATGGCCTAAACCATTTGAATTGTTACGATATCATTATATGTTATGTCAAGCATGCTAGTTTACAATTGATACGCATCTTTACCTTAGCCGTTTGGTCCTAAATACTATTCATAGTATTAGTCACCCTCCAGTCCGGGTTATCCGGGGTGGGGACGTGACATTATGACTCACTTATTGATCATAACATGGGTTTAACACTCCTCACACTAATGATGGGCTTTGATTAACTCAACCCATGCAATATAGTTAAGAGAGCCGATAGCTCTAGGGGTGTAGGGTGATGATTTTATTTATTTCATTTATTGATACTATATATTAATCAAGATACAATCCTAAATATAAACACATATCACTTTATTAATTAAAACAAAGCATAGCAAGGTATATACTAAAGAAATCGTGAATTATGAAATTATAACCCTAGGTCACGGCATTTTCGTACTCAAGAGGTACCTATATCATTTTCGTGCCATTCATAGTTATATATATCATAACATATGGTTTAGATGATAATTTATATCATAGGAAAAATTAATGGTATCATTTTATGTGAGAAAACCCTAATTTTCGAATTAGGGTTTTCAAAAATATGAAAAATTGATCTCGATCAATTCTTAATGATCTAGCATTGTTTTAATGCTAAATAATACTGTAATTACATATAATAATCATAGGAATTTAAATATTATAATTCCTTGATCATTAAACCCATTTTTCAATTCATCTTTAAACGTTAACGTTTGAAACGTCTCAAAACGTTGATTATCGACTCATCTCAAAATGGTCGTAATAAGTCGTAATCACTTTGTTAATTTATTCCATTAATAATGGAATTTATTTCTAAGCTTAATTGCTTAGAATATTTCATGAAATTTTAATTATCGAAACGCTATCGACGTTCAATTAATACTGTCGAAATACTTTATAACGTTCTAATCCTTAATTCACGCTTCCCAGTGAATATTAAAAGGAATTCATTCTTTCGTAAACGATCGAAATCATATTTGATATCATTCTGATTGAGTCGTTTCGGCGAAACCCTAATTTACGGGTTTTAAATACCGTAATTAGGCTTTTAATTCTGCGGGATGTTACAATTTAAACACCAATTTTCGAAATTTTGAAGGAATTTATTTACAATGAATCCAAAAATGAAAATGAACGTCTATAATTTCCGATTTTGAGTGAATAGAAAATTCTATTAAATTCGCTTATAATGGATCATAATAGCGAACAATTATGTTTTTAAATAAATATGGGGTATTAACTAGATAAGTATTACACTAATAGAGAAAAAAATATCTTCTCTAAATTATCTTATTTATTTTCGAAAATTTGGGAAACCAAAAGGGAAAAAGAAAAGAAAAATTATATGTACACATGGTAAATTTGTGATCAAGTGTAGGATCACATTATAATAGATGAGATATTATTTTATTTGTATATAAAAGATATTTACTTTATGTGATAAGGTAAGATAATGACATTTTAGAGATAAAATAAGGTTTGATAATAACATTTTCTTTAAGATAAGAATTTCTAAAGATATTTGATTAAAGATAAGGTAAGGTAATTAATTATGTTGGCCAAAGATATGATATTTATGCTTTAATAAAGTGATAATTATCACAAGTTGATAAATTTTTGTCTTTATCTTTATAATTTTTGAAAATGTTGAATAAATGAGTAGATTTTTACCAAATAATTTATTTAATATTACAAGCTTTAATACTAGATAAATATCATGGAATCAAGGTCAATCTTATCTCCTAAATACCATATGAATTTTGAAATTTAGTGAGAAATGGAAGAGTAGAAGAAAAAAATTGTTATTTAATTTCTAAGCTTGTAAATTTCGAATAAAATGGGGAATTTTGCTAGGTTGGTTCTAGAAATTTATTCTATGATACAAGAGCATTATTTTTTATATAACCCTTCATTAAAATAATTTTAGTTATTAAAGGAATGAAGATTTGATAATTTATTCTTAATTTCTAATAATAATTCGATAATTCCATGTTAGTATATAAAATTATTCTTAATTATTTTTCCTATGATTTATTCTATCATCTAAGTGTGTGTTTGAGAGTGTTTGAAATGAGTGAGAAAGAAATATGAGTGAAAATGGGAGAAGCTGGGGAAAGGTCTCTCAATGTATCTCCCTCCCTCTCATGCATCGGTTCTCTCTCTCTCTCTCATACCCAATGGAAATATTTGCAGCCAAATGATGTTTAGTAGGAGGTGATCATTAGCTAGGAAAAGGCTCTTCATGGGTTGGTAAAAAAAAAGGTGGGATCATGCTTGTCTTTAAGGCCATGGCCGGCGCATATAGGGGGTTCAAGGGTGGGATTTAATTTTTATTTCATCCCTAATACTATATATATTAATCATATATTATCATAGATATATAATACAAGCCATTAAAAATAATTAAAACATTATATGGTAATAATTCGAAATTATCGCTAATAATCGAGAAAATAGGAATAAAATTATAAATTACATATTATTGATACTCATGTCAAAATCGATCTAAATACACTCATATATATCATAATATATGATTTAGATAATAAATAGTAGCATAGGATAAAATAATGGTATCATTTTATGTGAAAAACCCTAGTTTAATTAATTAGGTTTTCGAAATTGAGTATATATACACTATCGAGTTTTATAGCTCCAAGATTGATTTTAATGCTTAATAATACTTATATATATTATAACATATAGTTTAGGTACCATAGGATAATTTAAGGTATCATTTCATGGGAGAAAACCCTAGTTTAGGCAATTTGGGTTTTCGAAAATGTCACGACCCCATTCCGGACCAACCCGGACTGGAGGGCGACTAGTACTAGGAGTAGTACTTTAGGGGTTACATGAATAAAATGGAGAAGCATAACGATAAGCTAACATGCTTGAACAGAATATGGAATGATATTATATTGTTTTTGAAAAGGGTTTAGGCCATCGGACCCCAAAACTTGGCCTGATCCGATGGGCCTCAATAGTTTAAAACATAAAGCGTAAATAAGGGAGTTCAGAGTGTAGCAGCGGAAAGTGTGTGAATACATATATGACGATATGCATCCAAGGTATAAACCACAAATTCAATTAAACCGGTCAAGGACACTGGACTCCTCAACACTTTCCCCATCATCACCATCGGAGCTCAACCTGCACATTTAAAAACAAACATGCAGGGCTAAGTACAAGAAATTGCACTTAGTGGACTTATGCCGAAAACATTTGGTTGATTTGGATTACGCTGCCAATATTGGGTAAGTCACAAGGGTTTTAGTTAAAATGCCTCAGGCTTACCAAATCATTTTCGTCAGACATAGCTCGGCCGAGCATTTTCTTGGTGTGTATGGTCCGTATCTCATAGTCACAATACATAATAATAAATAAATAAATAAACGTCGAGAGGGAGGCCTCCCATCTACGACGCCGTGACCGGCCGTAATCCCGCTGACAAAGACACAAATACTCTGCAAGCATATGTTAACACAACAGATAGTTCCAACCTTCACGCCAATCCTAGCTGGGCATTTATCATCCCAAGCACAGACCCGACATTAAAAAGGTTGGGTGCTACCACAACAATTGATATAATAGTTCCAACCATCTCCACAGCCCTACCCGGGCATAACAGATAGGATCCATACACAAAACGAAATATTTTTGGCAGGTAATGCAGTAAAACATTTGATAAACAATCGTAGTATAAGTGCTGTAAGTAAATTCATTTGATATGACAGTAAGGTCATATTTTTGAAAACAAGAAGCCCATTTTTGAGATAAGAAGGGAAAGCCCACCTGGACTATGGTTCGTTGTAAAAGTACTAGGTTCGATCGTTCGTCCAAAATCCCGTCGTTGCGTTTGCGTCCACACCTTTACGAAAAAGCGAGGCTTTAGTACGTCGCTCAAGTCTATCGAGACTCTCGAAAACTTAAGATAACTTTGATATTTCATATCGATGTGAGACTGAATTCCTTAGTGAATTCAATACGCCTCTAATACGTATACGATTGACTTTTCTCGTTCCTCGAGATACGTTCAACGTATAAGTACGTTTTTCGATATATGGGTTTCATTTATGAAATCCTTTCTTACTAATGAGGTATCATACTCAATTAGTATATCTTACGCGTACTGACGTATTTATAAACGTATAATCGTACGTTTGACTTTGAAAAGTCAACGAAGTCAACATTGGTCAACAAAGTCAATGATTTTGACTTTTAAATAGTAATTTCTTACTATTTTGCTTTATAAATCGAATTTAATCGATTTGAAAACGTAAAGTCCTATTGCTCGATTTATCTTGTAAATCAAGGACTTATGATTATTTTCGTATTTTTAATAATCCTTTTTATGAATAAAAACGTATTTTGGTATTTTAAAACGTTATAAAATGAACGTTCGTCTCAAACATAGCAATCTATGTTTATGAAATTTTGTAAAATTTAAAAACTGTCCAGAATACTATTTTAGAAAATTTTCATTAATAAACTGTTTTAAAAAGGATTTTAAAATCCTTTTATATCATCGAAATTTTCGATAATTAGACTAAAAATACTAAATGACTTTTGAAAATTTTTCTAAATTAATATAGTGTATTATTATACACTATGGTCCAGAATATGAATTTATGAAATTCATATAACACTGTTTGCTAATTATATATATATATTTACACATATATATATTTTCGGTAATTCACAATAATGGGGAATAATTATCCAAAAATTCCCAAAATTGATATATACCTATAATAACATCCCAACATCAGTATATAATATTTATATAACCCATAGTTCATCATAACTATTTATTTCACAATATGTAACATTATTTACGAGACTAACAAGTTAATTACCAAATAAATAGCAAACAATTTCTAAAAATTCTAAATAAATTCTAACATCAATAAACATTATATTATAACATTATAACATCATAACATCAACCAAAATAATTTAAATCGTCACCATATGAGCTTTGCAAGCTCTCGGCTTTTTTGATTTTAATTAGTATTTGGTTTTCAAAATTCCAACAATTATATACTATGTTCATGCACTATAGTGTATTAATATAACATCATATAATTTATCAAAACTAATTAAATCATCACCTTATTGAGCACATAGCTCACGGCTTATTTGATTTAAATTAGTAAATGATTTCAAAATTCTAATTAATTCACACAATGTATAAACAATATACTAAAGCATTAAAACACCATTATATGTTCAAAATAAAATCATACATCAACAAATATTTTCCAAAGGCTCACGGATTACTTAAAAATTATGTATTTGATTTTCAAAATTCTAATTAAATCATATAACATATAATCAATACATTAAAGCATTAATATGTCATTATATGATTAAAACAAAATTATACACCAAGGTATTTATCTAAGAAGCTCACGGCATTATTTAAAAGTATACCTAGGGTTTTCTAAACTTTTCCAAATTAAAACCATGGATTATAAACAATAATCCATCTCTAAAAAGCTTAGGAGGTAATCGGTCAACACTAGCTATTTTATAAAATTTTCCAAAATTATTTTAAACATATCATTTGGTTCGAAAATAATATAAACATGCTAGATTCATTTAAAAATCAAATGAACAACAACATATGATTATCTAAGCATACATTTCATATATTTCTCAAATAAATCATCAAGAACAACATTCTCATGCTCAAGAACATTTAAAACATGCATAACTATATATATATTATTCGAACATACATAAATATATATAAGAGCATGCTCGATTTTCTTGAACCAAAGATGATAAAAATCGAAGCTTTTGTGTCTCATTTACCTTGGTATGGTATAGGATCAAGGAACAAGTATGGTATGAAGGTTGAGGAGAAGAAGTGAAGGAGAAAGGAAGAAGAAGTTTTCGAAAATTTGGGGGAGAGAGGCTCGGCTATTTGGAGCAGAAAATGGGGGAGAAATGGAGTGAATGAGAGAGGTGAGGAAGTATATTGAAAATGGGGTGAATGGGAAGAGTCTCCCCCCTATCTCTCTCTCTCATTTACACGATTTTCAGCCCAAAATTGGGGCAAAATCTGTAGCATAATGATGAAGGTTATAGTGATGATTAGGCTAAGTAAAAAGCTAAGCCATGCATTGGGTAGAAAATAGGTGGGTGCATGCTTTGTTTAATGAGGGTGGCCGGCTGTTTTAGGGTGTTTTAGGGGTGGGATTTAATTTATTTTGTACCATAATACAATGTATTAATCACACATGATCATATGATATATAATACAAGTCATTAAAATAATTAAATCAAGATATTGCACATATACGAACTTACCGATATTAAATTAAGAAAATAGGAATAAAATACAATTTACACCTATTATTGGTACTCATGCCATTTTCGATCCAAATATACATATATATCATAATATATGATTTAGATATTAAATAATATCATAGGATAAAATTATAGCATTAATTAATGCATAAGAAACCCTAATTTCAAAATTAGATTTGAAATTTATAAAAATCTGTTTCGATTTTTAATAATCTAAAACTGATTTCATAGCTTAATAACACTCATATATATCATATTATAAAGTTTAGATATCATATGATAATTTAATAGTGTCATTTCATGTGAAAAACAAAAGTTTATAAACTTAGGGTTTTTGAAACTTTCAATATTAAATCATCGAATTCTAATAGCTGAAAATTCGATTTTTAATAATTAATAATACTGAAATTATATAAAATATTAATAGGAAATTAATTATTATAATTTCCTGAGCATTAAACTCATTTTACAAAACGCCTCAGACGCCGACGCTCAAAACGTCTCAAACGCTCAAAATCGACTCATCTCAAAATGGTCGCAGTAAGTTCGTACTTACTAAATAAATATATTCCTTTTAATAAAGGAATTAAGATGGAAATTAATTCCAAGCTTCACTGCTCAGAAAATTTCATGAAAAGCTGACGTTCGATACGCGTTTGACGTTAAAATATATTGACGAATCATTTCGTAATGATTCAATCCTTTAATTCACAATCCTTAGTGGATTATGAAAGGAATTCGTCATAACGATATCGTATCGAAATCACCAGATTCGATGCCGTAAAAAGATAATATACGGCAAAACCCTAATTACGGGTTTAGAATACCGTAATCGTATATTCGTTTCTTTGGAATATTACATTCCACCCCCCTTACGAAAAATTTCGTCCCGAAATTTGTATACCTTTAGAAAATAGATCGGGGTATTTTTCTCTCATTGCTTCTTCAAGTTCCCACGTGGCTTCTTCTTGTCCGTGGTGTCTCCACAGCACTTTTACTAACGGAATCGACTTGCTCCGTAGTTGCTGAACTTTGTGGTCAAGTATGGCTGCGGGTTCTTCCTTATAGCTCATGTCTGGCTCGAGGATCACGTCGTCTTGATGAATCACGTGCTTTGGGTCGTGAACGTATTTTCGTAATTGTGAGACGTGGAAAACATTATGGACATTTCCTAGGTTTGGCGGAAGAGCCAACCTATAAGCTACTGGACCTATCCTTTCTAGGATCTCATAAGGTCCTATGTAACGGGGTCTAAGCTTTCCTTTCAGGCCAAACCTGACAATCCCTTTTGATGGAGAGACCTTAAGAAATACTTTGTCTCCATCCTCAAACTGTAGCTCAGATCTACGCGTATCAGCGTAAGATTTCTGTCTGTCCTGAGCCTCTTTTATCCTCATCCTAATTTGTCGAACGATTTCGATCATTTCACTCACCGCATCAGGCCCTATGACTTTTCTCTCACCGACTTCATCCCAATAAAGTGGTGATCTACACTTTTTGCCATACAAGGCTTCGTATGGGGCCATGCCGATCGTCGCTTGATAACTGTTGTTGTAAGCAAATTCAATCACGTAAAATATCTTCCCATTTTGTACCGCGATCCAAAATTACGCCTAAGCATATCTTCTAGTGTTTGATCGTTCTCTCGATTGTCCATCGGTTTGTGGGTGGAATGTTTGTCTTCAAGTTTAATCTTGTACCCGCCTTTGCAAGCTAATCCAAAATCTGGATGTGAACTTGGAGTCTCGATCAGAGGTAATAGATTTTGGCACTCCATGTAGTCGTACAATTTCCTTAACATACAGCTGGGCCAACTTATCAGATCCATAAGTGCTTTGAATAGGTAAAAGTGAGCACTTTTGGTAGCTATCCACAATTACCCATATGGCTGTGTTTCCTCTTCTCGATTTGGGTAAGCTTGTAACGAAATCCATCGTTATATCGTCCCACTTCCATTCGGGATTTCAACGGTTGTAACTTCCCATAGGGTCGTTGGTGTAAAGCCTTCACTTGTTGGCAAACAAGACAAATGTTCTCTGAAGGAAGCTATGTCTCGTTTCATGCCTTCCCACCAAAAATTTTCCTTCAGGTCCTGGTACATCTTAGTACTACCTGGGTGGGCGGTGTAGGGCGTATCGTGAGCCTCACTCATGATTTCGTTCTGAAGCTCTGCGTTGTCAGGAACGCATATCCTACCTTCAAACAATAAGGCGTTATCCGGCGCCTCTTGGAAATTCTTGAATCCTTCAGACCTTAGTCTTTCTCGGATCTTTTCCAACTTTTCCTCAATCCTTTGTTTCTCGACAATTCTCTTTCTTAGATCAGAGGTCAGTGTGAGTGTAGCGATACAGCTCACGATTGTTCTGGGTGGTTCAACTAGTTCAATCTTCATCCTGCCAAACTCTTCAACGAGTTTTTCCTCTTGTACAAAGAAACATCCTAACTTGGTATGGCTCTTACGACTCAAGGCGTCAGCTACTACATTTGCCTTGCCCGGGTGATAGTTAATACCACAGTCGTAATCTTTCACCAGTTCAAGCCATCTTCTTTGTCTCATATTCAGATCTCTTTGTTCGAAGAAATACTTCAAACTTTTATGATCCGTGAAGATCTCACATCTCACACCATAGAGATGGTGTCTCCAAATTTTTAGGGCATGAACTACAGCTGCTAATTCCAAATCGTGGGTTGGGTAGTTCAGCTCGTGGGGTCTGAGTTGTCGAGATGCGTAAGCTATCACTTTTCCTTCTTGCATCAAGACACAACCCAGCCCAGTCTTAGATGCGTCTCAGATAGACTACGCACTTTGTCTCGCTTCGGGACCGCTAGGCGGTGCACTGGTCAATTTCTCTTTGAGTGTTTGAAAACTTGTCTCGCACTCATCAGTCCAATTAAACTTGATTCCTTTCCGGAGTAGCTGGGTTATTGGCCTTGCAATCTTGGAGAATCCTTCGATGAATCTCCTATAGTAGCCAGCTAATCCTAGGAAGCTTCTAATTTCGTGCTGTGTTTTAGGTGATTTCCATTCCTGCACGGCCTCTACCTTGGCTGGATCTACTTTTATACCTTCAGCAGACACGATGTGTCCAAGGAACATAACTTCCTTCAGCCAAAACTCACATTTGCTAAACTTAGCAAAGAGTCTTTCATTTCTCAAGGTTTGCAAAACCGTCCTTAGATGTTCCTATGATCCTCTTCATTCTTTGAGTAGATAAGGATATCATCTATGAAGACCAAAACGAATTTATCCAAAAATGGATGAAATACTCTGTTCATGAGGTCCATGAACACGGCTGGTGCATTGGTTAATCCGAATGGCATAACTATGAATTCATAGTGGCCATATCTCGTTGAATGCGCCTTGATACATCTTCAGTCCGTATTTTCACCGATGGTACCGACTTAAGATCAATTTTGGAGAATACACCCGCTCCTCGCAATTGATCAAACAGGTCATCAATTCTGGGTAAAGGGTATTTGTTCTTTAGTGTCATCTTATTTAGTTCTCTATAGTCGATGCACATCCTCAAAGAACCATCCTTCTTCTTAACAAACAAAACAGGTGCTCCCCAAGGTGAAACACTCGGCTAATGAATCCCGCATCCGTAAGCTCTTGGATTTGGATTTTCAGCTCTTCTAGCTCCTTTGGGGCCATCCTATAGGCGCCTTCGACATCGGGGCTGACCACGGCTCGTGTCGATGGTAAACTCTAGTTGTCTCATTAGGAGGTAGTCCCGGCAGATTTTAGGAAACACGTCCGGAAATTCTCGGACAACTTCAATGTCTTCTACCCGCGCTTCGGGTTTATCTTCATCGTTTAAATAAACAAGGAATGCATGGCATCCCTTCTGGTTCATCATCCTCCTAGCTTGTAGTGTTGATACTATCGGAATCCTCCTTCCCATGCTGATTCCGTGAAAATGCGTAGCTTCTTGACCAGGAAAGTGAAACGAAATTTTCCTTTCCTTACAGAGAATCGTGGAATGATTCTTAGCTAACCAGTCCATTCCTAGGATTATGTCTACATCGTCCATGGGTATTATGTTTAGATCGTTAGCCAGAACCTTAAGTGATCCTAATGTCAACTCTAGGTTCGAGCAAAAGTGTGTAACGGTCATAATTCCTCCTATAGGCGATGAGATTCTCATATCCTGGCTTGATCCGTCGCACCTAAGGCCCAAAGATTTCACGCATGATTTTGCAATAAAAGAATGCGAAGCACCGTGTCGAACAAGATTATAACGGTGGGTTGAGAAGAACTCCCATACCGCCAAGTTTCCTTGGTTCTCCTGCTCGCCTCCCGTGCGGCGTAGGCTCGCCCGAGCCGGCCGAGGCCGACGGGCGCCGGTCCCGCTGATTTGGCGGTTGTTGCTGGCGGTTGCCGCCACGCTTGGCGTTAGCGCCGTGGTTGTCGCCCTGCTGTTGTTGGGCGGTGGTTGCCGCCACCGCTGCTTGCGGATTTGTTGTTGTGGCGATCGCCACCGCTATTCTTGCCGGAGTTGTTGTTGTTGAGGCCGGGTGTTTGCCACCGGAGTTCTTTGGGGTTGGGGTTGGCCGAACTGCCGCGGTGGTGGGCTGAAGTCAGATAGCCCTCAATGGCTGAGCATTGCCCGGTTGGTTCGGCCTTCCATCCGAACGTGACATCGGGCAATTGTTGGCGTAATGCCCATTTGCCCCGCATTTATAACAGCTTACCACATTTGCCGTGCACACACCCTTGTGTGTCCTATGGCATCGAGGGCATTGAGGTGTCCTCGACTGTTCATGTGGTCCCCTTGCTGGTGGAGCATAACCTGCTCTCTTCCAGCTTTGTCCCTGCTGCGCCGGGTTTCCTTGCCACGGGCGCTTGTGACTTGCTTCTCCGTAGTTTCCGCGGTTGTTATTTCCGCGGTTGGGCTCCCAGTTCCCTTTTCCCTTATCCGAATTACCGTGTGCCTGAGACGACACTGTCTTATTCTCGCTCATAGCCGCCTCAATATCCAAAGCTCGTGCTAGAGCTTCGGTGTAAGATAGGTCTCCATGGCTGGCAAGAGACATGCGTATCTCCATTCTCAGCCCTGACCTGAACTTTTCCGACATCTTAAAGTCGGTGTCTACTAGATCCGGCGCATATCTTGACGTCTTGCAGAAAGTGCGATCGTAGTCGGTTACGGATAATTTTTCTTGTTTTAGCAGAAAAATTCCCGCTCTTTTCCCCTATAACTTTTGGGATATACTTTTCATACACCACTTTTGAAATCCTCCCACGAGAATTCCTCCAGCTGTTCTGCTGTAAAAGTCTTCTTTCTGGCTTCCCACCAGAAGTCAGCTGGTCCAACCAGCTGGAAAGTAACACACGACAGCCTTTCTTGTGCCGTGCATCTTAAGAAGGTAAAGATCCGTTCAATAGCCCTGACCCATTGTTCGGCTTCTTCCGGGTTGCCTTTCCCGTTAAAGACAGGAGGGTTCTGTCTTAAAAACATTTCTTCGATCCTGCGATCGGGTTGAGGTGGAGGTTGTGGTTGGGGATTGTCTTCCGGCTCTTGTTCGGGGACTCTACCCCTTCCTCTCGGCCTTCCCCGTCCTCGACCTCTGGGTTCCTGCTCCGGATTCCTTCTCGGAGGCATGCTGCTATGAAAAACAAGTAATCATTAGGCATTTATTCCTTTCACAGCCCACATCCACTCACACTGTTTTGGGTCTTGTCGTAAAGCGATCCCAACAGAGTATAACATTCTTAACAAACATAACTTGCCGCAAAAGCCCTATTAGGGTCAGGTGTATATATATATATATCCAAAAATTTCTGCCATAGGCAGGATGTTCAAAAACAGCGGGTAAACAGAAAACATAAATCCCGGCCCACACGGCCTAAAAAGAGAATTCGAGTTATAGAACTAAGGTGCAACAAAAGAAAAAGAGAAAAGCTAGCACACACGCTAGACCTAACAAAACAAATTCTAATTAAGACGTCGCCTAGTGCCTTCACGAGGTCTTTTCCTATTCCGTGTCTTCCTCAGGGTCTTCCTCCTCCTCCGAATCATCTTCGCTGTCCGAAATGTCCATACGGGGTAGTCCCCTGGATGGTCCGGCTCCATTGCTTTCCACCATCGGTATATCTCGCATGGGGTTAAAAGCGGTGGTCGCATTCGCCCGAGGCTCGTAGTCGGGGCGAATCGGACTGTAGCATATTCGAGTCGGGTCATAGCACGGAAGGCATCCGATACTCTCATCCGTCTTTGTCCGGTGAAAGTGCTCGACCGGTGGTATGGCTGGGACCATAGGTGGTGGAGGTGGTACTGTGGACGACGGGGTGTCCGGCAGTGGGGTGGAAATACCGGCTCTCCCAAGGCTCTGGGGCGTCTTGCCTATCCACCTCAGACATCCTACCTCGCCCACTCGATGCATGGGGTATCACCGATCAACCTGCCTCGGAACCTCAAGGTACAGCCACTGCGACTCATCCCGCCAAGTGTACTCCCGTGGAGGAGATAGGTCCCATCGGTGCGGCTCCATAGATATCAGTACACGTAAGTCGGTGACTCACGAACACAGGCGATCCCCAATCAAATCATAACACAGGGGAATGCGATAGATGTAGTCTCCTCGATACCTCTCGGCATAACCATCCTGTGCAAGGGAGTATAGCTAGGAGCCTCTTGATGCCATCGTGGTCGGTTGCGCCATAGGCTCGGGCGCCCTCCACAACCAAGGTAGTACGCCGAAACTCACCTAGGTCTTCCCCGGCGCACATCCAACTTTCCCTATAGGTGCGCATCAACTCCTCGGGTGGGGCATGAGGTCCTACCTCCTCCTAGCGATATAGCGCATCTCCTCCATCTGCTACGGTAAAAGAAAAGAAAACTAACGTAAGCCAACTATCGTCATCTTAAAATAGAAAGGATAGCATAACGAGAAGCAACTAGGCTAGAACTAACAATTCTATAAGGTAGGCATCATCATAATGTACAATATATATCACAACTTACTTTCTTAGTCTTATCCAAACATATACATATAGCTAATGATATCTTAACATACACTACGAGACCCTTGTCTTATATCACACACTTAAGCTAGAGTTTAACAGACTCTATCGTATTCTGGGGACAGAATTAGGATTCTGTTCTTCATAACAAATGAAGATCAGTGCGTTAGGAGTACGTAGGTGCAGACCATGCGTAAATCGGAGTCCTAACGAGGGAGATCTAGCTAAAACAAATCTACTGCGCAGTGCAGGAAATTTGCGCGATTGTGTAAAAATATCAATCAAGGTGTATGACGACGTAATACGTCTATCATCTTCGGGTTCTTAAGTCGAGGCTGAACATCCTGAAGCCGTAGTGACGTCCATGTCGTGATTCGTGTTGCTGGTCACTTGTGTCGAAGTGATGATGGAGTGCCGGCGTCATTCAGCTTAAAGGTTGGGGTCGTCCTCGTTCGTCCTTCTCGCTCGTCTTCCGTCGTTCGTGCTCAAGGGTATCATTACTTTCATTCTTCCTATCGTTCTTTTGTTCGTATAAGGAAAAGAAGTTCGTACATCTACGTTCTTTCACGATACGTGGGCATGCTCCTTAGAGTCTAAGTTCGTCTCATGATAACATATCATTCATCATGAATAAGATTTTGAAAGTCGGAAAGTAAAGTTTTATTTGCAAATTTGGAAGTATGATTTCAAAAGACAATCATGATCAACTCATATGCATATAAAAATGAATTCGTTTGTTTCATGTTGATCATTCAACTCGATACTACCATACACTTCCATCTCAATACCTGAGCAATTGTATTGGCTCACTTCAAAAATTTTGGAAAAATTTCTTTCTCGACTTCAAAAATTTTCAAAATAATAAAATTTCTCAAAAGTTCCTCTAACTTGCACATCATGCAGAAGTTTTCCATTTCATGAGTTTGAGAAAGAAATGCAGTTACCTTTTTCCCGGTTGAGCTCGATGTGATGGAGTGTTGAGAGGTCAAGAGGGTTTCTAGAAGTCCAAAGGACTCGATCTAGACTTAGAATAAAAGGTCTTGGGTTTTCAAAGAGCAAAAGCGCTCTGATACCACTTCTGTCACGACCCCATTCCGGACCAACCCGGACTGGAGGGCGACTAGTACTAGGAGTAGTACTTTAGGGGTTACATGAATAAAATGGAGAAGCATAACGATAAGCTAACATGCTTGAACAGAATATGGAATGATATTATATTGTTTTTGAAAAGGGTTTAGGCCATCGGACCCCAAAACTTGGCCTGATCCGATGGGCCTCAATAGTTTAAAACATAAAGCGTAAATAAGGGAGTTCAGAGTGTAGCAGCGGAAAGTGTGTGAATACATATATGACGATATGCATCCAAGGTATAAACCACAAATTCAATTAAACCGGTCAAGGACACTGGACTCCTCAACACTTTCCCCATCATCACCATCGGAGCTCAACCTGCACATTTAAAAACAAACATGCAGGGCTAAGTACAAGAAATTGCACTTAGTGGACTTATGCCGAAAACATTTGGTTGATTTGGATTACGCTGCCAATATTGGGTAAGTCACAAGGGTTTTAGTTAAAATGCCTTGTGCTTACCAAATCATTTTCAGTTCGTAGACATAGCTCGGCCGAGCATTTTCTTGGTGTGTATGGTCCGTATCTCATAGTCACAATACATAATAATAAATAAATAAATAAACGTCGAGAGGGAGGCCTCCCATCTACGACGCCGTGACCGGCCGTAATCCCGCACAAAGACACAAATACTCTCTGCAAGCATATGTTAACACAACAGATAGTTCCAACCTTCACGCCAATCCTAGCTGGCATTTATCATCCGCACAGACCCGACATTAAAAGGTTGGGTGCTACCACAACAATTGATATAATAGTTCCAACTATCTCCACAGCCCTACCCGGCATAACAGATAGATCCATACACAAAACGAAATATTTTGGCGGTGTAATGCAAGAAACATTTGATAAACAATCGTAGTATAAGTCTTTGTAAGTAAATTCATTTGATATGACAAGAAGGTCATATTTTGAAAACAAGAAGCCCATTTTGAGATAAGAAGGAAAGCCCACCTGGACTATGGTTCGTTGTAAAAGTACTAGGTTCGATCGTTCGTCCAAAATCCCGTCGTTGCGTTTGCGTCCACACCTTTACGAAAAAGCGAGGCTTTAGTACGTCGCTCAAGTCTATCGAGACTCTCGAAAACTTAAGATAACTTTGATATTTCATATCGATGTGAGACTGAATTCCTTAGTGAATTCAATACGCCTCTAATACGTGATACGATCGACTTTTCTCGCCCGCCGAGATCGCTCAATGTATAAGCACGTTTTCGATATATGGGTTTCATTTATGAAATCCTTTCTTACTAATGAGGTATCATACTCAATTAGTATATCTTACGCGTACTGACGTATTTATAAACGTATAATCGTACGTTTGACTTTGAAAAGTCAACGAAGTCAACATTGGTCAACAAAGTCAATGATTTTGACTTTTAAATAGTAATTTCTTACTATTTTGCTTTATAAATCGAATTTAATCGATTTGAAAACGTAAAGTCCTATTGCTCGATTTATCTTGTAAATCAAGGACTTATAATTATTTTCGTATTTTTAATAATCCTTTTATAAATAAAAGCGTATTTTGGTATTTTAAAACGTTATTAAATGAACGTTCGTCTCAAACATAGCAATCTATGTTTATGAAATTTTGTAAAATTTAAAAACTGTCCAGAATACTATTTTAGAAAATTTTCATTAATAAACTGTTTTAAAAAGGATTTTAAAATCCTTTTATATCATCGAAATTTTCGATAATTAGACTAAAAATACTAAATGACTTTTGAAAATTTTTCTAAATTAATATAGTGTATTATTATACACTATGGTCCAGAATATGAATTTATGAAATTCATATAACACTGTTTGCTAATTATATATATATATTTACACATATATATATTTTCGGTAATTCACAATAATGGGGAATAATTATCCAAAAATTCCCAAAATTGATATATACCTATAATAACATCCCAACATCAGTATATAATATTTATATAACCCATAGTTCATCATAACTATTTATTTCACAATATGTAACATTATTTACGGTACTAACAAGTTAATTACCAAATAAATAGCAAACAATTTCTAAAAATTCTAAATAAATTCTAACATCAATAAACATTATATTATAACATTATAACATCATAACATCAACCAAAATAATTTAAATCGTCACCATATGAGCTTTGCAAGCTCTCGGCTTTTTTTGATTTTAATTAGTATTTGGTTTTCAAAAATTCCAACAATTATATACTATGTTCATGCACTATAGTGTATTAATATAACATCATATAATTTATCAAAACTAATTAAATCATCACCTTATTGAGCACATAGCTCACGGCTTATTTGATTTAAATTAGTAAATGATTTCCAAAAATTCTAATTAATTCACACAATGTATAAACAATATACTAAAGCATTAAAACACCATTATATGTTCAAAAATAAAATCATACATCAACAAATATTTTCCAAAGGCTCACGGTATTACTTAAAAATTATGTATTTGATTTTCAAAAATTCTAATTAAATCATATAACATATAATCAATACATTAAAGCATTAATATGTCATTATATGATTAAAACAAAAATTATACACCAAGGTATTTATCTAAGAAGCTCACGGCATTATTTAAAAGTATACCTAGGGTTTTCTAAACTTTTCCAAATTAAAACCATGGATTATAAACAATAATCCATCTCTAAAAAGCTTAGGAGGTAATCGGTCAACACTAGCTATTTTATAAAATTTTCCAAAAATTATTTTAAACATATCATTTGGTTCGAAAATAATATAAACATGCTAGATTCATTTAAAATCAAATGAACAACAACATATGATTATCTAAGCATACATTTCATATATTCTTCAAATAAATCATCAAGAACAACATTCTCATGCTCAAGAACATTTAAAACATATATACACATACATATATCATTCGAACATACATAAATATATATAAGAGCATGCTCGATTTTTCTTGAACCAAGGATGATAAAAATCGAAGCTTTTGTGTCTCATTTACCTTGGTATGGTATAGGATCAAGGAACAAGTATGGTATGAAGGTTGAGGAGAAGAAGTGAAGGAGAAAGGAAGAAGAAGTTTTCGAAAATTTGGGGGAGAGAGGCTCGGCTATTTGGAGCAGAAAATGGGGAAGAAATGGAGTGAATGAGAGAGGTGAGGAAGTATATTGAAAATGGGGTGAATGGGAAGAGTCTCCCCCCTATCTCTCTCTCTCATTTACACGATTTTCAGCCCAAAAATTGGGGCAAAATCTGTAGTATAATGATGAAGGTTATAGTGATGATTAGGCTAAGTAAAAAGCTAAGCCATGCATTGGGTAGAAAATAGGTGGGTGCATGCTTTGTTTAGTGAGGGTGGCCGGCGGCTTTATGGTGGGTAGGGGTAGGATTTTAATTTATTTTGTACCATAATACAATGTATTAATCATAGATGATCATATGATATATAATACAAGTCATTAAAATAATTAAATCAAGCATATTGCACATATACGAACTTACCGATATTAAATTAAGAAAATAGGAATAAAATACAATTTACACCTATTATTGGTACTCATGCCATTTTCGATCCAAATATACATATATATCATAATATATGATTTAGATATTAAATAATATCATAGGATAAAATTATAGCATTAATTAATGCATAAGAAACCCTAATTTCGAAAATTAGATTTCGAAATTTATAAAAATCTGTTTTCGATTTTTAATAATCTAAAAACTGATTTCATAGCTTAATAACACTCATATATATCATATTATAAAGTTTAGATATCATATGATAATTTAATAGTGTCATTTCATGTGAAAACAAAAGTTTATAAACTTAGGGTTTTGAAACTTTCAATATTAAATCATCGAATTCTAATAGCTGAAAATTCGATTTTAATAATTAATAATACTGAAATTATATAAAATATTAATAGGAAATTAATTATTATAATTTCACGAGCATTAAACTCATTTTACAAAACGCCTCAGACGTTGACGCTCAAAACGCCTCAAACGCTCAAAATCGACTCATCTCAAAATGGTCGCAGAAGTTCGTACTTACTAAATAAATATATTCCTTTTAATAAAGGAATTAAGATGGAAATTAATTCCAAGCTTCACCGCTCGTAAAATTTCATGAAAAGTCGACGTTCGATCGCGTTTGGACGTTAAAATATATCGACGAATCATTTCGTAATGATTCAATCCTTTAATTCACAATCCTTAGTGGATTATGAAAGGAATTCGTCATAACGATATCGTATCGAAATCACCGATTCGATGCCGTAAAAAAGATAATATCGGCAAAACCCACTAATTACGGGTTTAGAATCAAAATTTTATCGTATATTCGTTTCTTTATAAATATTACGATGTTCTTGTTTGTAAGATTTTTTGTGCATATGTTCTTTATTGATCCTTGATTTTAAAAATTTGCTAATATATGTTAAGTTTGATCTAAATTATTGCATGTGTATTATTTGTAAAGATCTAGCAAAAGCATGTTCAGTTTGAAGCATATATCATGTTTAGAAATTTATTTCGAAAATGTTATAAGGCTTTGGTTGATGATCGAATGTTTTAAAAATTATTTTTGAGGTTGGATTATTGATCTATGATATGAGGAGAGTTCATAGTGATTTATTTGGAATTTTTAGAAAATCCTATGCTTTATTTTTGAAATGACCGAGACATTCAAAAATTATATCTTAGTGTATGATTTTTATTTTAGACATGCAATGGTATATTAATGATCTAGGACCTTGATTATGTGTTATATGAATTTATTAGAATTTTTAAGAACCAAATGCCCAATTATTTCAAAATGACCGAAGCTTTACAAAATTTTATCTTAGTGTATGATTTTTATTTTAGACATGCAATGGTATATTAATGATCTAGGACCCTGATTATGTGTTACATGAATTTATTAGAATTTTTGGAAATCAATTACTCATTTGTTTCAAAAAAGCCGTGAGCTTCAAGCTCAAAATGGTGATGATTCAAATGGTTTTTGATGAATATTATGATGTTATATTGTTATACTATAGTATATGAGCATGGTGTATTTTTATTGGAATTTTTGTAAATTGTTTGGTATTTATTTGGAAAATACCGTGAGCTTAAGGATCTAATCCTTGATGAAGAAATGGTTTATGATGGACTATAGGTTATAAATGTGTTATAAATTAATGTTGGGACCTTGTACTATTTATATAAAATTTTTGAGAATTGTTGGACATATTTTCCAAAATTACCGTGGCCTATTTTTATTGAAAAGGTGATACACGATTTTTATATGGTTAATATTAATACATATTAATGACCATAGTGTATAATAATACACTATATGAATTTAGAAAAAAAACTGGAACCCATTTGGTAATTTTCGAAAATTACCGTGAGCAATAAAGAGAAAATAAGGATTTTTAAATCTTTCTTTTTAGATTAATAATATATTATATGTCTAAAAATTATTTTAGACATATTTGGATTTTATAAAATTTTATAAACATAGATTACTATGTTTATGACGAAACGTTATATTTATTAACGTTATAAGAGAAATATATTGCTTAATGAATAAATGGATTAATATTTAAGAAAAATATTAATAAAGTTCACCGATTTGCGTGACAAATCGAGAATTAGGACTTTACGAAAAGAAATCGATTGAAAAATCGATTTATAATATAAATTAGTAAGGAAATTACTAATGAAAGTCAAAATTGTTGACTTTTAAAGTCAACGTACGGAATACGTTCGATAAATACGCTAATACGCATAAGACGTAACAGTTTAATAATGAAATCTCGTTGATACGAAGAGATTTCATATTTAAAGTCGTTAGAACGAGAAACGTGAGAAAACGTTGAACCTTTTACCCAAAAAGGGTAAAATGGTAATTGATAAACATATCTCGATTTTATCGAAGAGCGAGAAATGTAGCTTAGGTTACACGCTTGAACAGCATATTGAATTCGTTAAGGAATTCAATTTATATCGATATAGAATATCGAAGTTTACTCTAGACTTTGAAAGTCTCGAAATACGTGAACGACGTACTAAACATCGCTTTTACGTAAAGGTGTGGACGCTGACGCGATGACTGGACGTTGACGAGTAATCAAGTTAAGACGAACAATAGTCCAGGTGGGCTTTCTTTCTAAACAAAATGTGACTTTGCTATACTTTCCAAAATGAAATTATTTACGATGCTTATTTCAACTGTTGAGAAAATGTTTACAAGATTACCTGCCAAAAATATTTATGTTTTGTGTATGTATCCTATCCTGAATGAATGATATGAATGTGTTGGATAGCTTCCAACTTATGAATGAAATCGATATCGGATCCTGTGCCGGAAGGCTTATACCTGGCTAGGATTAACTTGTACACCTAAGGTGACTGTGTGCTTGTAATAATCCGCAGTTTAAAAAGCCTAATTACGTTTTTTTTAAAACCCGTAAAATAGGATTTCGCTGTGAAATCAAATCAGCCTGAGATCGAATATGAATTCGATCTATCTTACAAAGGAATGAATTCCTGTTATAAATTCACTGAAAATCGTGAATTTAAGAATCGAAGACTATAACGCTTATCGGCAAAGATATTTTTAACGTCACACGTATCGACAGTTGAAATTTCATAAAATTTTCTAAGCAATCAAGCTTAGAATTTTATTCCTTTATTAATGATTTATATTAGTAAAGTGATTACGAATTATTACGACCATTTCGAGATGAGTCGATACGTAATGTTTTGAGACGTTTTCAAACGTTAACGTTTAGAGATAAAATGAAAGATGGTTTTAATGATCAAGAAATTATAGGAATTTATTCCCTATGATATTTTTATGTAATTACAGTATTATTAAGCATTTAAATAATGCTTGAACATTAGAGTTAATAAAAATCAAAACCTAGTTTTCGAAAACCCTAAATTTTCGAAAACTAGGGTTTTCTTCATAAAATAACGACTTTTAATTATCCTATGATATTAATTATCATCTAATTCATATACTATGATGTGTATATCTATATTTGTCATGAAAAATAATTATTTAGCCTTGGGTTGGCATAAGTGCTGTGTACTATGCTTATATGTGTAACCAAATGTATGTTTTAATTATTTCCACTCTTGTATATATATATTCTAGGTAATTCAGATTTTATATCATTAAAACTCCCACTAAATATATATATTAGCAATTTTCAAGATATCTTGTGTAAGACACTAATGATTAGGAACCCATTAGTGCATAAAATAGTATTATAATGTGAAGAGTCTCTTGTGTGTGCAAGTGAGAGAGAGAGAGCCGAGAGTGAGTGGATATGGGGGGAGGATTTTCAGATTTTCTCATTCCCAACCTCACTCAACCTTTCATACACTCAAACACTCTCATTCTCTCTCAAACATCCTCACATTTCTCTCTCAAACCTCTTCTTCCTCTCACTCTTTTTTCTGCAATACCGTGAGCTTCCTCTCCCATAGCCAAGCTTGATTTTTCTTCTCTTCCTCCATACAACACTTAGACACCTTGATTTTGTTCTATTAATCAGCATACCAAAGGTAGGAATCGAAACAAGAATTGAACTCTTGTAAAATTTTCGAAAATTCTATTAGTCCATTGCATGTGTGTTTGATGATCTTTGTTTGAAATTCTTTGCTATTGCATGTGTGTTAATGATAGGAATAAGAATGATATATGCTCTTGTTTTCAAAGTATATTGCATGTGAGTTTTTGTTTCAAAAACTTTCGAATCTATGGCTATGTTGTGTGCTAAGGATGTGTAGCAAGATGTTTTGAAGCTTAGATCATGTTTTAAAAATTCATTCGAACATGTATGAAAAATTATTGAAATGGCCGAGACCTATGAGAGGTTATTTGGACTTGAATCTATGATCTATGATGTTATGTGTGGCTATACCAATTATTTGAAAATTTTAGAAAAATTCATGCTATTTTTTTATAATAGCCGAGACATATGAAAATATATAGGGGGATGTATGATTTTTATTTTGTACATGCAATATTATATTATTGATCTATGATGTATTGAGAGTGCATATAAATTATTTGGGAATTTTTAGAAAACTCTTGCTATTTTTTTTATAATGACCGAGATATATATATGTAGTTATATGATGATTGATTTTTATTTTGAGACATGCAAATGCATATAATCAATCTATGATTTTATGTGAGACCATAGCCACTTATTCGAAATTTTTAGAAAGTCTATGCTATGTTTTTCCAAAATAACCGAGCATATATATGATTATATGATGAATGATTTTTATTTGAGACATGCAATGACGTATAGTTACTCTATGATGTTATAAAAGTCTATAGTGATTTAATTAGAATTTTTGGAAAATTTTATTTAATTTTTTTTTAAATGGACCGAGACATATATATATATAAGTATGTTGATATGTGATTTTCATTTGAGACATGCAATGATGTTTTATTAATCTAGATATGATTTATGCACCCTATGCTTTAATTGGAAATTTTAGGAAAATCTTACCTATTTTTTTTAAGAATGTCGAGACATGTATATATGTATATGTTGGTGTGTGATTTTTATTTGATACATGCAATGTTATATTATTAATCTAGGATATGATTTATGCATCCTATGCTTTTGTTGGAATTTTAGAAAATCAATTACAAATTTTATTCAAATAAACCGAACGCCTTGAGCTCAACTTGGTGATGAATAAAATTGTTTTGATGTCTATTAAGATGAAGTATTGCTACACTATAGTGTATAAGCATGTTATAATTGTTGGGAATTTTATAAAAATGTTTGATAAGTATTGTGAGAGAGCCGAGAGCTATGATACCATTTATATTGTATAGAAATGTTATATCATGGGTTATATATCATAAATATGATATATACTAATGTTTGGACCATGTAGTAATTTATTAAAAAAAATTAGAAAATTTTTGGACAATTTTCCAAAATATCGAAGCCTATAATGTTAATAAAGTAATGACCGAATATTGTTTGGTTGATATTATAACATATTAATGACCATAGTGTATAATAATACACTACATGATATTAGAAAATTTTTTGGAAACCATTGGGTAATTTTTAATAATTACCGAGAATATTTTTAGGATTTTTAAAGATTTTTAAATCCTTTTAATTAAGTTTAATAATAAATTATATGTCTAAATATTATTTTAGACATATTTCGATTTTATAAGAAATTTTTGAAAATATTTAAGTTAAAAAAATTAAAATAGCCGTGAGCTATTTTTAGATTTGAATAAGGATTTTAAATCCTTAAATTCATTATTTATAATGAATTATATGTTTAAAAATTATTTTAAACATATTATTGAGTTTATAAAAAGAAATCAATTGGAAATTGATTTTTGTGAAAATTAGATATTAAAGTATGACTTAGTAATGAAATTACTAAGAAAAGTCAAAATTGTTGACTTTTGAAATCAACGAACGAAATACGTTCGATAAATACGCTAATACGCGTAAGACGTATCAGTTTACTAATAAAATCACGTCGATACGAAAAGATTTCATGTTTGAAGTCGTTAGATCGAAAAACGTGAGAAAACGTTGAACCATTTACCAAAAGGGGTAAAATGGTAATTTTGAACAAATCTCGTCTCTATCAAAGGACGAGAAATGTTAAACTTAGTATACGCCAAAACAGCGTATTGAATTCGTTAAGGAATTCAATTTATATCGATATAGAATATCGAAGCTTATTATAGACTTTGTAAGTCTCGAAATACGTGAACGACGTACTAAAACATCCTTTTTATATAAAGGTGTGGACGCTGACGCAACAGCTGGACGTTGACAAGTAAGCGAGTGTTAAAGACGAACAATAGTTTCAGGTGGGCTTTATTTCTAAACCAAATGTGGCTTGATTACTTATTTCAACAAACTTTATTTATGATGCTTATTTCAACTGTTGATTAAAATGTTTACAAGATTACCTGCCAAAAATGTTTATGTTTTGTGTATTGTATCCTATCCATGAGATTGATATGAATGATATAAATGTTGTTGGGTAGCTCCCAACTTATGAATGAAAATCGATATCGGATCCTATGCCGGAAGGCTTATACCTGGCTAGGATTAACGTGTACACTAAAGTGACTGCGTGCTGTAAGGACAATTCACGGCCGGTCACGGCGTCGTAGAGGGAGGCCTCCTTCACGATGTTCGACTATGATGTGACGATGAAATGATGACATGGGATATGGATCATACACACCAAGAAAAATGCTTGGCCAAGCAACTTTTATGAACTGATAAAATTGTTTTAGTAAGCACAAGGCATTTTCAACTAAAACCCTTGTGTCTTACCATAATGTTGGCAGTGTAATTCAATTATGATAAAATGTTTTCGGCATGAGTCCACTGAGTGCAATTTTGTACTCAGCCCTGCATGTTTGTTTTTAAAT
Source organism: Salvia rosmarinus (assembly GCA_036937905.1). Lineage (NCBI taxonomy): Eukaryota > Viridiplantae > Streptophyta > Magnoliopsida > Lamiales > Lamiaceae > Salvia > Salvia rosmarinus. The sequence continues at coordinate 27,441,462 of CM072820.1, forward strand.
GTGCAGGTTGAGCTCGGATGTTGATGATGGAGGAGTGTTGAGGAAGTCCAGTGTCCTTGATGTTTTGTTAAGACTTGTTAACCTTGAATACATATCGTCATATATGTATTCACACACTTTCATTGCAACTCGAACTATTTTATGTTACGTCGATGATGAGACAATATGAACTATGAAGCCCTTCGATCGTAATATCCTTTGGGATCCGCTGGTCTAAACCTTTTGTCCGATATGTTATAAATGTATGTTTGGTCTCAAGTATTATATCTCACATGTGATAAGCCTTGTTATAATAGTCTTATGCATCCGTAAATACTATTCCTAGTGTTAGTCCGCTCCATCCGGGTTATCCGGAGTGGGTCGTAACGATGTGGTATCGTAGCGCTTGCTCTTTGAAACCCAAATTCCTTCCAAAATTAAGTCTAGATTGAGTCACTGGACTTCTAGAAATCTACTGGCTATTCTCAACACTCCATCACATCGAGCTCAACTGGGAAAAGGTAACTGGTTCCTTTTAAACTTATGAAATGAAGAATTCTATATGATGATCAAGTTCGAAAGGATTTTGAAAGAAAAAGTTATGACGTTATGACGATAGGAATAAAAAGTTATGAGCAAGGATTTTCTAAATTTTTAATTTTTGAAATCAATTGGTGATGATACGAAGTGGTTAAGTTGAGATGTATGTTTTGAAACGAATCAGAATGATTAAAGATGAACGTATGAAAGCAAGTGGATATGTATAAGTACGTATGAATGAGCTATGATGTTATTTTGAATTTATAATTATGAATCATGAAATTTATGTTGATAACTGGATATGCTATTGTCTTAAGAAGAACGTAGACGATATAAGAAGCATACTCACATATTGAAAGAGAACAAAAGAACGATAGGAAGCATGAATGTAACTTTAGTTTTGATTTTTTTTCGAACGTCAAGAGTTGAACGTAAAGATGATCGAGAACGACGTTGACTATGAAGAATGAAGGATGTTGATATCGTCATCACAACTTTAACGTAAGCGACCGCAATCACAACTTCAACATGCGTGACCGTTGACTTGGACTTCAGAATGCTAAACGTCAACCTGAATACGTGGATGTAATAGTCGTACTACGTCGGCAGCAGCCATAGCGTGCACAACTTCGTCGTCGGCTTTGCCTCGAAATTTTGGCACGATCGCGAAAATTTTCTGTACTGCACAGTAAATTTGTTTTAGATCGTACTCTTTCGTTAGGACTCCGTTTTACGCGTGGTTTTCGCCTGTGTACCCCTAACACTCTGAACTTCATTTTTTATGAAGGACAAAATTCCTTTTTCCGTCTCCGGAATGCACTAGAGTCTGGTTAAAGTTTAGCTCGAGTTTTAATTAGAGCGGAAAACTTATGGTATCTCATATACCTTAGAATGTCATTAGGAGGTTTGTTTCTAAGTAGACTAAGAATGTCATGATCTGTGTACTACCCTTTAGTATTTATCTGCCTTATGGATGGAATAGTTCGTTCTAGCTGCTTAACAGATGTACTAAGTTACCTTATCTGCTTATAGGATATTATTAGTGACTGATATTAGTTTTGATCGTGACAGATGGAGGAAATGCGCTATATCGCGAGGAGAAGGATAGGATCAAACCCTACTCCCGAGGAAATGGTGCGCACATATCGAGAAAGCTGGATGTGTTGTGGAGAGGATCTTGGGGAATTCCTAATGTACTATCTCCGACTCTGGAGAAATGCCCGAGTGTACGGTGTGACTGATTATGACGGTATTAAGCGTCTTCTGACCATCCTCCCATGTGACTGGGAAGACTACGCCCGTGAGGTGTCCGGAGACTATATCTACCGTGCGACCGGAGGTTATGATCTAGTAGGCGATTTACCCAGATTCGTCAGCCACTTGACATATGTGTACAACATTTATGGCGCATCACCGAGAGGACCTTATCTCCCTCCACGGGAGTACACATGGCGTGATGAGTCACCTGAGTGGCTGTACACCGAGGTTCCACGGATAGTCGACCCAGTGGTGCCTCGATATCGGATTGACGAGCGCGACTCGTCCCATGCGGATGGAGCAGCCGGCACTAGAGCTTTGGGAGCTCTGCTTTCCTCCACCGATGTTTGGACACCACAATAGCTCACCACTCCCGCCTACCACCGATGGCGCACCCCTACCGCCAGTTGAGATTTTCGTCAGACAGCACGGATAAGTGTGACAGGTACCCTTGATGGTTATAACCCGATCCATGACAGCTACAGTCCGATTCGTGTTGATTATGGTCCGCTGCGGGACATTCATATGGTAGAGAATAATGGCGCGGGACCCTCTAGAGCACACGGCCAAGGCGATGACTCAGACGAAGAAGAAGAAGAAGATCCCGAAGAGGATGACGAGGAGGAAGATTCTAGATAGGGATGTGGAAGTGAAGTCCGGAAGGACTATGATGTTATTTTATTTATGTTTTGGTTATGTTTATTTAAAAAAAAAAAACAATGATGAAAAGGGAAACATGATTTTTGTAAGGCTATAAAAGCCAATATGCATTGACTCCTTTTGTAATGTTTTGAAAGTCAGTATGTAAGTAATTTCCATTATAATGACTTTTGATCGCAAGTACTTTACCTATGGTACTTTTGCAATTATATATATGACCCGAGAGGGCTTTTGCAACAAAATCGTGTATGACAAGGATGGAATGTTTTATTTGAGTTATTTTCCAATGAGGCTATGATCATATTGTATATATTCAAGTTATAAAAATAATGTATGATGCTAATGATATATTTTATATAAAAGAATGCCTCCTAGATAAGATCCTGAACGAGGAGTAAGGGGCAGAGGCAGACCTAGGAGAAGAGGTAGAACTCCTGAGCAAGAAGAGGAGGATATACCTCAACCACCTCCACCTCAACCTGATCGCAGGATAGAGGAATTGTTCCTAAGACAAAACCCTCCTACCTTCAATGGGAAGGGTAGTCCAGAAGAAGCTGAACAATGGATGAGAACCATTGAAAGGATTTTCACCTTTTTAAGATGCACAACACAGGAACGACTGTCATGTGTAACCTTCCAATTGAATGGACCTGCTGATTTCTGGTGGGAGGCCAGAAAGAAAACCTTTACAGCAGAGCAAATGGAAGAGTTAACATGGGAAGACTTTAAGAGAGAAATGTATGATAAATACGTTCCGAAAAGTTACAAGAAGAAGAAGGAACACGAATTTTTCTTGTTAAAGCAAGAAAAGATGTCGGTAATCGATTATGATCGCACATTTTGCGAGATGTCAAGATATGCTTTGGATCAAGTGGACACGGACCTAAAAATGGCAGAAAAATTCAGGTCGGGTTTAAGGCCAGAAATAAGAATGTCGCTCGCTGGTCTCGGAGACATGACCTATACAGAGGCTCTTACACGAGCTCTAGACATTGAGGCAAAAATGCGGATGATAAGCCGACATCACTCGGATGCGAATCAAAGGGACAAGGGTAAGAGAAATGAGATACAAGTTTTAGTAACACAATAAGGAAGTTTTGAGAACGTGAATAATGCATTTACAAAGTGTGAAGGAGCACAAAGAAATCAAGGACAAGGATGGAGGAAGCCGACTTTTGTTCCTCCAACAAGAGGTCCACAAGAGCAAAGAAGGGCTCTTCCGTGCCCAAAGTGCCAAAACGCACACGGAATGTGCATGGCGGGCGTGAACTGCTTGAGGTGTGGGATGAAAGGACACTATGCAAACTTTTGCCCGGGGTGCGTTCGGAACGATCGTGGGCCGAACCAACCCGGCAATGTCCAACCACCGAGGGCTATCCATTTCAGCCCCAACCTCAACAAAGAAGTACAACCACAACAATGGCAACCACCTCCGCAACAATCGCAAAATAACCATGGCGGCAATCAAGAACAAAGAATGCAGCAGCGGCAGGGCAACCACCTCGACAACGAAGGCCACAACCCGAAGCAACGCCAAGAAGAATAAAGAACCCGCATAACAACAATGGCTTCAAAGAAGGGCAAGCACAACGTCGACCTCGGCCGGCCCAGCTAGGCATATGCTTTGCACCAATGATGAATGAACAGGACCAGGAAACTGGCGGTATGGGAATTCTTCTCAACGTACTGTTATAGTATTGTTCGACACGGTGCTTCGCACTCCTTCATAGCAAAATCATGCGTAGATCTGATGGGACTTAGGGCTATAAAAGCAAATCAGGATATGAGAATCTCTTCACCTATAGGAGGGATTATGACTGTCACACATTTCGCCGAACCTAGAGTTGAACTTAGGATCACTTAGGGTTTTGGCAAATAATTTGAACATAATACCCATGGGTGACGTAGATATAATCCTAGGAATGGACTGGTTAGCTGCAAACCACTCCACGATTCTTTGCAAGGAAAGGAAAATATCATTTCATTTTCCTGGACAAGAAGCAACGCACTTCCATGGAATTAGCATGGGGAAGAGAGTCCCGATTGTGTCCGCATTGAAGGCAAGAAAGATGATGAACAAGAAGGGATACCATGCTTTTCTCGTTTATCTGAACAGAGAAGAAAAGCCGGAAACAAAGGTAGAAGACATAGAAATTGTCAGGGAATTTCCAGATGTATTTCCTAAGGATCTACCAGGATTATCTCCTGATAGACAGTTAGAATTTACTATCGACTTGGAACCAGGATCGGCTCCAGTGTCGAAGGCACCCTACAGAATGGCCCCAAAGGAATTGGAAGAACTGAAAATCCAAATCCAAGAACTGTTGGACCTAGGTTTCATTAGACCTAGTGTTTCGCCTTGGGGAGCGCCTGTGTTGTTTGTCAAGAAAAAGGATGGATCTTTAAGGATGTGTATAGACTATCGAGAGCTGAACAAGATGACGCTCAAGAACAAATACCCGTTGCCAAGAATCGACGATCTGTTTGATCAATTGAGAGGAGCAGGCATATTCTCAAAGATTGACCTCAAGTCAGGATATCATCAACTCAAAGTACGGCCTGAAGATATAGCTAAAACTGCATTCCGAACAAGATATGGCCATTATGAATTTGTAGTTATGCCGTTCGGATTAACAAATGCACCAGCTGTATTTATGGACCTCATGAACCGAGTGTTTCATCCGTACTTAGACAAGTTTGTCTTGGTTTTCATAGATGATATTCTCATCTATTCGAAGAACGAGGAGGACCATAAAGAACATCTAAGAACAGTGTTGCAAACTTTGAGGTTGAAAGACTATTTGCTAAGTTCAGCAAATGCGAATTTTGGCTGAAGGAAGTAATGTTCCTCGGACATATTGTGTCTGCTGATGGAATCAAAGTAGATCCGGCCAAAGTGGAAGCAGTACAAGAATGGAAATCACCGCGAACTCAGAATGAGATCCGAAGTTTTCTAGGATTGGCTGGTTATTACAGGAGATTCATCGAGGGATTCTCCAAAATAGCAAGACCGATGACCCAACTACTCCGAAAGGGATTAAGTACACTTGGACTGCAGAATGTGAGCGAGTTTTCAAAACTCAAAGAGAAGTTAACAAGTGCACCAAGACTAGCGATGCGAAGCGCACAAAGAATATGTGGTTTATACAGGCGCTCAAGAACGGACTAGGTTGCGTTTTGATGCAAGAGGAAAAGTAATAGCATACGCATCCCGCAACTTAGACCACATGAGCTTAACTACCCAACTCATGACTTAGAATTAGCGGCGATGGTTCATGCCTTTGAAAATATGGAGACACCATCTCACGGAGTGAGATGTGAAATCTTCACAGATCATAAGAGTTTGAAATACTTCTTTGAGCAGAGAGATCTAAACATGAGGCAAAGAAGATGGCTCGAACTAGTAAAAGATTACGACTGTGGTATTAAATATCACCCAGGTAAAGCGAATGTAGTAGCTGACGCCTTGAGTCGTAAAAATCAAACTAAATTAGGATGTCTCCTTACGCAAGAAGATAAACTCGTCGAGGAGTTTAGAAAATTGAGGATCGAATTGGTTGAACAACCAGAGACGATCACGAACTGTATCGCTACACTCACCGTGACGCCTGATTTAAGAAAAAGGATCATTGAGAGACAAAGGATGGAGGAAAAGTTGGAAAAGATAAGAGGAAGGGTGAGAACTGGCGAATTGAAGGATTTCCACGAAGCATCAGATAATGCTTTAATGTTTGAAGGGAGAATATGTATTCCCGATGATACTGAAGTTCGGAACGAAATAATGAGTGAGGCTCACGATACACCTTACACCGCCCACCCAGGCAGTACGAAGATGTACCAAGACCTAAAAGAGAAGTTCTGGTGGGAAGGCATGAAACGAGACATAGCTTCTTTCGTAGAACGCTGCCTTGTTTGCCAGCAAGTAAAAGCTTTACATCAACGTCCCTACGGGAAGTTACAGCCGTTGGGTATACCCGAGTGGAAGTGGGATGAGATAACGATGGATTTCGTTACATTCTGATTTACCCAAGTCAAGAAGAGGGAACACTGCCATATGGGTAGTGGTGGATAGACTCACAAAATGCGCTCACTTTCTACCAATTCAGAATACTTATGGATCTATAAGCTAGCCCCGATATATGTAAAAGAAGTTATACGACTGCATGGAGTACCAAAATGTATTACATCAGATAGAGACTCCAAATTTACATCAAGATTTTGGGTAAGCCTACAAAGAGAATTGGGTGCAGTTGAACTTGATCTGAACATTTCACCCACAAACTGATGGGCAGTCAGAAAGGACAATCCAGACTATGGAAGATATGCTGAGAACCGTAGTACTAGATCGAGGTGCAAAATGGGAAGACATTTTACCTCTCATCGAGTTTGCCTACAATAATAGTTATCAAGCGACGATTGATATGGCCCCATACGAAGCCTTGTATGGCAAGAAATGTAGATCACCGCTTTACTGGGATGAAGTGGGTGAGAGGAAAGTAGTAGGGCCAGAAGCAGTGAATGAAATGATTGAAATCGTTCGACAAATTAGGCAAAGAATAAGAGAAGCTCAAGATAGACAAAAGTCTTACGCCGATACACGAAGATCTGAGCTGCAATTTAAAAGTGGAGACAAAGTATTTCTTAAGGTCTCTCCATCAAAGGGGATTATAAGATTTGGTGTTAAAGGAAAACTAAGACCCCGTTTCATAGGACCATATGAGATCCTAGAAAAAATAGGCCCAGTAGCCTATAGGTTGGCTCTTCCGCCAAACTTGGGAAATGTGCATAATGTTTTTCACGTATCTCAATTAAGAAAATATGTACACGACCCAAAACACGTGATCCGTCAAGACGACGTAGTTCTCAACTCAGACATGAGCTATGAAGAGGAACCTACAGCAATAATAGACCATAAAGTTCAACAATTGAGAAACAAATCAATTTCACTGGTCAAGGTCCTGTGGAAACATCACGGACAAGAAGAAGCCACGTGGGAACTAGAAGATGCAATGAAAGAACGATACCCCAGATTGTTTTACTAAGGTATGCAAATTTCGGGACGAAATTTCTTTTAAGGGGGGTAGGATGTAATAACCCGCAGTTTAAAAAGCCTAATTACGTTTTTTAAAACCCGTAAAATAGGATTTCGCTGTGAAATCAATCGTCCGAGATCGAATATGAATTCGATCTATCTTACAAAGGAATGAATTCACGTTATAAATTCACCGAAAATCATGAATTTAAGAATCAAGACTATAACGCTTATCGGCAGATATATTTTAACGTCATTACGTATCGACAGTTGAAATTTCATAAAATTTTCTAAGCAATCAAGCTTAGAATTTTATTCCTTTATTAATTATTTATATTAGTAAAGTGATTACGAATTATTACGACCATTTCGAGATGAGTCGATACGTAACGTTTTGAGACGTTTTCAAACGTTAACGTTTAGAGATAAAATGAAAGATGGTTTTAATGATCAAGAAATTATAGGAATTTATTCCCTATGATATTTTTATATAATTACAGTATTATTAAGCATTTAAATAATGCTTGAACATTAGAGTTAATAAAAATCAAAACCTATTTTTCGAAAACCCTAAATTTTCGAAAACTAGGGTTTTCTTCATAAAATAACGACTTTTAATTATCCTATGATATTAATTATCATCTAATTCATATACTATGATGTGTATATCTATATTTGTCATGAAAATAATTATTTAGCCTTGGGTTGGCATAAGTCTTTGTGTCTTATGCTTATATGTGTAACCAAATGTATGTTTTAATTATTTCCACTCTTGTATATATATATTCTAGGTAATTCATATTTTATATCATTAAAACTCCCACTAAATATATATATTAGCAATTTTCAAGATATCTTGTGTAAGACACTAATGATTAGGAACCCATTAGTGCATAAAATAGTATTATAATGTGAAGAGTCTCTTGTGTGTGCAAGTGAGAGAGAGAGAGCCGAGAGTGAGTGGATATGGGGGGAGGATTTTCAGATTTTCTCATTCCCAACCTCACTCAACCTTTCATACACTCAAACACTCTCATTCTCTCTCAAACATCCTCACATTTCTCTCTCAAACCTCTTCTTCCTCTCCATCTTTTTTCTGCAATACCGTGAGCTTCCTCTCCCATAGCCAAGCTTGATTTTTCTTCTCTTCCTCCATACAACACTTAGACACCTTGATTTTTTTCTATTAATCAGCATACCAAAGGTAGGAATCGAAACAAGAGCTTCAATTATTCTTGAACTCTAGTAAAATTTTCGAAAATTCTATTAGTCCATTGCATGTGTGTTTGATGATCTTTGTTGGAAATTCTTTGCTATTGCATGTGTGTTAATGATAGGAATAAGAATGATATATGCTCTTGTTTTCAAAGTATATTGCATGTGAGTTTTTGTTTCATAAACTTTCGAATCTATGGCTTTGTTGTGTGCTAAGGATGTGTAGCAAGATGTTTTGAAGCTTAGATCATGTTTTAAAAATTCATTCGAACATGTATGAAAAATTATTGAAATGGCTGAGACCTATGAGAGGTTATTTGGACTTGAATCTATGATCTATGATGTTATGTGTGGCTATACCAATTATTTGAAAATTTTAGAAAAATTCATGCTATTTTTTTTATAATAGCCGAGACATATGAAAATATATAGGGGGATGTATGATTTTTATTTTGTACATGCAATATTATATTATTGATCTATGATGTATTGAGAGTGCATATAAATTATTTGGGAATTTTTAGAAAACTCTTGCTATTTTTTTTATAATGACCGAGATATATATATATATATAGTTATATGATGATTGATTTTTATTTTGAGACATGCAAATGCATATAATCAATCTATGATTTTATGTGAGACCATAGCCACTTATTCGAAATTTTTAGAAAGTCTATGCTATGTATTTCAAAAATAACCGAGCATATATATGATTATATGTTAATGAATGATTTTTATTTGAAACATGCAATGACTTATAGTTACTCTATGATGTTATAAAAGTCTATAGTGATTTAATTAGAATTTTTGGAAAATTTTATTTAATTTTTTTTTAAATGGACCGAGACATATATATATAAGTATGTTGATATGTGATTTTCATTTAAGACATGCAATGATGTTTTATTAATCTAGGATATGATTTATGCACCCTATGCTTTAATTGGAAATTTTAGAAAAATCTTACCTATTTTTTTTAAGAATGTCGAGACATGTATACAGTGGCGGAGCTAGGAAATATTTTCTGGGGGGCCGAATTAATAATAATTTTAAAAGATAATAAAATAAAATTATAAATAATAATAATTTAAATAATATAATGAGTTATTATAATTTTTAGAAATTTGATTGATAATATTAATTCACATATAAAATTTTATTATTTGTATATATCTTTTATTTTATCAATATAAAATAAATTATAGAAAAGAAAAGAAACAAAGATTTTATCGACATAAAACAAATAATAGAAAAAGAAAAATGAAAGAAAGATAAAGGAAAATAAGTATAGGAAAAGAAAAAGGAAAATATGTAGCTAAGAGGTATCGAACCACGATCTCCTAAATGAGAGATGAAAATCATAACATATTAGACTACAATAGATTTAGTTATTAAATGTTAAATATCTATAGAGAGAGCACACATGTTTAGTTAAGAGTTAATTCACATATATAGTGTTAATATTTACATACATGTTTATTTATTAACATAAAATAAATTATTTAATAAAGAAAAAAGACCCCAAAATAAAGAGAAGAAATAGAATAGAGAGAAAAAAAAGCACAACCTAAAAAGAAAGAAACATAAGAGAAAAAAAGGAAGGAAAGAAATAGAGGGAAAAAAAAGGAAGAGAGAAGATGAAAAAAAGGGGAAAGAAAAGCCGAGAAAGAGAGAGAAAAAGGAGGAAAGAAAGAAAAAAGAAAGAAAGAAGAAAGAAGGAAAAAGGAAGGAAAAAAAAACAGAAGCAGAACGCGAAAGCAGGGTTTCGACCCTGAGACCTCTTCAAATAACGAAGGCTCCTATCCATCAGACTACCCAGGCCGCTTTGAAATATATTTACATATCAAATATATATCTATTATTTCAAAAAAAGTTGGGGGGCCCAAGGGCCCCCCAGGCCCCAACGTGGCTCCGCCACTGCATGTATATATGTATATGTTGGTGTGTGATTTTTATTTGATACATGCAATGTTATATTATTAATCTAGGATATGATTTATGCATCCTATGTTTTTGTTGGAATTTTTGAAAATCAATTACAAATTTTATTCAAATAAACCGAAAGACTTGAGCTCAACTTGGTGATGAATAAAATTGTTTTTGATGTCTATTAAGATGAAGTATTGCTACACTATAGTGTATAAGCATGTTATAATTGTTGGGAATTTTATAAAAATGTTTGATAAGTATTGTGAGAGAGCCGAGAGCTATGATACCATTTATATGGTATAGAAATGTTATATAATGGATTATATATCATAAATATGATATATACTAATGTTTGGACCTTGTAGTAATTTATTACAAATTTTTGGAAAATTTTTGGACAATTTTCCAAAATATCGAAGCCTATAATGTTAATAAAGTAATGACCGAATATTTTTTGGTTGATATTAGAACATATTAATGACCATAGTGTATAATAATACACTACATGATATTAGAAAAATTTTGGAAACCATAAGGTAATTTTTAATAATTATCGAGAATATTTTTAGGATTTTAAGGATTTTTAAATCCTTTTAATTAAGTTTAATAATAAATTATATGTCTAAATATTATTTTAGATATATTTGGATTTTATAAGAAATTTTTGAAAATATTTAAGTTAAAAAAAAATTAAAATAGCCGTGAGCTATTTTTAGATTTGAATAAGGATTTTAAATCCTTAAATTCATTATTTATAATGAATTATATGTTTAAAAATTATTTTAAACATATTATTGAGTTTATAAAAAGAAATCAATTGGAAATTGATTTTTGTGAAAATTAGATATTAAAGTATGACTTAGTAATGAAATTACTAAGAAAAGTCAAAATTGTTGACTTTTGAAATCAACGAACGAAATACGTTCGATAAATACGCTAATACTGGCGTAAGACGTGTCAGTTTACTAATAAAATCACGTCGATCGAAAAGATTTCATGTTTGAAGTCGTTAGATCGAAAACGTGAGAAAACGTTGAACCATTTACCAAAAGGCGTAAAATGGTAATTTTGAACAAATCTCGCCTCTATCGAAGGACGAGAAATGTTAAACTTAGTATCGCTTAAACAACATATTGAATTAGTTATGAATTCAATTATATCGATATAGAATATCGAAGCTTATTATAGACTTTGTAAGTCTCGAAATACGTGAACGACGTACTAAAACATCCTTTTTATATAAAGGTGTGGACGCTGACGCAACAGCTGGACGTTGACAAGTAAGCGAGTGTTAAAGACGAACAATAGTTTCAGGTGGGCTTTATTTCTAAAACAAAATGTGGCTTGATTACTTATTTCAACAAACTTTATTTATGATGCTTATTTCAACTGTTGATTAAAATGTTTACAAGATTACCTGCCAAAAATGTTTATGTTTTGTGTATTGTATCCTATCCATGAGATTGATATGAATGATATAAATGTTGTTGGGTAGCTCCCAACTTATGAATGAAAATCGATATCGGATCCTATGCCGGAAGGCTTATATCTGGCTAGGATTAACGTGTACACTAAAGTGACTGCGTGCTGTAAGGACAATTCACGGCCGGTCACGGCATCGTAGAGGGAGGCCTCCTTCACGACGTTCGACTATGATGTGACGATGAAATGATGACATGGGATATGGATCATACACACCAAGAAAAATGCTTGGCCAAGCAACTTTTATGAACTGATAAAAATGTTTTAGTAAGCCTGAGGCATTTTCAACTAAAACCTCTGTGTCTTACCATAATGTTGGCGATGTAATTCAATTATGATAAAATGTTTTCGGCATGAGTCCACCGAGTGCAATTTTGTACTCACCGCATGTTTGTTTTAAATGCGCGGTTGAGCTCGGATGTTGATGATGGAGGAGTGTTGAGGAAGTCCAAGTCCTCGATGTTTTGTTAAGACTTGTTAACCTTGAATACATATCGTCATATATGTATTCACACACTTTCCGCTGCAACTCTGAACTATTTTATGTTACGTTTGATGATGAGACAATATGAACTATGAAGCCATTCAGATCGTAATATCCTTTGGGATCTGTTGGTCTAAACCTTTTGGTCTGATATGTTATAAATGTATGTTTGGTCTCAAGTATTATATCTCACATTTGATAAGCTTTGTTATAATAGTCTTATGCATCCAGAAATACTATTCCTAGTGTTAGTCCGCTCCAGTCCGGGTTATCCGGAGTGGGGTCGTGACAGTGCTGTAAGGACAATTCACGGCCGGTCACGGCGTCGTAGAGGGAGGCCTCCTTCACGACGTTCGACTATGATGTTATGATGAAAGGATAAGGGATATGGATCATACACACAAGTAAAGTGCTTGGCCAAGCAGATGTTTATGAACTGATGAAAATGATTTAGTAAGCATAAGGCATTTCAAATAAAACTCTTATGTCTTACCATGATGTGGCAGTGTATTTTTAAATCTGATAAAATGTTTTCGGCATGAGTCCACTGAGTGCATTCTTGTACTCGACCGCATGTTTGTTTTAAATGTGCGGGTTGAAATGATGATGATGATGGATAGTGTTGAGGAGTCGAGGATGCTTTTTGATGTTTACATGTTATGAACCTTGAATACACATCGTCATATGTGTATTCACACGTTTTCCGCTGCAACTCTGAATTATTTACTGTTTTGATGATAAAATGATGTTAACAGTTGAAGTCCGACAGATCACTTGAAATCTTTTGGATCTGTTGGTCTAACATTTCTAGTACTTTATGTTAGTAATATCATCATGTTTGAATCATGCTAAATTACGTACTATATATCCCCGTAACAGCCTTTCATGAACCCTAAGTACTGTTCCTTCAACCAGCCCTCCCTAATCCGTCGTTAGGATTTTAAGGTGGGCTGTGATAGAGTGGTATCAGAGCAGTTTGCTCTTTAAACCCTAAACTCTTCTTTCAAGATTAAGTTTAGATCGAGTCACTAGACTTCTAGAAATCAGCTGACTATACTCAACACTCCATCACATCCAGCTCAACCGGGAAAAGGTAAACGGTTTCTCTCTCGAACTCCTGAAATGAAAAGTTTATTTATAAACAAGATTGAAACCATATGTTGAAGGAAAAAGGGAAATTTCAAAACTCTGTTTTTGGAAATCAATGAAAGTAGACCAATGTTGGGAAAGAAAGAGATGTCATGATGTTATGTTGAAATGAAAATTTTGAGTAAGAAAATTTTCAAAATTCGTTTTTGAAATTAACGAGAGATATGCAAAGTAATTGAATTGGAAATGAATGTATACGTTTGAAATGGATGTGAACTGTCAATGTGGAAAGGATGAATTCAAAGAAATACGTATGTATGAATGAACTGTATTGTCATTCTTTGAAATTTTGTTTTAAATTCCATGTTGGATTATGACGAATGATATGTTATCACAAGAAGAACATAGACGAGTAAGGAGCATGATCACGTGTTACAAAGGAACTTAGACGTATGAACTTCTTCCCTTACATGAACAAAAGAACGGCAGGAAGAACGAAAGTAATGATAGCTTCGAACTCGAACGGCAAAGGACGAATGTGATGATAAACGAGAACGACTTCGACGTTGGAATGAACGACATCAGCATTGACATCGTGACCTCGACATGGCCAACATCGACTGTGACTTTAGCATAAATGACCTTTGTTTTTGACTTCGGAAAATTTCTTTTTATCGGCTTGGATACGTGGACATGGTAGTCGTACTATGTCGGCATTTGCCTCGGATTTTGGCACGATCACGCAATTTTTCTACACTGCGCAGTAATTTTGTTTTACTCCGTCCTCTTTCGTTAGGACTCCGATTTATGCATGGTTTTCGCATGCGTATTCCTAACGCACTGAAATTCATTTGTTATGAAGGACAGAATTCCTATTTCTATCTCCAGAATGCACTAGAGTCTGTTGAAAGTTAGTTCGAGTTTTATTTAGAACAAAGATCTCATAGCATAACATGTACCTTAGAACGCTACTAGGTAATAAGTTTCCGCGTAGAATAAGAAAGATATGATATGTGTTGTACCTTGTGACGTTTATCTACCTTATAGATTGTTTAGTTTAACCGAGTTGCTTATCAGAGATGTACTTAAGTTATCCTATCTGCTTATCGGATGATATTAGTTTGACTTATGTTAGTTTTGATCGTGACAGATGGAGGAGATGCGTTACACCGCTAGGAGAAGGATAGGATCGAAAGCTACACCCGAGGAAGTGGTACACACATACCGAGAGTGTTGGATGTGCTGGGGCGAGGATCTAGGGGAATTTCTGACGTACTATCTCCGACTTTGGAGGAATGCCCGAGCATATGGCGTGACAGATTACGATGGCATCAAGCGTCTCTTGATCATACTTCCATGTGATTGGGAGGATTATGCTCGAGAGGTATCGGGAGACTACATATATCGTGTGCCCGGAGGCTATGACTTGATCGGTGATTTACCCAGATTCGTCAGTCATCTGACGTACGTGTACAATGTCTATGGAGCTGCACCGAGAGGGCCCTATCTCCCTCCACGAGAGTACACCTGGCGTGATGAGTCGCCAGAATGGTTGTACACTGAGGTTCCACGGCAGGTTGATCCGTATACCCCAAGCACGATTGATGAGGCGTGCTCGCCCAAGTGGATAGGCGGCGAGACCGAGGTCTTTGGGAACTCTGTCTTCCTCCGTTGACATTCGGACATCCGTTGCATCCACCACTACCGCCTACCACCGATGACAGCTCCACTACCTCCAAGAGAGCCCTACCGCGGGCAGGCGAGGATGCGAGTGTCGGACCCATGGGATGGTTACAACCGACACGTGCGATTACATTCCGAGACGCGAGGACTACGGGCCGATCTTGCGACATACATATGGTAGGAGATAGCGGAGCGGGACCATCGTGAGTACATGCCCGAGATGATGACTCGATGAGGAATAAGATCCCGAAGAGGATGAAGGCGAGGAAGATTCGGATGAAGACAGTGAAGTGAAGACTTAAGTAGATGCGTAGTAGTTTATGGATATGTTTTGGGCATGTTTTGTTTTGTAAGAAAGTGGTGAAAAAGGAAAACTTGATGTTTTGTAAGGCTATAAAAGCCAGTATGCATGTGATTTCTTTTGTAATGCTTTATAAGCCGGTACGTAAGTAACTTCTTTTGTAAGTAACTATTGACCCTAAAACAGTTTTTCCTATGGCACAAATTTTTCAACATATATATATATATATATGAATGACCCTGAATGGGCTTTTGCGGCAATTTGTGTATGACAAAGATGAAATGTTTTATTAAAGTTGTTTTACAATGAGGATATGATGATATTATGTATGTTCAAGTAACGGAAGTAATGTGTGATGCTAATTATATGTTGTATATAACAGAATGCCTCCTAGACAAGCTCCTGAACAAGGAATTAGAGGCAGAGGAAGAGGAAGACCTAGGAGAAGAGGTAGAATCCCAGAACAAGAAGCTGAGGATATACCACAACCACCTCCACCTCCACCTCCACCTGAACGCATGATAGAGGATCTTTTTCTTAGACAGAACCCTCATGTCTTTAATGGAAAAGGAAATCCTGAGGAAGCGGAACAGTGGATAAGAAAAATGGAACGGATCTTTGACTTTCTAAGATGTACAGCGCAAGAGCGTCTGTCATGTATTACCTTCCAGCTAAATGGACGGTGACTCAAAGGAAGCCGAAAAGAAGACTTTACAATGAATGGATGGAAGACTTCACGTGGGAAGATTTTAAGAAAGAGGTGTATGACAAGTATATACCAAAGAGCTATAGGAAAAAGAAGGAGCACGAGTTCTTCGTGTTAAAGCAAGAGAAAATGTCCGTAACTGATTATGATCGCACGTTTTGTGACATGTCAAGATATGCACTGGATCAAGTGGACAAAGACTTGAAAATGTCGGAAAAATTTAGGTCGGGTCTAAGGCCGAGATAAGGATGTCTCTCTTGACCATGGAGACTTGACTTATCTGAGGCTCTTGGGCGAGCACTAGATATTGAGGCGTGATGCGGAAGAAAAGTCGGTGTCGTTCAAGCGAGATACCGCGGATAAGGGAAAAGGAAGTGGGAAGCAAATCGGGGTAATAGCAACAAGGAAGTTTTGAGAATCGGGTAACAAACGACCATGGCAAGGAAACATGGCGCAGCGGTGACGGGGTTGGAAAAGGCGCTTTTGTTCCTCCGACAAGAGGCCCACAAGAGCAGACGAGGGCTCTTCCGTGCCCGAAATGCCGAGATCGCACAAAGGAATGTGCATGGCGGGCAGTGGGAACTGTTTCAAGTGCTGGATGAGAGGGCACTATGCCAACAATTATCCAGGGGTACGCCCGAAACGATTGTAAGACCGAATCAATCCGGCAATGCCCAGCCACTCAGGGCTATTCAATTCCAGCCCCAACCTCAGCCGCAATACCAGCCCCAGCCTCAACAGCAATTCCAGCAACAACAGTGGCAGCCACCTCAACAACAACAAAGGCGGCAACCACCGCGACAACGCCAAAGAAGAAGCAGGCAGCAATGACGAGAATCAACAAGGGCAAGAACCCGTCGACCTCGGTCGGCCCAAGCTAGAGCATATGCCTTACAATCGGAGGCGAGCAGAATGTAACCGTGGAAACCTCGCGGTATGGGAGTTCTTCTCAACGTACCGATTATAATATTGTTCGATCTGGTGCTTCAGCATTCCTTTATAGCAAGATCATGTGTAGATCTGTTGGAACTTAGAGTGAGAAAGCGAATCGGGATATGAGAATCTCTTCACCTATAGGAGGGATTATAACTGTTACACATATCTGCTCGAACCTAGAGTTGACTTTAGGATCACTTAAGTTTCTGGCGAATAATTTGAACATTATGCCCATGGGTGACGTAGATATAATCCTAGGAATGGATTGGTTAGGTGAAAATCATTCCACGATTCTCTACAAAGAAAGGAAAATTTCATTTCATTTTCCTGGACAAAAGCTACGCACTTCCACGGAATCAGCATGGGGAAAAGAATTCCGATTATATCAGCATTGAAGGCGAGAAAAATGATAAGCAAGAAAGGATGCCACGCATATCTTGTTTACCTGAACGTAGAAGATAACCCGGAATTGAAAATTGAAGACATAGAGGTTGTTCGAGAATTTTCGAACGTATTTCCTAAAGACCTACTAGGATTACCTCCTGATAGACAATTGGAATTCACCATCGACTTGGAACCCGGATCGGCTCCAGTGTCGAAGGCACCCTATAGAATGGCTCCAAAAGAATTGGAAGAACTAAAGATCCAAATTCAGGAATTGTTGGACCTAGGTTTCATTAGACCTAGTGTTTCGCCTTGGGGAGCACCTGTGTTATTTGTTAAGAAAAATTATGGTTCTTTGAGGATGTGTATAGATTATCGGGAGCTGAACAAGATGACACTCAAGAACAAATACCCTTTGCCAAGGATTGACGATCTGTTTGATCAATTACGAGGAGGAGGTGTATTCTCAAAGATTGATCTCAAGTCAGGTTATCACCAACTCAAAATACGGCCGGAAGATGTACCAAAAACTGCATTCCGAACCAGGTATGGCCACTATGAATTCATAGTTATGCCGTTCGGATTAACCAATGCACCAGCCGTATTTATGGACCTCATGAACAGAGTGTTTCATCCATACTTGGACAAATTCGTTTTAGTCTTCATAGATGATATCCTTATCTATTCGAAGAATGAAGAGGATCATAAGGAACATCTAAGAACGGTGTTGCAAACCTTGAGAATTGAAAAGCTTTTTGCTAAGTTCAGCAAATGCGAATTCTGGCTGAAGGAAGTAATGTTCCTTGGACACATCGTGTCTGCAGATGGAATTAAAGTAGATCCAGCCAAGGTGGAAGCAGTACAAGAATGGAAATCGCCGAGAACTCAGAATGAAATTCGAAGTTTTCTAGGATTAGCTGGTTATTACAGGAGATTCATCGAAGGATTCTCCAAAATTGCAAGACCAATAACCCAGCTACTCCGAAAGGGAATCAAGTTCAATTGGACTGAAGAATGTGAGGCGAGTTTTCAGAAGCTTAAGCAAAAGTTAACAAATGCACCGATCTTGGGAGTTAGGAGCGGACAAGGAGTATGTAGTTTATACTGATGCTTCGAAAAATGGACTAGGTTACGTTTTGATGCAAGAAGGAAAAGTGATAGCATATGCATCCCGACAACTTAGACCACATGAACTAAACTATCCAACTCACGACTTGGAATTAGCAGCAGTGGTTCATGCACTGAAAATTTGGAGACACCATCTCTATGGAGTGAGATGTGAGATCTTTACAGATCATAAGAGTTTGAAGTACTTCTTCGAGCAAAGAGGTCTAAATATGAGGCAAAGAAGATGGCTCGAACTAGTGAAGGATTACGACTGTGGTATTAACTATCACCCGGGTAAAGCGAATATAGTAGCTGACGCCTTAAGTCGTAAGAATCAAACCAAACTAGGATGTCTCCTTACACAAGAAGAAAAACACATTGAGGAGTTTAAAAGAATGAGGATTGAATTGGTTGAACAACCAGAGACGATCACGAGTTGTATCGCTACACTCACATTGACGTCTGACTTAAGAAAAAGAATCATTGAGAGACAAAGGATGGAGGAAAAGTTAGAAAAGATAAGAGAAAAGGTAAGGACTGACGGATTAAAGAATTTCCAAGAAGCATCAGACAACGCCTTATTGTTTGAAGGAAGGATATGCGTTCCAGACAACGCAGAACTTCGAAATGAAATAATGAGTGAGGCTCACGACACACCCTACACCTCCCACCCAGGCAGTACTAAGATGTACCAAGACCTAAAAGAAAAGTTATGGTGGGAAGGCTTGGAACGAGACATAGCTTCTTTTGTAGAACGCTGTCTTGTTTGCCAGCAGGTAAAGGCATTACATCAACATCCCTACGGGAAGTTACAGCCGTTGGGTATACCCGAATGGAAATGGGATGAGATAACGATGGACTTCGTTACAGATTTACCCAAATCGAAGAGAGGAAACATTACGATATGGGTAGTTGTTGATAGACTCACAAAGTGTGCTCACTTTCTGCCAATTCAGAGTACTTATGGATCTGACAAGTTAGCCCACCATGCGTAAAGGAAATTATCTGATCGCATCGAGTGCCAAAATCTATTACATCCGATAGAGACTCAAGTTCACATCCGTTCTAGGTTAGCTTACAAAAGAATTGGGCACGGTTGAACTTGACCTGGCATTTCATCCACGGGTGATGGGCAGTCGGAAAGAACGATTCAGACACTAGAAGATATGTTGAGAACAATAGTGTTGGATCGAGGTGCAAAGTGGGAAGATGTTTTACCTCTTATTGAGTTTGCCTACAACAATAGTCATCAAACGACGATTAATATGGCCCGTCTGAAGCCTTGTATGGCAAGAAATGTAGATCGCCGCTTTATTGGGATGAAGTGGGTGAGAGGAGAATTATAGGGCGTAAGCGATAAATGAAATGATTGAAATCGTCCGACAGATTAGGCGAAGAATAAAAGAAGCTCAAGATAGACAGAAGTCTTACGCTGATACGCGTAGATCTGAACTGCATTTTGAAAGAGGAGATAAAGTATTCCTTAAAGTCTCTCCATCGAAAGGGATTATCAGGTTTGGAGTGAAAGGAAACCGAGACCCGCTTTATAGGACCTATGAGATCTAGAGAGGATAGGCCCGATGGCTTTATGGGTTGGCTCTTCCGCCAAATTTGGGGAATGTACATAATGTCTTTCACGTGTCACAACTAAGAAAATACGTACACGATCCAAAGCACGTGATCCATCAAGACGACGTGACCCTCAATCCAGACATGAGCTATGAAGAAGAACCCACAGCAATACTCGACCTTAAAGTTCAGTAATTGCGGAACAAGTCAATTCCGCTAGTCAAAGTGCTGTGGAGACATCACGGACAAGAGGAGGCCACGTGGGAACTTGAAGATACAATGAATGAACGATACCCCCGATTATTTTTCTAAGGTATGCAAATTTCGGGATGAAATTTCTTTTAAGGGGGGTAGGATGT
Organism: Salvia rosmarinus; assembly: GCA_036937905.1. Classification (NCBI taxonomy): domain Eukaryota; kingdom Viridiplantae; phylum Streptophyta; class Magnoliopsida; order Lamiales; family Lamiaceae; genus Salvia; species Salvia rosmarinus. The sequence continues at coordinate 27,462,177 of CM072820.1, forward strand.
AACATCCACAGAATTAAAAGCCTAATTACGGTATTTAAAACCCGTAAATTAGGGTTTCGCCGAAACGACTCAATCAGAATGATATCAAATATGATTTCGATCGTTTACGAAAGAATAAATTCCTTTTAATATTCACTGGGAAGCATGAATTAAGGATTAGAACGTTATAAAGTATTTCGACAGTATTAATTGAACGTCGATAGCGTTTCGATAATTAAAATTTCATGAAATATTATAAGCAATTAAGCTTAGAATTAAATTCCATTATTAATGGAATAAATTAACAAAGTGACTTATTACGACTATTTTGAGATGAGTCGATAATCAACGTTTTGAGACGTTTCAAACGTTAACGTTTAGAGATGAATTGAAAAATGGTTTTAATGATCAAGGAATTATAATATTTAAATTCCTATGATTATTATATGTAATTACAGTATTATTTAGAATTAAAACAATGCTAGATCATTAAGAATTGATCGAGATCAATTTTTCCAATTTTCGAAAACGCTAATTCGAAAATTAGGGTTTTCTCACATAAAATGATACCATTAATTTTTCCTATGATATAAATTATCATCTAAACCATATGTTATGATATATATAACTATGAATGGCACGAAAATGATATAGGTACCTCTTGAGTACGAAAATGCCGTGACCTAGGGTTATAATTTCATAATTCACAATTTCTTTAGTGTATACCTTGCTATGCTTTGTTTTAATTAATCAAGTGATATGTGTTTATATTTAGGATTGTATCTTGATTAATATATAGTATCAATACATGAAATAAATAAAATCATCACCCTACACCCCTAGAGCCGTCGGCTCTCTTACCTATATTGCATGGGTTGAGTTAATCAAAGCCCATCATTAGTGTGAGGAGTGTTAAACCCATGTTATGATCACTAAGTGAATCATAACCCACTATTAGAAGGCTTCCATATATTTTATTTATTTTCTTGTGTGGTAACAGAGAGAGAGAGAGGGATATAGGGTAGGATCCTTCATTTTTTTTTTCTCATTTCACTCACTCAACACTTTGTGAACACTCAAACACTCCCATTTCTCTCCCAATTTCAGCAAAAAAACCGAGAGCTCCTTCCCCTCCCCCTTGAAAAATTTTTGTGTTCATCTTCTTCCTCTCTTTCACAAAGCTTAGCCTATACACATATCTCCTTAAATCCATACCATTGTAAGGTAAGGATCGATCAAGGTTTCAATTTTTCTTTGATTTTTACAAAAAAATCGGAAGGTGGGTCTTGGTTAATGAATGTGTTCATAGTGTTCTTGTTTGTAAGATTTTTTTTTTGCATATGTTCTTGATGATCATTGATTTTAAAAATTTGCTAATATATGTTAAGTTTGATCTATATTATTGCATGTGTATTATTTGTAAAGATCTAGCAAAAGCATGTTAAGTTTGAATTAATATAATGTTTAGAAATTTATTTCGAAAATGTTATAAGGCTTTGGTTGATGATCGAATGTTTTAAAAATTATTTTTGAGGTTGGATTATTGATCTATGATATGAGGAGAGTTCATAGTGATTTATTTGAAATTTTAGAAAATCCTATGCTTTATTTTTGAAATGACCGAGACCTTCAAAAATTATATCTTAGTGTATGATTTTTATTTTAGACATGCAATGGTATATTAATGATCTATGACCTTGATTATGTGTTATATGAATTTATTAGAATTTTTGGAAATCAATTACTCATTTGTTTCAAAAAAGCCGTGAGCTTCAAGCTCAAAATGGTGATGATTCAAATGGTTTTTGATGAATATTATGATGTTATATTGTTATACTATAGTATATGAGCATGGTGTATTTTTGTTGGAATTTTTGTAAATTGTTTGGGATTTATTTGGAAAATACCGTGAGCTTAAGGATCTAATCATTGATGAAGAAATGGTTTATGATGGACTATAGGTTAAATTAATGTTGGGACCTTGTACTATTTATATAAAATTTTTGAGAATTGTTGGACATATTTTCCAAAATTACCGTGGCCTATTTTTATTGAAAAGGTGATACTCGATTTTTATATGGTTAATATTAATACATATTAATGACCATAGAATATAATAATACACTATATGAATTTAGAAAAAAAATTGGAACCCATTTGGTAATTTTTGAAAATTACCGTGAGCAATAAAGAGAAAATAAGGATTTTTAAATCTTTTTTTTAGATTAATAATATATTATATGTCTATAAATTATTTTAGACATATTTGGATTTTATAAAATTTTATAAACATAGATTACTATGTTTATGACGAAACATTATATTTAATAACGTTATACGAGAAATATATTGCTTAATGAATAAATGGATTAATATTTAAGAAAAATATTAATAAAGTTCACCGATTTGCGTGACAAATCGAGAATTAGGACTTTACGAAAAGAAATCGATTGAAAAATCTATTTATAATATAAATTAGTAAGGAAATTACTAATGAAAGTCAAAATTGTTGACTTTTAAAGTCAACGTAAGAAATACGTTCGATAAATACGCTAATACGCATAAGACGTATCAGTTTAATGATGAAATATCGTTGATACGAAAAGATTTCATATTTAAAGTCGTTAGAACGAGAAACGTGAGAAACGTTGAACCTTTACCCAAAAGGGTAAAATGGTATTGATAAACATATCTCGATTTTATCAAGAACGAAATGTTAGCGGTTACACGCGCAGTATTGAATTAAACATTTATATCGATATAGAATATCGAGTTTACTCTGACTTTGAAAGTCTCGAAATCGTGAGCGACGTACTAAACATCGCTTTACGTAAAGGTGTGAATGACGACGCGATGACCGGCGTTGACGAGTAATCAAGTTAAGATGAACAATAGTCCGTGTGGGCTTCGTTCTAAACAAAATGTGACTTTGCTATACTTTCCAAAATGAAATTATTTACGATGCTTATTTCAACTGTTGAGAAAATGTTTACAAGATTACCTGCCAAAAATATTTATGTTTTGTGTATGTATCCTATCCTGAATGAATGATATGAATGTGTTGGATAGCTTCCAACTTATGAATGAAATCGATATCGGATCCCTTGGGAAGGCTTATACAGCTAGGATTAACACACACCTAAGGTGATTGTGTCTTTGTAAGGACAATTCACGGCCGATCACGGCGTCGTGAGAGAGCCTCCTTCACGACGTTCGACTATGATGTTATGATGAAAGGATAAGGGATATGGATCATACACGCAAGTAAAGTGCTTGGCCAAGCAGATGTTTATGAACTGATGAAAATGATTTAGTAAGCATAAGGCATTTCAAATAAAACCCTTATGTCTTACCATGATGTGGCAGTGTAATTTAAATCTTATAAAATGTTTTCGGCATGAGTCCACTGAGTGCATTCTTGTACTCGACCGCATGTTGTTTTAAATGTGCAGGTTGAGCTGTTGATCATGATGATGGAGAGTGTTGAGGAGTCGAGGATGCTTTTTGATGTTTACATGTTATGAACCTTGAATACACATCGTCATATGTGTATTCACATGTTTTCCGCTGCAACTCTGAATTATTTACTGTTTTGATGATAAAATGATGTTAACAGTTGAAGTCCGGCAGATCACTTGAAATCTTTTGGATCTGTTGGTCTAACCTTTCTAGTACTTTATGTTAGTAATGTCATCATGTTTGAATCATGCTAAATTACGTACTATATATCCCCGTAACAGCCTTTCATGAACCCTAAGTACTGTTCCTTCAACCAGCCCTCCCTAATCCGTCGTTAGGATTTTAAGGTGGGCTGTGACATAAATATCCGGGGTATTACCAGTAAAAATGACAAAACTTTGAAATCAAGACTTTAGGTTCAGAACTTCTTATGAACACATACTTATTATCTCAAAACTCTTGAAATCTAAGTCTCTTATTCATAACAAGACCTAAAAATCTCATCTTAGGTTTCATCTCGGATTCTATCGTGAATCTATCGCAATTTCTATCTTATCTTCTTGTCTCGAAGCTTAAAACAAAAACTTCTAGCTTAAACAACTCTTTCTTAAGGATCTTAAGGATGCAATGCCCTTCTCATAAGCTCTTAATTAGGAGCTAATCTCTGTTACAGGAATGCGGGGTATTACACCTGCTTAGTAAAGAATTTGTTCGACCAAGTGTATCTCCTTGGGGTGCTCCGGTATTATTTGTGAAAAGGAAAGATAGGACCTTAAGAATGTGCGTTGACTACCGAGAATTGAACAGATTGACGATTAAGAATAAGTATCCATTACCCAGGATCGAAAATTTATTTGATCAGCTTAAAGGTGCTAGTGTGTTCTCGAAGATTGACTTGAGATCGGGTTATCACCAACTCAAAATCAAATAGAGCGACATTCCGAAAACATCTTTTAGAACAAGATATGGTCATTTTGAATTCACTGTCGTACCTTTTGGACTCTCGAATGCACCAAGCGTCTTAATGGACTTAATGTACCGAGTTTTCTACTCATATCTTGACCGGTTTGTTATTGTGTTCATTGACGATATTTTAGTCTATTCAAGGGATAAAGAGCAACATGCTGAACATCTCAGGACCATATTGGAAATATTAAGAAAAGAAAAGTTGTATGCAAAATATCAGAAATGTGAGTTTTGGTTGGAACAAGTTGCTTTTCTTGGACATGTGATTACTTCGAGAGGAATAGAAGTGGATCCGTCAAAAGTTGAAGCAATAAGCAATTGAAAAAGACCAACCAATGTGAATGAGGTTAGAAGTTTTCTGGGAATGGCAGGGTATTATCGAAGATTTATAGAAGATTTCTCAAAGATTTCTGGTCCATTGACAAAGTTGACATGCAAAAATGAAAAGTTTCAATGGAATGAACAGTGCGAGCAAAGTTTCCAAGAGCTAAAGCAAAGCCTCATGTCAGCTCCTATTTTAACTGTGCCTGATGGTATCGATGGTTTCGTTATCTACAGTGATGCTTCAAAACAAGGACTCGGATGCGTGCTAATGCAACATGGAAATGTGGTGGCATATGCTTCAAGATAATTGAAACCACACTAGCAGAATTATCCAACACATGATCTTGAGCTTGCAGTTGTGGTACATGCGTTGAAAATATAGTGACATTATCTTTATGGGAGTAAGTGTGACATATCCACTGACCATAAAAGTTTGAAGTATTTCTTCACGCAGAAAGAGTTAAACCTTCGGCAAAGAAGATGGTTGATCGCTCCCTTTTTCACACGTAAAAGGCGTATATAGAAGGTAAGTCGAGTATCGTATCCACAGGGATTGTAATACGAAAACATAGAAGCTAGCTCAACGATAATTCATCATTATTCAAGCACAGAAAATTGGGTGAAAGGTTTTAAGGTCTTCAGAATTTAATCCAAAGCAGGCGTAACCATGCACAAAATAAAACAAAGCAATAAAATCACGGATGATAAAACAGATAAGAGAGACTAACCCTAGGGATGCATTAATCCTATCCACAACGTATGTTTATCCTATTCCTATTAGCCAATTTTAATCCGCACAAGATGGAAGATCACATATATAACCAACAACTTCGATTCGACAATTGCGGCGATGAGATTACGAGTTTTCCCTACCATTCTAGGTGAAAACAAGCAACTCAAAAGGATCACTAAGAATATGCTTCCTACGAATATCCTATCTCGCCACGACTCAAGGCCTATTAGTATCATGCATTCAAGATCGATTGACAATTAATACAATTCGTAATTAACCAACAACTAGATATGCATTAAGATTGATCAGAAATCAACACATATAAATAAGCACCAAGAATCATGAATCAATGCCTGGAAGATAAATAGTGATAACAGGAATCACAACATATAGGATCGAATCATGCAAACCCTATGATTAGAACGGAAATTTAGCTACGCATAATTAAATTACCAAAGCAATAAATAATTAAATAAAACATAAATTAAGATAGATAGATAAAACCGTAAGAATCCACGAAGAACAATTGTAGCGACTTGAATCCCAAGAAATTAAATTCTAATACTAAACTATGAAATTGAAATGAAAATACTTAAAGAAAAAGCTAAACTAAATTAAGCGGGAAAAAAACTTGCAAAAGAAAATAAAAAAGAATTTGTGTTACGCTGCGGAATGGTGTATCTAAGCTACGACTCTACCTATTTATAATAAAACATAAGCTCCTTTTTTCATAAATTCCCCAATCTATTCTGACTCTGATTCAATCCTATTCTGACTCGGATTAGAAGTATACATGGACTAGGTATCTCAAATTGCTGAAAATTCATGATTTCTCGCGAGTTTTTTCATAAAAGTCGCGAGCAAAACTCGCGATTCGTCTTTTCTCGGCTGCACGCGCGACTTCGCTGTTTCGCTCCGTTCTCTCTCGTCCGGACTCCGAATCACAATCCGTTTGCGCCTACGGACTCCTATTGAGATGCTCTTTAACATAGTTAACTTTGTACATCCATCCATGTCAAATTCATATTCAACGTCGTTTTCAAACAGTTCTTCTTCGCATGAGCTCGCGACTGGGCTATTGATTCCTCTTTATCGTGATCCACCTTTTTGACATTAAAACCTATGCTAAAATGACATTAAATACACACGGCATAATATCTTCCTAGGTAAACATAAATATATCAAAAGACAACTCAAAAGATCACTTATCACTTAGAAACGAAGCGAATATAGCCTTATAAATCATGTAAAAATGAAAGCATCAACTCCCCAAACTTACCCTTTTGTTTGTCCTCAAACAAATTAAAACAAGAGAGAGCGACCAGAGGCAGTAAAGAGTCGAGCGATAAAAGCAATAAGCCTCGAGCAATGAGCAATAAGCGATTCACTCAAATGAATCAAATCACAACATCTTTCGTTCAACTCCACACATCATCATAATCATAAGCACAAGCCTTTTCAAACTTGAATCCTCACGACATGGATATATATATAAGAAATCTCAAACACTCAAGTGTATCAAGGAGGATGTGTATACTCTCAATGTTTAAAAACACATGGAATCTACCATAAGCGGCAAATCGTCTAATTCTCCATTGCTCAAATATGTGCTCAAGAACTAAGATCAAGAAGGTCTTTATATAAGGTTATAATGTAGGCTCTTTGGTAGGGTAGGATATATTTAGGCTAAGTAACTCATAATCCCATAATGAAAACATCATAAGTATCACAAGACATAATTCCCAAACTTTCACAATTCATTTCAAATCTCTACACCAAAGAGTCATTTTTCTAAGAATTCCACAATTTTCATATAAGTGATATACTCATCTCAAAGCACTAGCTACTTACCCATTTATGTTCTTTTCACACACTTGTCATTTATTTTTTTTTATTTTTTGAACTTATATGGGTAAGCAACTATTTTATTATTATCACTTCAACAATTATTCTCTTTCCTTTCTTTTCTCAACCTTTCATTCAAGCAACAAAAATCACACTAACAACATAACCCAACCCACGGTTATATGAATGAATAAGGTAGGCTCAAGCGGCTCATCAAAGGATAATAACGGGTTAGTGTTTGGATAGTGTATAGGCTAAGAAAACAATGCCTAATATCATTTCAAAATTCTTAAGCACATCAATGCAACCTCGAAAAGAACCAGAGCAAGTTCTAGAGAAACACATGCTATTTCAAACTATTCACACAGAAAAAACAAGATCGAAAAGATATGACGATCAGCTCAAGTCTCACGGGTTTCAAAATGCGATCAAGTTCTCAAAGGCTTAATACTCACAACAATCATAACATGATTCGTCTCACAAAATCAATTACAATAGATTTTCTAATAAAACAATTCTCATCATCGGTTGCTCGTCATTCAACTCAACCCACAAAATGTACACAAAACCCAAACACGAAAAACAAAACAAACACAAACAAAAGAAAGCAGAACAAAAGCGAAAACAAACCAAAACAAAGAAAACATTGGGTTACCTCCCAACAAGTGCTAAATTTAAATGTCTTTAGCTAGACCAATACTAACCTCGATCAATCTGGCGATTTGGCGTGAGCCTCTTACCAAATCTTTGCTTGCCTCCATATTTTGCGTTGACTGCAGACCACCACTGAGTGTGGAAGTGGCCTCCCCCAAACTTGAACAAGTCACTCGGAGTTCCATGCCGAGTCCATCTTTTCTTTGTAGCACCCTTGTCAACTAGTCGGTTGACATCCAAGCTCGAGATTTGGCTAGCTGCAACAGTGGTGATTGAATGACACTCTTCATGCTCTGCACTATCGTGTCGCGGGATGGCGTCATAGATTGAGATTTTCAGCTTCTCATCGTTAACACGAAAAGTTAGATCACCTTCCTGCACGTCAATTAAAGCACGACCAGTTGCTAGAAAAGGCCTACCCAAGATTAGTGGTTGATTTTTAAATTCAGGAATGTCTAAAATAACAAAATCTGCTTGGAAAGACAAAATCCCAACTCTTACCAACACATCCTCAACTATCCCTTAGGGTATCGCGACTTGTCACCATCATTAACGAAATGGAGGTCTTCTTCGCTTGCCCATTGCGATTGAACACATTTAACGGCATCGGGTTTATGCTTGCTCCTAAATCACACAACACGTTGGGGAATGTGTGCTCTGCAATCTCGCACTCCAACGTAAAACTGCCGGGATCCTTCTACTTTAGATGGAGCTTCCTCTGCAAGACGGAACTGCATTCTTCGGATAGGGTAATTTTTTCAAATTTCCCCAATTTCTTCTTGCTTGCAAGCGCGTCTTTAAAAAATTTCATGTATCCGGCATGTTTCGCGGCGCTTCAAGAGAGGCAAATTGATCTCAACTTTTGGAAAAATCTCTTTGAAACGTGCAAACTCCTCGTCATATTTCAACTTAACTAGCCGACTCGAAAACGGGACCGGAGGAGTGTACGTGCGAAGATTGGACTTTGGAGGCTCTTCGCGGTCGACCTCGCGACCTTCTGCTCTGTGCTGCAATCCTCCTTCGCGTTCGAAATTGCGGGCGCAGGGTCGCTCACGAACAAATCTGGGGCGTGCACAATCTGATGACTCACGGTCAGGCTCGCGGGCGCGTGCTCGGTCGCGAGCTTCCGTGGGTAAATTTTGGGACTCCTCACGGTCGCGAGCTCGGTCGCGAGTTTCTGCTCTAATTTACTTTCTTGCTCCGTATGGCTTGGGCAAGCTTGTCCACTTCTCGTGCGGATGGTGAAACATTGATTTTCTTTACCTCCGTATTACTCGAAAATTGGCCGTCTTTTGTAGTGCATTCAACCTGTCGGCTACTTGACCAATCGATTTTCCAAAATCTTCATATGCTTTCCCATAGCCGTCACAGTGGACTCCAAATGATTAATCTTCTGCCCGGTGTTGCTTATAAATGAGTTCTGGTTCGTCGTCAATTGTTGGTTGCTTACAACCAACTGCTGCATCATGTCCTCTAGACTCGGCTTCTTCGTCTCTTGAATCACTCCATTCTGAACTGAGAAACCTGGCGGAGGCTGTTGAAAATTATTGGGGTTGGCGTACGAGAAATTTGGATGATTTCTGTTATTTGCATTGTATGCCGGATTTCCCCCATGATTCCTCTGATTGATGTGGTTGACCTCTTCTGTCTCGATCTGACTCTTCAAAAGAGTGAATTGCTTCATCAGCTCGTCGTATTTCGAATCAGTCTCGATAGCTGCTGCTTTAACCATTGGCGTTCTCTCCGTTGGCCATTGATAACTATTTGCCGCCATCTCTTCTATGTTGCGATGGCCTCCTCTACGACGATTCAATAAACATCCACCGCCGACGCATCCACTATGCTCCTTGTATGCCATGTCACCCTTTGTAGAACTGCGTGATCTGCTTCTTTGGAGAATCCGTGTTGTGGGCACTTTCTCAATAGGCCTCGAATCGCTCCCACGACTCGAACAAAGACTCATCTCTTAGCCGGGAGAAGTGGGAGATCTCGGCGATGATTTTCGGGCTTTGGTGGCGGAAAATACTTTGAGAGGAACTTTTGCAAAGATCCCCAACTGCTTATGCCTGTGCGGTCCAAACTCTTGAACCACTCCTTCGCCGATCACAGAGAATCCGAACATGCGCATCCGAATCATGTCTTGTGGCACCCATTCGCTTGATGGTGTCCCAAATGTCGAGGAATGTCTCAAGATGCGCATTCGGGTCCTCTGTGACTCCTCCCCAAACCGCTCTCCTTGTACCATCTTGATTAGGGCGGCTTTAACTCGAAGTTGTTTGCATTGACTTCCGGCCCCATCCGCCTCCTTGGAATTGTTCGGTGGGAGGTCGGTACATATAATTCAGAGGTCTCGTCTCTGGAGCAGGGACTAGGAGTCCCATATTCGCCATCTGGCGCTGCATCTCTGCGAAATCGGCTAACATGCGTGCAGCTTGCTCGGGAGGAATGCCCCCGTTCTGTGGATTAGCTGCCATTGCAGCCCGTCTCTTCTCTCGTCCTCTTCTCCTTTGAGAGCTTTCTCTCTCTTGTTTTAATTTGTTTGAGAGCTTTCGATCTCGGGATCTAGTAATATTTCAGGAGGTCCCTGAGATCTTGTACGCATAAACTTCCTGAGAAAAGAGAGAATTCAGCTCTGGTAACAATAAATAATATAATATATAACTTGAATTAATAAATCCAAATCGTCAAATTATTCCTATGCAATCTTAACAATCCCCGGCAACGGCGCCAAAATTTGATCGCTCCCTTTTTCACACGTAAAAGGCGTATATAGAAGGTAAGTCGAGTATCGTATCCACATGGATTATGTCTGAAACACGTGGCTAGCTCAACGATAATTAATCATTATTCAAGCACGAAAATTGGGTGAAAGGTTTTAAGGGCTTGAATTTAATCAAAGCGGCGTAACCATGCGAGAAAATAAAACAAAGCAATAAAATCACGGATGATAAAGCAGATAAGAGAGACTAACCTTGGGATGCATTAATCCTATCCACAACGTATGTTTATCCTATTCCTATTAGCCAATTTTAATCCGCACAAGATGGAAGATCACATATATAACCAACAACTTGATTCGACAATTGCGGCGATGAGATTACGAGTTTTCCTACCATTCTAGGTGAAAACAAGCAACTCAAAAGGATCACTAAGAATATGCTTCCTCTGAATATCCTATCTCGCCTACGATTCAAGGCCTATTCGTATCATGCATTCAAGATCGATTGACAATTAATACAATTACGTAATTAACCGACAACTAGATATGCATTAAGATTGATCAGAAATCAACACATATAAATAAGCACCAAGAATCATGAATCAATGCCTGGAAGGTAAATAGCGATAACAGGAATCACAACATATAGGATCGAATCATGCAAACCCTAGGATTAGAACGGAAATTTAGCTACGCATAATTAAATTACCAAAGCAATAAATAATTAAATAAAACATAAATTAAGATAGATAGATAAAACCGTAAGAATCCACGAAGAACAATTGTAGCGACTTGAATCCGGAAGAAATTTTGAATTCTAATACTAAACTATGAAATTGGAATGAAAATACTTAAATAAAAAGCTAAACTAAATTAAACGGGAAAAAAAACTTGCAAAAGAAAATAAAGAAGAATTTGTGTTCTGCTCTGGAATGGTGTATCTAAGCTACAGCTCTCTACCCTATTTATAATAAAACATAAGCTCCCTTTTTTCATAAATTCCCCAATCCTATTCTGACTCTGATTCAATCCTATTCTGACTCGGATTAGAAGTATACATGGACTAGGTGTCTCAAATTGCTGAAAATTCATGATTTCTCGCAAGTTTTTTCCTTGCGACCTTAGGTCGCGAGCAAAACTCGCGAATCGTCTTTTCTCGGCTGCACGCGCGACTTATTGTTTAGCTCCGTTCTCTCGTCGGACTCCGAATTACAATCCGTTTGCCTCTGGGACTCCTATTGAGATGCTCTTTAACATAGTTAACTTTGTACATCCATCGTTGTCAAATTCATATTCAACGTCGTTTTCAAACAGTTCTTCTTCGCATGAGCTCGTGACTGGGCTATTGATTCCTCTTTATCATGATCCACCTTTTTGACATTAAAACCTATGCTAAAATGACATGAAATACACACGGCATAATATCTTCAAAGGTAAACATAAATATATCAAAAGACAACTCAAAAGATCACTTATCATTTAGAAACGAAACGAATATAGCCTTATAAATCATGTAAAAATGAGGCTTATAATTGGTTAGAGTTGGTTAAAGAATATGGCTGCACCTTCCACTATCATCCTGGGAAGGCGAACGTAGTTGCTGATGCATTAAGCCGAAAGAGTTACATGGCAATGTTACCTACCAAACAAGAAGAACTGACTAGAGAATTTCAAAATTTAATTTGGAAGTGGTGACGCTACCAAACACCACGACAGAATCATTTCTGCACTTGTGGTTCGTCCAATAATTCAAGATCGAATTAAAGAAGCACAAAAGAATGATCCATTTTTGGCAAGATGAAGAAACGGGCAAAAGAGGGTACAATTCAAGGATTTTCTATTATGACCGATGGTACTCTAGTATTCAACGAGAGATTGTGTGTGCCAAATAATAAGGAATTGAGACAAGAACTACATGAAGAAGCTCATAACACTCTATATTTCGTGCATCCTGGAGAAACCAAAATATATAAGGATTTGAAATCAGTCTACTGATGGTAGAATATGAAGAGATCTATTGGAGAATTTGTAGAAAAATGCATTACATGTCAGCAAGTGAAATTCAAACATCAACGAACATCTGGACTGCTAAATCTATGTAATACTCCGAAGAAACAAAAGCCTTATTAAGATATTTAAACCCGTGAATTAGGGTTTTGCCGAATATTAAATTTTGAAAGACATCGAATATTGATTTCGATTCAGTAACGAAGTAATGAATTCCTTATTATATTCACTGAGAAATGTGAATCGAGGAATAGAATGTCGTGAACTAGTTCAAGAAGATAATTTTGACCTTGATCATGTATCGATAGTCAGGATTTCATGAAATTTTCTAAGCAGCGAGAGCTTGGAATTAAATTCCTATATAAATGGAATATTATTTATAAAGTAAGAATGATCTTACTACGACCATTTTGAGATGAGTCGATTATTAACGTTTTGAGACGTTTCGAACGTTAACGTCTAGAGACGATTTGAAAAATGGGTTTAATGATCAGGAAATTATAATATTTAATTTCCTATGATTATTTTATATAATTAGAGTATTATTAAGCATTAAAATCAATGCTAAGGCATGAAGAACTCGATAATGACAAGTTGCTAGAATTCGAAAACCCTAATTCGAATTTTAGGGTTTTCTCACATGAAATGATACCATTAAATTTTCCTATGATATAAATTATTATCTAAACCATATGTTATGACATATATGTGTATGAATGGCACGAAAATGACTTATATACCCTTATGAAATCGAAAGGGGCGTGACTTACGTTTTATAGCCAATTCACACCATTTTTGTATATGTTCTACTATGTGATGTTTTAATTAATTAAATAACATGTACTTTATATTTATGATTTGTACCTTGATTAATACATATTATTATTGTATAAGAAATTAAAATCACACCCTTTTGAACCATTATAAGCGCCGGCTATCTCACACCATGGGCATGCTTTTGTTCACTCCAATGCCCAATACAATTAGAGGCTTTTAGCACTCACTAATCATCACTAACCCACTACAAAATTTGCTGCAATTATTTTATTCATTTGTTGTAATAGCCGTGTGAGAGAGAGAGGGAGATATAGGAGGAGGACTCTTCCTCTTCACTTCATTTCACTCATTTCAAACACTCACCACACTCCAAAACACTCCCATTCTCTCCATTTTTGCTGCAACCAGCCGAGCCCTCTCTCCCTCCCCATTTGAAAATATTTTGTTCTTCTCTTCTTCTTCTCTTCACAAATCTTGATATCTCATACATTGTCCTTTGAATCCATACCATTTCAAAGGTAAGAATAGACCATGGGTTCGATTTTTCCTCTTGTGTTTACAAAAATTTCGAAAGCATGTTCTTAGTGTATGTATATGTTCTTAATGTTCTTGTTTATGAGATATTGTTTATATATATGTTCTTGATGATTTTTGTTTATAAAAATAAGAAAATGCATGTTAGGATGGATCTAAGTTATTGCATGTGTATTATTTGTATAGATCTAGCTAAAGTATGTTAAGTTTGAAGCATAGAGCATGTTTAAAGTTTTATTTCGAAAATGTTATAAAATATTAGTTGATGTTCGAAAGCTTTAAAATTATTTTTAGGATGGATTATTGATCTATGGTATGATAAGAGTTCATAGTAATTTATTTGGAATTTTTAGAAAATTCTATGCCTATTTTTCAAAATGGCCGAGACCTTATAAAATCATATCTTGATGTATGATTTTTATTTTAGACATGCAATGGTATATTAATGCTCTAGTACCTTGATTATGTGTTCCATGAATTTATTAGAATTTTTGAGAACCAAATGCATATTATTTTGAAAAGGACCGTGAGATTTAAAAATTCATATCTTGGTGTATGATTTTTATTTTGGACATGCAATGGTATATTGATGATCTAGGACCTTGATTATATGTTACATGAATTTATTAGAATTTTTGGAGATCAATTGCTCATTTGAAATCAAATAAGCCGTGAGCTTCATGCTCAAAAATGGTGATGATTCAAATGGTTTTTGATGAATGTTATGATGTTATATTGTTATACTATGGTATATAAGCATAGTGTATAATTGTTAGAATTTTTGAAAACCAATTACTCACTTTAAATCAAATAAGCCGTGAGCATCATGCTCAAAATGATGATGATTCAAATAGTTTTTGGTGAATGTTATGATGTTATATTGTTATACTATAGTATTTGAGCATGGTATAATTTTGTTGGAATTTTTATGAATTGTTTGGTATTTATTTCATAATTACCGAAAGCATAAGGGTTTTAATCCTTAATGAAGAAATGGTTTATGATGGACTATAGGTTATAAAGGTGTTATAAATTAATGTTGGGACCTTGTACTAATTGTATAAAATTTTTGAGAATTGTTGGACAATATTTCAAAAATTATCGTAGCCTTTTAAAATGAATAAGGTGATGATCGATTTTTATATGGATGATATTAATACATATTAATGAACATAGTGTATAATAATACACTATATGAATTTAGAAAAAATTTGGAAATCATTTGGTAATTTTTGAGAATTACCGAGAGCATTAGAGGAATAATAAGGATTTTTAAATCCTTTTTAATTAAGTTTAATAATACATTATATGTCTAAACATTATTCTGGACCTATTCAAAATTTATAAAATTTTATACACATAGATTACTATGTTTGTGACGAAACGTTATATTTAATAACGTTGTAAAAGAAATATAATGTTTAATGGATAAATGGATTAATATTTAAGAAAATATTAATAAAGTTCATCGATTTACGTGACAAATCGAGAGATAGGACTTTATGAAAAGAAATCGATTGAAAATTGATTTATTACATGAATTAGTAAGAAATTACTATTGAAAGTCAAAATTGTTGACTTTTAAAGTCAACGTACGAAATACGTTCGATAAATACGCTAATACGCGTAAAACGTACTAACTAGGTAAAGAAACCTCTTTAGTAAGAAAAGGGTTCGTAATTGAAATTCTTATATCGAGAAACGTATAAATACGTTGATCGTTTAAACCGAAAAGGTTAAAGCAGAAAAGTTGAACGTATCTCGAAGAACGAGAACTGTTTAATTGAAATAGTAATTGAAAAGCGTATTGAATTCGTTAAGGAATTCAGTTTATATCGATATAGAATATCGAAGTTTATTCTAGACTTTGAAAGTCTCGAGAAACGTGAACGATGTACTAAACATCGCTTTTACGTAAAGGTGTGGACGCGGACGCGACGGTCGGACGTTGACAAGTAAACAAGTTTAAGACGAACCATAGTCCAGGTGGGCTTCTTTTCTAAACAAAAATGTGACTTCGCTATACTTTCCAAATGAATTTATTTACGATGCTTATTTCAACTGTTGATAAAATGTTTACAAGATTACCTGCCAAAAATGTTTATGTTTTGTGTATGTATCCTATCCATGAAATGTTATGAATGTTGTTGGGTAGCTCCCAACTTATGAATGAAATCGATATCGGATCCTATGCCGGAAGGCTTATACCTGGCTAGGATTAACGTGTACACCTAAGGTGACTGTGTGCTGTAAGGACAATTCACGGCCGATCACGGCGTCGTAGAGGGAGGCCTCCTTCACGACGTTCGACTATGATGTTATGATGAAAGGATAAGGGATATGGATCATACACGCAAGTAAAATGCTTGGCCAAGCAAATGTTTATGAACTGTTGAAAATGTTTTAGTAAGCATAAGGTATTTCAAATAAAACCCTTATGACTTACCATGATATGGCAGTGTAATTCAAGAATGATAAAATATTTTCGGCATGAGTCCACTAAGTACATTCTTGTACTCGACCGCATGTTTGTTTTAAATGTGCGAGTTGGTGTGATGATGATGGTGGAGGGTGTTGAGGAGCCAAGACAGCCTTTTGATGTTTATGTTAAGAAACCTTGAATACATATCGTCATATATGTATTCACACGTTTTCATTGCATTTATTTTGAACTAAGATGTATGGTATTATGACTTGTGGTTGAAGTCCTTGGATCATTGCATTCTTTTGGATCCGCTGGTCTAGCCCACTAGTTTATCCAATTAATGATGTATGTTATGTTCCAAGTTTGATAGTTTACATGTGATATGCACCCTCATTATAACCTTTCGGGGACCGTTCGTCCCATCGTCCAGCCCTTCCTAATCCGTCCTTGGGATTTGGGATAGTTTAGGTAGGCTGCGACAGAGTGGTATCAAAGCTTCGTTTGCTCTTTGAACCCAAGTTCTCCATTTAAAAGTAAGTCTAGATCGAGTCACTAGACTTCTAGAAACCAGCTGACTATACTCAACACCCCATCACATCCAGCTCAACCGGGACGAGGTAAATGATTTCTTTCTCAAATTCTTGGAATGAAAAGTTTATTTATGAATGAGATTGAAAGCATATTTTGAAAGAAAAAGGAGGATTTCAAAACTCTGTTTTTTGAAAATCAATGAAAGTAGACCAATGTTGGGAAAGAGATACATGATATTTGAAATGAAAGTTACGAGTAAGAAAATTTTCAAAACTCAATTTTTGAAATCAAACAAGAAGTTATGCAAGTGATCAAGGTTTGAGATGAAAGTATATGTTTGAACTGAGTTGATCGATCAATGTTGAAAGGATGAATTCAAATTGATATACATGTATAACTTGAGTATGTTATTATTATGGAACTTTATTTCCAAGTTTCAAGATTTGTTATGATGAATGATATGTTATTCCAAGAAGAACATAGAATATAGAGCATGATCACGTATGGTAAAAGAACATTTTTCTTTCCCTTACAAGAACAAAAGAACGACGAGAAGAACGAAAGTAGCAATAGCTTCGAGCTCGAACGGCAAAAGACGAGCGTGAAGATAAACGAGGACGACTTCGACTTTGGAAATGATTGCATCACAAATTCGACATGGGTGACCGTCGACTTCGACTTTGACTTCAGAAGGCCAAGCATCGACTTGAAGACGTGGATATGGTAGTCGTACTACGTCGGCATTTGCCTCGAACTTTGGCACGATCGCGCAAATTTTCTGCACTGCGCAGAAAATTTGTTTTATTCAGTTCTCTTTCGTTAGGACTCCGATTTACGCGTGGTTTTCGCTGGCATACTCCTAAAACCCTGAACTTCATTTGTTATGAAAGATAGAATTCCTATTTCGGTCTCTAGAATACACTATAGTCTGTTGAAAGTTAGTTTGAGATTTATTTAGAACAAGGATCTCATAGTATAACATATACCTTAGGACGCTGCTAGGTAATAAGTTTCCGAGTAGAATAAGAAGATAAGATATGATGTGTGCGGTACCTTATGACGTTTATCTACCTTATAGATTTTTAGCTTAACCTAGTTGCTTATCAGATGTACTTAAGTTACCTTATCTGCTTATCGGATGATATTAGTTTGACTTATGTTAGTTTTGATCGTGATAGATGGAAGAGATGCGTTATATCGCTAGGAGGAGGATAGGACCTCACGCCACACCTGAGGAAGTGATACGCACCTATCGTGAGTGTTGGATGTGCTGTGGCGAGGACTTAGGCGAATTCCTGATGTACTACCTTCGACTTTGGAGGAATGCTCGAGCATATGGCGCGACGGATTATGACGGCATCAAGCGTCTCTTAACCATACTTCCATGTGATTGGGAGGACTACGCCCGAGAGATATCAGGAGACTACATATATCGGGCGGTTGGCAGTTATGATCTGGTAGGAGATCTGCCCAGGGTTGTGAGTCATCTGACGTACGTATACAGTATATATGGAGCTGCACCGAGGGGACCTTATCTCCCTCCGCGGGAGTATACCTGGCGTGATGAATCGCCGGAGTGGTTGTATATCGAGGTTCCATGACGATTGACCGGTAGTGCCCCCATATCTCTGTTGACGAGGGCAGCACTGCGCGTTTGGATAGAGCAACATGACCGAGAGCACTAGAGAGCCTGCTTTCCTCCGCTAGCGTTTGGACATCCCGACATCCACTACTACCACCTCTACCACCGATGACAGCTCACTACCTCCAAGTGAGAGCCATTCCGCGAACAGCGTGGATGAGAGTGACGGATACTACGGATGGCTATAGTCCATTCGTGATGACTCTGACCCGATTGGCGACGATTTCGTTCCAATGCGCGACATACATATGGTAGGAGATGACGGAGCAGGAACATCTGGAGTACGTGCCGGTGAGGATGATTCTGAAGAGGAAGAGGATCCTGAGGAGGATGAAGAGGAGGAAGATGCCTGATGAAGACGTTAGATGAAGACTTAAGTAGACATTAATATGATTAGCGTATGCTTGTCTCTTTTTATGTGTATGGGAACTGATGGAAAGAAAACTTAATGTTTTTAAGGCCATGTGAGCCGGGGTGTATGTTTTGTTTTAAATGACTGTTGGTTTTTGAACATCCTGCCTACGGCAAAGTTTTCAATATATATATATATATATGACCCTGAATGCGCTTTTGCGGCGAAATTATTTATGACAAGGACGAAATGTTTTATTAAAGTCGTTTTACAATGAGGCTATGATGATATTCTATATGTAAAGTATGAACGTAATGAGTGATTGATGATTATATGTTTTATATAGCAGAATGCCTCCTAGACGAGACCCCGAACAAGGAATTAGAGGCAGAGGAAGAGGAAGACCTAGGGGAAGAGGTAGGATCCCAGAACAGGAAGTCGAGGATATACCTCAACCACCTCCACCTCCACCGAACGCAGGGATAAGCTATTTCTCGAGGAACCTCCTGACTTATGGGAAAGGGAAGCCGGAAGAAGACTTTTAACTTCCCGAGATGTACAATAGAGCATTTATCGGAAGAGTTCACGACTTACGGTGGGCCGAGGATTTCAAGAGAATAGATAAGAGTTCACGTGGGAGGATTTCAAGAGAGAGGTATATGACAAGTATATACCGAAGAGCTATAGGAAGAAAAAGGAGCACGAATTCTTCGTGCTAAAGCTAGAGAAGATGTCTGTAACCGACTATGATCGCACTTTTTGCGACATGTCAAGATATGCACCGGATCAAGTGGACACAGACTTGAAAATGTCGGAGAAATTCAGGTCGGGTCTAAGGCCAGAGATAAGAATGTCTCTCGCCAGTCATGGAGACTTGACCTACACCGAGGCTCTTGCACGAGCCCTGGATATTGAGGCAGCAATGCCTGAAGACAAGTCGGTGACGCAGAACACGATGGATAAGGGAAAAAGGAAGTGGGAAACGACTCAGGGTAATAGCAACAGGGGTAGTTTCGAGAATGCGAGTAACAAATGCCCATGGCAAGGGAACATGGCACAGCCAGGGCAGGGTTGGAAAAGGGCAGCTTTTGTCCCACCGACAAGAGGCCCACAAGAGCAGGGGAGGGATCTTCCATGCCCAAAATGCCAGAGAATGCACAAAGGGATGTGCATGGTAGGCAGTGGGAGCTGTTTTAAGTGCGGAATGAAAGGGCATTACGCTAATTTCTACCCAGGGACACGTTCGGAAACAACTGTAAGGCCGAACCAACCCGGCAATGTCCAGCCACTCAGGGCTATTCAATTCCAGCCCCAACCTCAGCAACAATTTCAGACCCAACCTCAACAGCAACTCCAACAACAACAGTGGTAGCCACCTCAACAGCAACAAAGGCGGCAACCACCACGACAACGCCACCAAGAAGAATTTCAGGCGAGCAGATCTGCAACAAGGACAGCACCCGTCGGCCTCGGTCGCCCAGCTAGAGCATATGCCTTGCACCGAGGCGAACTAAGTAATCGTGGAAACACGGCGGTATGGGAGTCCTTCTCAACGCACTGCTATAATATTGTTCGATCTGGTGCTTCGCGTTCTTTCATTGCAAGATCATGCGTGAATTGTTGGGACTTAGGTCCGAAAAGGCAAGTCGGGATATGAGAATCTCTTCACCTATAGGAGGGATTATGATCATACATATCCGCTCGAACCTAGAGTTGACAATAGGATCACTTAAGGTTCGGCGAACAATCAACATAATACCCATGGGTGGCGTAGATATAATCCTAGGAATGGATCGTTAGCTAAGAATCATTCCACGATTCTTTGCAATGAAAGAAAAATTTCATTTCACTTTCCTGGACAAGAAGCTACGCACTTTCACGGAATCAGCATGGGAAGGAGAATCCGATTGTGTCAAGATTGAAGGCGAGAAGAATGATAAACCGAAAGGATGCCATGCATTTCTCGCTTACGAGCGGAGAAGATAAAGCGGAAATGGAGATTGAGGACATAGAAGTTGTTCGAGAATTTTGGACGTGTTTCTAAAGATCTACCAGGATTACCTCACGATGACAATTGAATTCACCATCGACTTGGAACCGTGATCGGCTCCAAAGGTCGGCGCCTATAGAATGGCTCCAAAAGAATTAGAAGAACTGAAGATCCAAATCCAAGAATTGTTGGATCTAGGTTTCATTAGACCTAGTGTTTCGCCTTGGGGAGTGCCTGTTTTGTTTGTCAAGAAAAAAGATGGTTCTTTGAGAATGTGCATCGATTATCGAGAACTGAACAAGATGACGCTCAAGAACAAATACCCTTTGCCAAGGATTGACGACCTGTTTGATCAATTACGAGGAGCAGGTGTATTTTCGAAGATTGATCTCAAGTCGGGTTATCACCAACTCAAAATACGACCGGAAGATGTACCTAAGACTGCATTCCGAACCAGATATGGCCACTATGAATTCATAGTTATGCCATTCGGATTAACTAATGCACCAACTGTATTTATGGACCTCATGAACAGAGTGTTTCATCCATACTTGGATAAATTCGTTTTGGTCTTCATAGATGATATCCTTGTCTATTCAAAGAACGAAGAGGACCATAAGGAACATTTAAGAACAATGCTGCAAACCTTGAGAGTTGAAAAACTTTTCGCTAAGTTTAGCAAATGCGAAATTTGGCTGAAGGAAGTAATGTTCCTTGGACACATCATGTCTGTGAAGGCATTAAAGTGGATCCACCAAGGTAGAAGCGATCAGGATGGAAATCGCCAAGAACTCGAAATGAAATTCGAGTTTTACGGGACTAGCTGGTTATTACCGAGATTCATCAAGGATTCTCCAAAATTGCAAGGCCAATAACTCGGCTACTCCGAAAAGGAATCAAATTCAATGGATGAAGAATGTGATGCGAGTTTTCAAAACTCGAGGAAAAGTTAACAAGTGCACCGATCTTTGGTAGTTCCTAAGCGGACAAGGAGTATGTAGTTTATCAGATGCTTCTAAGAATGGACTGGGTTGTGTTTTGATGCAAGAAGGAAAAGTGATAGCATATGTGATCGAGCTAAAAACACACTCAAATTCACTCGCAATCGTACGAGGTAATCGTAGCGTGGTAAGTTAACACGAGTCGTCTCTCAAGGAAAACTTAACAGGGCGATTGTTCGTGTCGCACACAGAAAGCGATTAAAACCTAAACATTCTAATGCCAACGGGGGTTGAACATGCAGGAATTGAAATACGGAAAATTAAACAGCATCCTAAGCTAGGGGTTGTCAATCCCGAGCTAAACTAATAAAGCGATAAATCTAAACCAGGGGTTGTCAATCCCTAGTTGAACTATAAAAGCGATAAATCGAAAGCGATAAACAAAGCAATAGCAATCATATTATTCATAGGGTTTGTCAATCCCTAATCTGAATCTAATTGCAAATAAACGAAAGCAGGAAATCATTACGTAATATAAATTGATAGAAACACGAGAACACTTCATTGTCATTTATGAAATAGAATCCCACAGAAACCATCAAATAAAACACTATGAAATTGATTCCGACGAAAACAGATGAATCCAAAGCATGAACTGATAATCTAAATTATTCAAGAATGAAAATGAAAACAGGAATTAAATCTAAGAAATTATCTGTTTGTTGCTGTCTAAAGAAATCTGGAAATCAATGATGAAGAGCAGCCCAGCGCCGCGGCTGGTGAAACCAAAATAAATCCGACGTCTCGCTAAATGACCTAGCGCAAATATATATATTAAGTCGATCGAGCGCCGGTTACGGTAGCGCGCACGCTGAAAACATTACGCCTTGCCCGAACGCCGGTTCACTTGAACGCCGGCCGGGCGGTGAGCCGGAACGCACGCGGCCGGGGCGAGGCCTGGCGCTGGGTGAGTGGCCTTGCAGTTGCGCGCTACGGCGGTGGCGGGCGGAGGCGCGGGTCGCTGTGGCGGCGCGCGCGCTGGGCGGCCTTGCGGCGTCTGGCGTAGGGCGCGCCGGGCGAGCGCGTGAGTGGTGCGGCGAGTGCTCATGAGCGGACACGCGAACGCGAGGCAGCGGGCATCTTGCGGTGTGGCGCTGGGCTGGGCCGGGCCAGCCAGCAGCCGGACGGACGCGTCTTGGAGGAATGGGCGCTGGCGGCGCGCGCGCCGCCGCCGGACGGGCGAGGCGGCTGGGCGGGCGAGTCGAGGCGGGCGAGAAGGTGGCCTTGGCTGGCCTTGGCGCTGGAGGTAAATTAGGCGGCCTCGGACCCGGCCAGCTGGTGGCCGAGTGACGCGCGCGCGGGTGCGGGCGCGGGCGGGCGGCAGCGGGCGAGCGCGCGGGCGCTCGTGCACGCACGTGCGCGACTTCGACATTTGGCTCCGTTCTCTCGCGTCCGAACTCCGATTTACAAACCGTTTGTGCCTACGAACTCCTGTCGAAATGCTCTTCAATAATATATGATCCTTGGCAGATCCAATTCATCCTATTTTATGCCGTTTTCCTACAAAACATCGAGACGAACGAAGTAAGTCCGAATCGATAAATATTAATCGAATCAAAGGCATAAATAGGACAAACCATAGAAAATGACATGTAAAACAATATCAAGAATCGTCACAAAATCATACCAAACAACTCCCCCATACTTATCCATTTGCTTGTCCTCAAGCAAAGTCTATACTAATAAGAGTCGAAAGATAACTCATGCAACTTTACCCTTATTCTAATCAATCAAACCTTATTGCATTTCCCCACACTTGGTGCTTACAATTCAAAGATAATGTGAAATAAATCAAGAACGACAATTGACTTCCAATAAATAAAAGGTAATCTCTGCTCGGACCCGACTCTCCGTTAGGGTGAACTAACTAATGTGGTCACCTTTAGCAACAAGTTTCTTTTATAAAGCACAAAGAATGTTTTAATGATTTTGGAACAATATTCGAAGGTGAACTCTCGATGAACTCGAGTCTCCTAACGTGGTTTCCCATGTCCATTTCTCAATTTACGAGAAGAGAGGATGTAATCCCATCCTCCATTTCAACAATCTCGACAAATAGCCTGGGTTTACATTCTCCTCATTTTCTTCTTCTTTTCACATATTTTTTTTTTTTTTTTTTATATATATAAATGAAACAAGTATATAGGCAACCACAATGTTAACACTTCCTAACATTAGCGGGACAAATCACATCAATTTTCCTATTCATTTTCTATCAATCACGCCTCGTCGATTCACATTATACTCGAATCATATATCACCAAAAGTTTGAAAATCCAAAATCAGTTTGACCAATACCACAGAGCTCAGTTGCACAAATCAAGATCCTAACTTATTCGCATAGACACAAACTCAAGTCCAAACAATCAAAATAAGCATACGGGCACAACATTAAGCATACAAAACAATATAACACGCACACAAACCGAGCAAACATCCCCATTATTTTAAATCGAGCATCCCGGTGCTCAAAACATTAAAAGCTCAAAATAACCATAGAGGATGATACTTCCCTGATAATCGACGAATGTGCGATGTAGAGTTGGAGCATCACGGCTTCATCTCGCTGCTGACAACTTTCCAGATCTGAGCAAAACAAACTCAACAACAACAGATAGATCAACAAGAACAACAAAACAAGACAAAGAAAAGAAAGAAAGAAAAACAAAATAAAAACACCGTGGGTAACTCCCACGAAGTACTCAGTTTAACGTCGTGAGCACGACGTAAACCAGACAACAACGGACTATCCATAGTCCTTCACCTGCAGGAACACCATCTCGACCAGAGCATCAATAGTAACCATATATGCACAAAGGACAGTAAAGGAAGCAAACAACGAATCATTTAAGCTCAAGTCAAACATCCTATTCTCCAAAGAAAAATAGATAACTATAATTCCCAAAGCACGATACTTTGGTGAATTAGGATGTTGACAAATTATTGAAGTTACCTCAACCTTTGTTATCATTGTGTCCTCCTCTGGGATCCCGTACTCCAATTGTTGAGGTAGTGCAATCACTTCCAGAGCGGGCTTTGGTATTCGAGTATCTTCAAGTGCCCACTCTTTCTTCATCCTCCTCCACGTGCTTGGGTAGTTCTATCACCTCCAGAGTGGGTTCTGGCGTGTCATCTATTTCATGTACCCACTCTTCATCGTCAACCATCCTTGTAACCACTTCCTCGTGGCTCTGATTATGCTCCCCATCCTCACGTGCCCACTTGTTCTCACTTTCCACCTCATCGGCTGCGGCGACTCTTGGTGTCTCTCCGCCCATCTTCAACAATTGGGTCACTTCCAAGAGTGGTGACCATCCGAGCTTGATCGGGTTGGTGCGGGAAAGGTGTGATTTCATCAACCTCGTTTTCCACCCCCCATGATCGCAATGTGACTCATCGATTGTCTCTTCCATCCAATTTTCAACTATTGGATCACTTTCAGAACAAATGACCGAATGGATCGATCGGATTGGTTTGGAAGTTCCTCCCTTCATGTAACGTGACTTATCAAGCGTGCTCTGGACATATCCTATTGCGTCTCCAAGCGCAAAGTGAGGCATTCTGACATCGAACCTTGGACTAAAGCATCCGTTTTTGAATGGACACTTCTCTTTTTGAGTTAACTCATCCTCCCAAGTTGTCATCTGAGGTGGAGGTGGTTGTTGTGGGTACTCATCTTGAGGTGGAGGTGTGGTTGCTCCCAGTGGGCATTGTAGGATTGATCCTCATAGTCTTTGCGGAGGCGGTTGATCCCGTGGGGATTGGAGCTTGATCCTCAAAGTACGGTGGATCCCAATATCCCAAATCGGGCTGGTGAGGCTCTTTGTTGCTTCTTTGTGGATCGATGAAGGATCATATGCTTGTGGCTCGTGGCACGCGGACATCCTCGAGAAAAGTCGAATTGGGCTCCTTCTTCGAAGAAGAATTTGCCCAATCGACGAACTTCCTCCCCGCGGGTTGACCATACTCGTCTTGTTGATAACCCCGCATTAGCGTATACCAACAACAAAACAAAATCACACGCACGGGGAGAAAATAGCGAAACAGAACAAAAAAAAAACACGAGAAAACAAACAACACAAACAATCGCCTAAAGTTTTCCCGACAGCGCGCAAAATTGATCGAGCTAAAACACACTCAAATTCACTACGCAATAAATGCGAGGTAATCGTGGCGTGGTAAGTTAACACGAGTCGTCTCAAGGAAAACTTAACAGGCGATTGTTCGTGTCGCCGTAAAGCGATTAAAACCTAAACATTCTAATGCCAACGGGGTTGAACATGCGGGGAATTGAAATACGGAAAATTAAACACATCTAAGCTAGGGGTTGTCAATCCCGAGCTAAACTAATAAAGCGATAAATCTAAACCAGGGGTTGTCAATCCCTAGTTGAACTATAAAAACGATAAATCGAAAGCGATAAACAAAGCAATAGCAATCATATTATTCATAGGGTTTGTCAATCCCTAATCAATCTAATTGCAAATAAGCGAGCGGAAATCATTACGTAATATAAATTGATAGAAACACGAGAACACTTCATTGTCACTTATGAAATAGAATCCCACAGAAACCATCAAATAAAACACTATGAAATTGATTCCGACGAAAATGTATGAATCAAGCATGAATCGATAATCTAAATTATTCAAGAATGAAAATGAAAATGAAATTAAATCTAAGAAATTATCTGCTTTGTTCTTTGTCTAAAAATACGAAATCAATGATGAAGAGCAGCCAGCCTTGGCTGGTGAAACCAAAATAAATCGACGTCTCGCTAAATGACCTAGCGCAAATATATATATTAAGTCGATGGCGCGGGTTACGGAAAGCGCACGCTTGAAAACGATACGCCTTGCCGAGAGCGGTTCACTTGGGCATGGTGGGCGGTGAGCTGAGGCGCATACGGGCTGGGCGAGAGCGCTGGGCGCTGGGTGAGTGTGGCGCTCAATTCTGGCCGGTGGCGGCGCGTAGGGCGCGCTGGTCGCGCGGCGGCAGCGGCGCTGGGCCAGCGATGCAGGCGTGTCTGGCGTAGGCGCGGCTGAGGCGGCGAGTGGTGCCGGCGAAAGCTCATGGCGGACCTGCGAGCGCGCGGCGCGGGCATCTTGTGGTGAGCGAGGCGGCCGTTGGCCGGGCGCCAGCGCCAGCGCCGAGACGGACGTCTTGGAGGAATGGGCGCTGGCGGGCTGCGGCAGCCGCCGGACAGGCGGGCGGCCGGGGCGGCGAGGCGAGGCGAGCGAGGGGTGGCGCCGGCTGGCCTTGGCGCTGGAGGTAAATTAGGCGCGCTCGGACCCAGCCGGCGCTGGGTGGCCGAGTGACGCGACGACAGTGCGGGCGTCTTGGCGGCGGCGGCGGCGGCGCGCGGGCGCTCGTCACGCACGTCTTGCGACTTCGACATTTGGCTCCGTTCTCTCGCGTCCGAACTCCGATTTACAAACCGTTTGTGCCTACGAACTCCTGTCGAAATGCTCTTCAATAATATATGATCCTTGGCAGATCCAATTCATCCTATTTTATGCCGTTTTCCTACAAAACATCGAGACGAACGAAGTAAGTCCGAATCGATAAATATTAATCGAATCAAAGGCATAAATAGGACAAACCATAGAAAATGACATGTAAAACAATATCAAGAATCGTCACAAAATCATACCAAACAATATGCATCCCGACAACTCATACCACATGAACTGAACTACCCAACTCACGACTTGGAACTAGCAGCAGTAGTTCATGCACTGAAAATCTGGAGAGACCATTTCTATGGAGTGAGATGTGAGATCTTTACAGATCATAAGAGTTTGAAGTACTTCTTCGAGCAAAGAGATTTAAATATGAGGCAAAGAAGATGGCTCGAACTAGTGAAGGATTACGACTGTGG
Organism: Salvia rosmarinus; assembly: GCA_036937905.1. Lineage (NCBI taxonomy): Eukaryota > Viridiplantae > Streptophyta > Magnoliopsida > Lamiales > Lamiaceae > Salvia > Salvia rosmarinus. The sequence continues at coordinate 27,489,996 of CM072820.1, forward strand.
TATTAACTATCACCCGGGTAAAGCGAATGTAGTAGCTGACTCCTTAAGTCGTAAGGATCAAACCAAACTAGGATGTCTCTTTACACAAGAAGAGAAACTCGTTGAGGAGTTTAACAGAATGAGGATTGAATTGGTTGAACAACCAGAGACGATCACGAGTTGTATCGCTACACTCACGTTGACATCTGATTTAAGAAAAAGAATCGTTGAGAGACAAAGGATGGAGGAAAAGTTAGAAAAGATCAGAGAAAGGGTAAGGACTGAAGGACTAAAGAACTTCCAGGAGGCATCAGACAATGCCTTATTGTATGAAAGAAGAATATGCGTTCCTGACAACGCAGAACTTCAAAATGAAATAATGAGTGAGGCTCACGATACACCCTACACCGCCCACCCAGGCAGTACTAAGATGTACCAAGACCTAAAAGAAAAGTTCTGGTGGGAAGGCATGAAACGAGACATAGCTTCTTTCGTAGAACGCTGTCTTATTTGCCAGTAGGTGAAAGCGTTACATCAACGACCCTACGAGAAGTTACAACCGTTGGAAATACCCGAGTGGAAATGGGATGAGATAACGATGGACTTCGTTACGAACTTATCCAAATCGAAAAGAGGGAACACCGCCATATGGGTAATTGTTGATAGACTCACAAAGAGTGCTCACTTTCTACCAATTCAGAGTACTTATGGATCTGACAAGTTAGCCCAAATGCGTTAAGGAAATTATACGACTACATGGAGTGCCAAAATCTATTACATCTGATAGAGACTCCAAGTTCACCTCAAGATTCTGGGTTAGCTTACAAAAGGAATTGGGTACGAAATTGAACTTTAGTACAACATTTCACCCACAGACTGATGGACAGTCGGAAAGAACGATTCAGACACTAGAGGTTATGTTGAGAACAGTAGTGTTGGATCGAGGTGCAAAGTGGGAAGATGTTTTACCCCTTATTGAGTTAGCCTACAACAATAGCTATCAAGCGACGATTAATATTGTCACGTCCCCACTCCGGATAACCCGGACTGGAGGGTGACTAATACTAGGAATAGTATTTTAGGACAAAAAGGCTAAGATAAAGATACCTATCAATTGTAAACTAGCATGCTTGAACATAACATAAGATGATATCTCGATAATTCAAATGGTTTAGGCCATCAGACCCAAGGAAATAATCTAATGGACCTCAATAGTTCATAATAGTAAACATAATATAAAAGAGTTCAGAGATTGCAGCGGAAAGTGTATGAATACATATGTGAAGATATGTATTCAAGGTGAAACCACAAATTCTTAATAAAAACGGTCAAGGACACCGGACTCCTCAACACCTCCTCCATCACCACCATAAGAGCTCAACCTGCACATTTAAAAACAAATATGCAGGGCTAAGTACAAATAATGTACTCAGTGGACTCATGCCGAAAACATTTGATAATTTAATTACGCTGCCAATATCATGGTAAGTCACAAGGGTTTTAGTTGAAATGCCTTGTGCTTACTAAAACATTTTAAGTTCGTAAACATCGCTCGGCCGAGCATTTTTCTTGGTGTGTATGATCCATATCCCATAATCACATCTCATCACAATATCAAAGATCAAACGTCGAGAGGGAGGCCTCCCTTCTACGACGCCGTAACCGACCGTTACCCATACAAAGACACAATCACGTTCGGTGTACCGTTAGCCACTAGCTGGTATTTATCCTTGACATAGGACCCGATATCGATTTCGAGAAAAAGGTTGGGCGCGACCCGACAAATGACATTCATATCATGTCATCCAACCATCACACCATTTATGCATTTCATATCATTATATAGTTCCAACCATCACACATGCATATGAGATAGGATAAATACACAAAATGTAAATATTTTGGCGGTAATGTTGTAAATATTTATCAACAACAAGAGTAAGTCTGTAAATAAATTCATTTTGGAAGAAAAGTGAAGTCACATTTTGTTTGAAAAGTAAGCCCACCTAGACTATGGTTCGTCGTAAATTGAGTCCTAGGTTTGTTTGCTTGTCAGTGTCCGATCGTCTCGTTCGCGTCCACACCTTTACGAAAAAGCGAGGTTTTAGTACGTCGCTCAAATTTCTCAAGACTTTCAAAGTCTAAGATAAACTTCGATATTCAATATCGATGTAACCTGAATTCCTCATTGAATTCAATACGTTTTCAAATACGTATTTCAATTGAACCGTTCTCGTTCTTCGAGATACGTTCAACTATTTCGGTTTAAACGTTCCACGTATAGGTACGTTTCTCGATATAAGGATTTCATTTTTGAAATCTTTTCTTACTAATGAGGTATCATACTCAATTAGTATGTCTTACGCGTATTAGCGTATTTATCGAACGTATATTCGTACGTTTGACTTTAAAAGTCAACGAAGTCAACAACGGTCAACAAAGTCAACAATTTTGACTTTTAAATAGTAATTTCTTACTATTTAATTCTATAAATCGATTTTTAATCGATTTCGAAACGTAAAGTCCTATTTCTCGATTTGTCACGTAAACCAAAGGACTTATAAATAATTTCGCAATTATTAACCATTTTGATAAATAAAATGTATATTTTCGTTTAAAAACGTTATTAAATAAAACGTTTGTCTCAAACATAGTAATCTATGTTTATAACATTTTATAAAATCCAAATATGTCTAAAATAATTATTAGACATATAATATATTATTAAACTGAATTAAAAAGGATTTAAAATCCTTATAATTATTCGAAAATTTTCGGTAATTACATAAAAATTACCAAATAATTTTAAAAATTTTCCAAATTAATTTAGTGTATTATTATACACTATGGTCCAGAATAAGGATTAATATCACCCATATGATATTGTTTGTCATTTATTAATATATATATATATATATATATATATATATATATCTCGGTAATTTCGAAAATTAAGGAATAATTGTCCAAAAATTCCCAAAATTGATACACACTTAGTATAATGTCCCAACATTAATATATATATCATAATTGTAACTTATAGTCCAACATAACCATTCATTTATCAAGAAATAAACTAAGTATGCAATCGATAATTACTAAATAATTACCAAACAATTATCAAACAATTTCAAAAATTCTAATTAAATTATAACATGATTAAACATTATATTATAACATTGTAACATCATAACATCAACCAAACCAATTGAAATCATCACCATATGGAGCTACAAGCTCTCGGCTTTTTTGATTAATTATGGTATTTGGTTTTCAAAAATTCCAACAATTATACACTATGATTATACACCATAGGATGACATTATAACATAATAATATTCATCAAAACCAATTAAATCATCACCTTAAAGAGCTTCAAAGCTCACGGCTTTTTTTGATAAAATTTGGTATTTAATTTCCAAAAATTCTAAAAATTATACAATATGTTTATACTTCATAATATAACAATATAACATAGTAACATTCATCAAAACTAAATTAAATCATCACCATATTGAGCAATAGCCCTTCGGTTTTTTTGATTTTAATTAGCATTTGATCTCCAAAAATTCCAACAAAATCATTCATCACATAATCAATATACTAAAGCATTAAAATACTATTGCATGATCAAAATAAAAATCATACACCAACCTTCATATATATATAGCTCACGGTCCTTTTTCCAAATCAAGCATTTGGTTTTCAAAAATTCTAACAAATTCATAGAACATGTAATCAAGGTCCTAGAGCATTAATATGTCATTGTATGCTTGAAATAAAAATTTATACACTAAGGTATAAACATATATGCTTTCGGTATTTATGAAAAATATAGCTAGGGTTTCCCAAAATTTTTAAATAAAATCCTATGAACTCTAAACACATCATAGAACAATAATCCATCACCAAAAAAAAAAAAAAATTCGGTCATCACATAATTATTTTTAACATTTTCAAAAATTATTTTAAATATGCTCTATGGTTCGAAAATCTCATATATATACTAGATCCATTCAAAAATTTCATATACAATCACCTATGCTCATCTAAACATATATTCACATATTTTTGAAATAAAAATCATCAAGAACAATATATGAACACATAGTTCATCCATAAGAACATTAAAAACATACAAATATATATAGAATATTCGAAACACATACATACACATATATAAACATGTTCTAAAATTTTACAACAAATGGAGAGGGTAATAGGTACTATGGTGTCTCATTTACCTTTGAAATGGTATATGTTTCACAAGAACAATGTAGGTATCAAGGTTGGGTGATTGAATGGAGTAAAAATGAAAGAAAAATTTCGAATGGGGGGGGTGTGGAGCTCTCGATTTTCTGTAGCAAAATGGGAGGAAAAATGGTGTGTTTGAGAGGAGTGAGGGAGTATAATGGAAATGGGGTGAAGGGGAAGAGTCCCCCCTCCTATTATCTCTCTCTCTCGCGATCACACTCACACACACACCCAATAGGGAGAAATGCAGCCAAATGATGGAGTGCTTAGTGATGATTAGGCTAGGTTTAAAAGGTGTTCATGCATTGGGTGAAAAAAAAGGTGCACATCATGCCTTGTTGGAGCATGATGGCCGACGGCTTTAGGGCTCCAAATGTCACGCCCCAATTCCCGAGGGAAGGCACGGATGCCGGGGTGTGATTAGGGGTGAAGGTTAAGAAGCGGGGTAGAAGGGGGAATACAGATAACATACATGATAAGAAGATGTGACCATGATATCGGACAACATCTCCTCTATAACTAGGACATATCCTGAAGGGGAGGGGTGCACAAACAATCCACCAACAGAATAATATCGATACCATAACCTCAGAAAACATGATCTTGGTTTATAACAAGTAATGCAAGAAAGCAAAATAGCATTACACCCTGTTGACTAGACCGGTCAACCACATAGCATGCTCGTATCGAGACTCACATCATAATACAACATAACAAATCTTGTTCCCAATCAGAAAGAAAAATAAGGGACAAGAATACATCAATATCAGAGTACGTATATAACACAACATCGCGGAAGCATAGCATGAAGAACCCGCAGCTCACCCTCGCCGCCGTCGCCCGTCCCTCCTCCATCTGTGAAAAGATTTGAAAAGAGTTTGGGGTGAGTACTAGCGCTTCACCGGGGTTTTATCATAAATCAAAAGAATCATGATGTCGTGTTCGAGCATTTACCTTAGAAGGTTTTAAAACGTAAATCCACTTCTAAGTAAGCAAACTAGATTTTCATTTTCGATACTTGATCCGTTATTCTTTATTCTCCATCATAGAACCAAGAACCACGGCTCGGGCGTATCCCGCCAGCCCATCACATCTCATTCATTCGGCCCGAACATATCCAACAACCCATAATATCTCGGCGGAACATATCCACCATTACGCCCGGGCGTATCCACCGGCTAACTCGGTGTGGACTTGAGGGTCAAATCGTCGTAACCATAACCACCTCATTACCATTTCCGTGTGGACTTCGGGTCTATCCCTTCGTAACCATAACCACGTGTTCGGGTCTATCCCCACGATCAATACTCAAGATGGTGATCAACCCACCGAATAGAGATCCGTGCACAATCACAATATAACCATATCTCGGATCGGAGAACAAGAATAACTTCACCAAATCATTTTACTGGCGCACATGTTTTATTTTGAAATATCGAGTAAATAACTCAAAATAAGCATATATAACCCAACCCGAGCGAAAACGTTAACCGGGAGGTATCTACGGATCCGATGACTTCACCGATCGCACTGGTGGGTACCTGGTAACAAGACGGAACAACTTTTGGGGTCACATCCCACAAAGCAAAGCAACATCATGATCCAAACGAAGATCGAAGCAAAACTAGGGTTTTCGACTTTCTAAACCCATATTTGGCACTCTCCGGGTTTTCAAATCAACTCGATGCAGAAGGGAAATATATTCAGGGCATCAAGACCTATAATAGGGTACTTTCAAAATATGCATGCATGCAAGTTGACTCAAATCTTAGCAGCGAAGAAGCTTCAAAAATCGATGCCTATCCTCAGATCTAGGATAAACCATCCAAAATCGATGCATGAAAATGGAAACATAAGAAATATGCATAACGAAGAACATGGAATGACAAACTACGTTTAAAATGGATAACCCGGGCATGTACTTCCTTTAGAAAACTCAAGCAACGGAAAACATCCCGACATGTAAAACGCAAAATGTAAAACGGATCGGTACTTTAGTAGAATGCATAGCCCGGAACTCAAAACCTAAAGGACCCGTAGCCAAAAGGTGGCCCGTTGACCACCAATCGGCGGCCAAGAGGGGCGACGGCGGCGGCCTTGGGCGGCGGCGGCGGTGTGGCCAAATCGGCCGGCCTCCGACCGTTTTCTCGCCTCGTCCCTTTAGGATCCCGAGTTCTATGCTATACGATCTACTAAAAGGCGGAATCAAAACAAGAAAAGGATAAAACAGAAAACGGGGCTCTGGGAGAGGTTGATCGGCGGTGGTGGCTCGGCGGCGCATGATGGCGCCGCCGAGCCTCCCTGCCGATCCCCACTCCTCCGGCGCTTCCACAGGCGTACTGAGCTGCTCGGCTCTTCCGTAAACACAGAGGCGAAGGAAAATGAGCGTTGAAAATGAAGGCCCTAGCCTCCTATTTATAGGAAAAGCGGTTCACAGAATGCTTGCTGCAGAGGCCCTTTTTCGAAAACGCAAAAATGACACAACTTTTGCAAACGGACTCCAAATTTAGCAAACTTGGTACCCATGGACACGAAATAAAATACGGACACAATGTCACAATCCCACAATCCTAAGTACGGATTAACAGGGACTATAACTCTAAACAGGGATAAAAATACAAGGAGACTCTTTTTAACAAAAAAACGTAATACATATGTCATTTATGTTCTTGGGCTATATTACATAATTTAGGGTTCTTGCAGCGGAAAACATGTGATATGTACATATGACGATGTACTATCAAGGTATAAACATTTCAACGACAACATTCCTATTGCTCAACACTTTACTCCATCCATCATCGCTCAACTTTGCACATTTAAAACAAACATGCGGTGAGTACAAGAATACACTCGGTGGACTCATGCCAAAACATTTTATCATTTGTAGATTACATCGCCACATCATGGTAAGACACAAGGGTTTTAGTTGAAATGCCTTGTGCTTACTAAAATATTTTCATCATTTTCAAAATCATCGCTTTGCCGGGCATTTTTCAGTGTGTATGATCCGTATCCCATATCATCCTTTCGTCATATCATCATAGTCGAAAGTCGTGAGGAGGCCTCCTCTACGACCCGTGACCGGCCGTGAATTGTCCTTACAAAGACACACGGTCACCTTAGGTGTACACGTTAATCTAGCGGATATTGTCCTTGGCATAGGATCCGATATCGATTTTCATTCATAAGTTGGGAGCGACCCAACAACATTCATAACATTTCATAACATCTCATGGATAGGATACAATACACAAAACGTAAACATTTTGGCAGGTAATCATGTAAACAATTTTATCAACAGTTGAAATAAGCATCGTAAATAAATATTGCAATAGCATTTCATTTTTGAGTAGAGTAAAGCCCACGTGGACTATCGATTGTCTAAATCGATTCCTTGGACTGTAAGTCCCAGACTTAGCCTATCTATTCTTGGCCTTGAAGTTTTGGGGTAGAAACTATCCATCGAGTCTTAGAATCCATATTTCTACTATAGTGTATATCAAGGTATGATATACACTCAATTGAGCATGTAGGAAGCACCTATTCAAATGGTTTACGTTAGGGCATGCTCCCGTAAAAATATCATGTTGTGTTGTTTTATTACAACCGTACATCTTATTAATTCTCTATCGTACCTTGCGACATGACATAATGAATGCATCGATTAATAGCATGTTAGTCACATAAGGCATACTTCACATAGGGTTTCCAACACTTAGTCAAATTTCAGTGTTGAATTTCAAAAAACAGCTTGAAATAACCCAGTGGCAAACTTTGACGATTCATAACTCTCGATTCAGAATACGTATGGTCGCACAAAGATACATTCTGTAAACCTCTAAACATGTACTACAAGTTCTAAGAAGGAATTAAATCCAAAAGAGTCGTGGTTTTGGAGATATTGGGTCTCAAAGTGGGTAACTCAAACTGACTTCTATACTTAGAATTTTTTTCAAATTTTCAGTTTTAGCTTAACGATGAGGGGTTTTATGAGGCTCATAACTTTTGACTCATAATGCCAAAATGTCTGCAGGCTACCAATTTGAAACCTGGTAACAAGTACTACATATTTCATGAAGACCATACTGGAAAATATCTGATGCATCGAGAATACATAAGCCCAAAGTTGACTAGTTGAAATGGACAGTTTCAGTGGGTGACTTTAGGTCGATTAAAGGTATACCTATAAAACTTGGTTTGGGATCAAACTTTTCAGATCATAACTAGACATGGTGAGGAACATTTCTTATGAAGAAACCCAAGTCCAAATCGGACTACAAACGGCTTGAACATCTCACGTAAAAGTCATACTCGAACAGCCTATTACATGAAAAATTTCACTAAGGCAGTTTGTCCAAAAAGCTTACTGTAATGTATCAAATTTAAAAATTCACCGTGAGTTCATTATAATGAATCTAGGAATGAAACCAATCATATTGAAAAGACACTTAAGTCTAGTTTAATCCAGAAAAAGCCTCACTCAATGATTCACAATAGATTGGGAGATAAAAATATTTTACTACAAGCTATCACTTCCGTGAAAGTGTTGTGCAGTTAGATTGTAAAATCTGTAATAAATAGTAAACATTTTAGAAAATTCTGAAAATTTACATACATCTTCTAGACATGCTGAATTATGTTTCTTCAAAATTTTAGAGTTTTATCATTAGCCAAACTTAAAACGAAAGCCACGGACTATGGGTGATGAACACGGCAATTTCATAGTTGTGCGCGATGCTTTCGAAAAATACGATTAAAATATCAAATCAAGTTGTATGGATTTGAAATTTTACAGAGGCATATTAGACACATATAAATTCAACATATTAAAAAATCACAATCATCGGACCACTGTAACTTAGTCTATTAATTTTATAAAGTCACTGTTCGTCCAGATTAATAACATGCAATCTCATATACACACAATCTAAACTACTTCAAGCATAGATGCATATATATATATATGCATGCATAGGATTTACTCATTCCTAGGATCAAAGGTGTAGCTATTCATATTAAGAACGAAATTTGCAAGAATTCAAGATAGATAGATGAACCTTTAAGAGAGACGAAGAAGCGGCAGCTAGCTTCCGAGAAGGGGGTGGAGCTATGGCTGCCCTTAGGAGCAATGAAAGAGACGTGAAATGGGGTGGAGCTATGGCTGCAAATCTGAATTTGGGAGGGAGAGTGTCGTGTGGGAGAAAGGCTGAGAAAGGGTAGTGGTGTAGGTGGTGGGGTGGTTGCTTATGGGTGACATTTGTCACCCCTAGTTCATGCATAGGAACAACACACATGCACACCTCTTCACGCACACCCACATACAAGATGCACACACATATGTACATGTATATATCTGATATTTAATCATTTAATTAGACCATATAATTAATCACATTTCCATATAGTAGATATATGCAAAAGTGGGAAGATTAACATACATTTGTTACTCACATATAACATTTTCGCCCTTATGCCCAAACATAGATTAAATTTTATTTTCATGTTAAACATAGATATATGCATCATAGTATATGATTTAGATGATAATTAATAGCATAGGATAATTTAATGGCATCATTTTATGCGATAAAATCGAGTTCGAAAATTAGGGTTTTCAAGCGTTTGAAAAATTGGTCACTATCAAATCTTGATGATCTAGCATTGATTTAATGCTAAATAATACTGTAATTACATATACTAATCATAGGAAATTAATTCCTATAATTTCTTGATCGATTAAAACGCTTTTCGTTCATCTCAAATCGTTAACGTTTGAAAACGTTGCAAAACGCGTTCATTATTGACTCATCTCGAAATGGTCGTCATCACTTTATTAAATTATTCCATTAATAATGGAATTTAATTCTAAGCTTAATTGCTTAGAAAATATCATGAATTTTAACTATCGATCGCGATCGACGTTAAAATAATATTGCCGATATACTTCATATACTTTTATTCCTTAATTCACAATTCTCGGTGAATATAAAATAGATTTCATTCCTTCGTAATTAATCGAAGTCATTATTCGATATCATTCGATTGAATATCTCAATGTGAGCTTTGATTTCTTGTTTTTAAATACCGTAATTAGGCATTAAATTCTGCGGGGTATTACATCCTACCCTCCTTAAAAGAAATTTCGTCCCGAAATTTGCATACCTCATAAAGTATGGGTTAACATCATAACATCATAACTTTCTATGTGCTTTTCTTTCGTCCATGGTTCTTCCATTGGACTTTCATTATAAGACCCAAACTTGCTTCTTTAATCGTTGAATCGTACGATCAACTTAGTCGTAGATTTTCATCATAACTCATCTGAGTCAAAGGTCACGTCATCATGTTGGTTTTCGTGAATTGGGCCATTTTCATATTTCCTTAACTGTGATACGAGGAAAACATTTCGTACTTTCTCCCAAATGTGGTGGAAGTACCAAGCTATAGGCTACTAGGCCTATCATTGCTAGGAGCTCGTAAGGTCCTATAAAACATGATCTCAACATTCTTGTATCTAAACTTATAATTCCTCTAGATGGAGAAATCTTAAGAAACTTTAATTCCGCATTCAAGAATGCGGTTCGGGTTTACTGGCGTGCAGTAAGACTTTTATCATCTGAGCTTTTCTTATTCTTTGCCTCGTTGGCGGATATCTTAATTGTTTCATTTACAACGTCGGGACTTTATACCTTTGCTCACCTACTTTGTTACAATAAAGTGGTGGTCAATACTTCTTTTCAATGTCGCCTCATAAGGCTACATTGATCGTTATTTGGTAGCTATGGTCGTACGTAAACTTACCAAGTGGTGCAATCGTTCTCACTTGCATCTTGGTTTAACATTTATGTTCTATCGTATCCTTAAACGTTCATACTGTCCATTCTAATTGTCTATCATGCGTGAGTGGACATCTATGTTAAGGCAACCTCGTATCTAACTCGTTTTGTGAGTTAGTTCAAAATCTAGGGTACTCTTGAAGTCTCTATCTGAATCGATAGGTTTTGGTACTCCTTGTAAATATCGATTTCCTTTATGTACGACCGAGCTAACGTATCGGATTTATGAGTCATCTGAATAGACAGAGACAGAACATAATTGGCGAGTCAATCCACTACTAGCCATATAGTAATGCGACTTCTTTATGACTTTGGTAAAATCTGTCATAAGATCTATTTCTATATCATTCTATTTTCATTCGTGTAGTTCTAGAGATTATACTCTCTTATAAGGCCTTTGATACCATGCCTTTACTTATTGGTAACCGAGACACTGCTCGACAATATGGTTATATCTCATTTCATTCCTTGCTATCTAACTTTTCTCGTAAATCATAATACATCTTAATAATGCCTGGTTGGCGGTATGAGAAGGATCATGAAATTCATTCTTGGTTTCATTTCTAAGCTTATTATTGCTTGGAAATATATGTATATATCTCTTTTAGAGCGAACATTGTCCAACGCTCCTTAAAATCCTTGACTCTCCATTCCTTATCTTAATTAGTATTCTATTCCCATCTTCATTTTCTCTTTTAGTCATATTTCACCTTGGTTGTGGGAATACTACTTACATTAGTCCCCGATTGCCCGACTATTCTTGTTCTCGTTTTCTTAATCTTTCCAATGAGTTTTCCTTTTCTATAAGGACATACCATGATTTAGGCGAATTTTATATCTTAGGCATTAGATTCTACATTACCCTTCCTTAGGTGATTATTTATCACAATTATAATCTTTTCTTGATTCGTGCCATCTTTCCTATCCTCGTATCCAAGTTTCTTTGCTCAAGAATAAGTTCAAACTTTTGTAAATTGTGAAGGGTTCTTAACTCATTGTCATAGGAGTGATGTCTTCAAGACTTTGGCATTTATACTACTGTCACTATTTCAAGTCATGAGTTGGGAAATTCTATTCATGTGGCCTAAGTCATTGTGGTTGTAAGCTATTATCTTCCTCATATTAATACATAGCCTTACTTTTATTAATCCTCGTAAATTTGATTCCATTTTAGGGTAGCTATGTTATTGGCTTTACTACTTTAAAGGGTTCTTAATGGATCTCTAATAGTAGTTAATCAATCTATAAAATCCTGATCTTATTTTAGGTTATTGACCTCTTTCATCTTTAATTGTTTTGTCCTTTGTCAGATTTACATTGTTTTCTTCTACAGACACTATGTGCCTGAGGAATATTTCTTTAAGCCAAAATTCACAATACTGTTCTTGGCAAAATTTGCCCGGCTCTTAAAATTTGTAAGACAGCCCTTCGATGTTCTTTATGTTCTTTCTTGTCCTCTGAATAGATAGGAACATCATCCATAAAGATTGAGATAGAAATTTATCTAAGTACTTGTGGATTACTCGATTTTTAAGGTTTATGGTCGAGTTGGTGCATTTGTTAGTCCGAATGGTATAACTATCATCTCATAGTAACCATATCTTGTTTGGAGCGATTTGTTTTCGTATTTGGATATCATTCTATACGCACCATTTAATATTACATCATAATGCCTCGGTGAGGACTTTTCATACATTACTTACGGGGTCGGTCTCCGGTGACCGATTACAAGGCGCCTAGCTCTTTTACACTCAAAACTTTGACACTTCTTCACCATATTCATAAACTCTTCCAAACTATGTTTATTTTACATATTATAATCACATCATTTTCATCATAAACCATTATTTACATATATGTCTCATAGGATCCTAAGATTCTATGTCTTTGAATGACCTTTGTCGGAGTCGTACCTTTCGTTTAGAAACTTGTCTATTTCTCGATACGTTTTTACCTCATATATCCGACGATCTTTCTCTTTCAAAGAGCCAGGGGTCACACTGCTCCTTGTTTCTTCTTTGGTACCAGAAGTGTGTGTTACTTTTATCAGAAAGTAAGGTCGAGTTGGTAGTGGTAATTCTCTTAATCTTCGAGGGCGATAAGATCCTGTCCTTTTGTCATTCTCGTCTCTTTCTGGTACAATTGACGGCACAGGACGTGGGATGGCGTTTGGAATATCAGGGTGCAACCATTCCTTTATGCCGTGCAGTGTAACTTGCCGATGACTAGGACAAGTACTCGTAGGTGTCGTTCCCTACGCATTATATGTATACTTGAGCCTGTTGACAAATCCTGGTAAGTCTGCCCAGGCTTTGGAATTTTTATCATGGAGAAAATATTCTCTTGATACTTCTTTTGCAAAAATTCTTCCAATCTGTTGGCAACTGACAGATACGTCGTTGGGTATCATCCTCATTTGACACTCTATAGTTACGAGTATCCATCCAGAGGTGCAAAAATTTTCTCCAAAACTGTTCTAAATTCATTCCTAGTTCATATTAAAAGAGCCGATCGCTGTGTGAGTTATAAACTTGTAGGCCTTGGGGTTAACTCTTGCAGTTAAACTCCCTTTTCTTGTCATCTATAAGCGGATATTTTAGATAAATCCGACTTAATTTAAGCAATGGGCGATTTCTAAACAAGAAGGATCTCTTAAAGAATTATACACTTTAAGACATATATAACCCGTAGATGACTCATGACTCTTATCTTAATACCCATTTTACGTTTTACATCTTGAGTCGTATGTTGCCTTAAAGATATTCGCATAGGCGAACAGTGAGTACTGACATTCTGTCTTGTGAAACCTCTAACGAAAAGGCTAGGCCCAGGTTACTAATCACATGAATCACAGCCATTTCCGAAACTTCTTGTCTCTAAAATTATATTTACGTTCCACATAGATATAATGATCCAAATCATTGGATAGTACTTTAGGTGATTCTAGGTTCAATTCTGAGCTTAAGTAACACTTGCGATGGTCATAATTCCCGTATAGGTAAGGAGATTTTCATTTCTTGATTCGCTTACCCTGAGTTGGGTTCTATCGCTTCTACGCATACTTGTGCGATGTCAAAAAGCATTTACATTGAACAAAATCTTATAGGTATTCTGAGGAATTTTCCTCATACCTGTCATGTCTTTTGGGTTTTGTTTGTTCTGTTTTCGGTGCGAAGTATAGGCTTTGGTCTACGGTGTTCCCGTTTATTTAAGTAAATGTCTATTTCATATGTCATTGTCCTTTCCATTGGGACATTATGTTCCCTTGCTATGGTCTTCTGTTGCCTCATTCACCCTATACTTCTCGGGTATCCGTATCGTTATGCTTTTACCAACAGCATTCGTGGTTAGGTCTACATCAACCTATCCTTTGATATTGATATATTTCAATAATGAAATCTTATTGTAGAGATCGTCATGTCTCTATCACTATCATCCATTCCTAATCCAGTATGAATGATTAAATTCTTTTTTTTTTTTTTACTTTATCGATCTTAGGAGTATATTTCTCATATATTCTTACTTTAAACTCTTTTCCAGAGAAGTCCTTGTACTGGCCTTTAGCGCCATTTTTTTTTTGTAATATCCCTTTTTGGATATAGTCATTTCTTCTTAATCTTTTATTGATTCATCATACAATTTCGCATAAGATAAATCCTTTGTCCTCTAGGGACGTTTTATACTTTTGCCTTGACGTCAAAAATCTTTACCATTTTCTTGGCATTCAATGAATGCTTCATTCCCATGTCCGAGATATTAATATCCCACTTTATTGATCGTCGCAAAAGTATGAGGGATAATCTTTCCAATTGGATTTACCTTAAAGTCCCTCAATGAGAATCTCTTTCTGTGTTCTCTTGGACGTATTTCCTTTGCAAGATCTATAGAAGCTATCTTGCTTGTTAACTATTAAGTTACACAAGACAAGCGTTTCGTGTCATTATAACTTAGTGTATTAAGATTTATTTCAAAATAATGAATCTATTTCTTAATCTGTTTCTTTACTTCCAAGGAATTACCTTACTTATTGAAGTCATAACATCTCTGAAGCTTATGTCATATCATGAACTATCTACTTGTATAGTTCGTAATTTCTTCTGCTATGTTTTTGACTTTTGTCCATTTTCTTGAGCATGGTATCAAAGTAATCTTACTTCGTTACACTTGATTCTCACATCGTGGTTAGAATCGTCATTATTGTCGTATGGCTTGGTAAGGTAGTACATTTGTACACCATAACTTAATTCTAAGCATCTCATTACCATGTCTTGACTTGAGTTATTTCCTCCATACTTAGTTCACATACTAGGGCTATTCTCGTTCACACAATCTTAAGGATTATGATTCCTCAATCTCATTATCTTTTGTTTAACTAAGTTTTAATTTCTCGGAATCGATTATGCTCAAGCATAATCTCATTGACTGAGGTATAAGGCGAGAGATTTATTGTCTGAGACGCTATCACTTCTTTATATATATATATATTCTTTGAAAAGAATATCTTGTATTCATCTTCATTCTTTTTAAACATGTCCAACCTACTAACGAGGTTTCAAAGACATCCAACTATCTTAAAGATAAGTTGTAATCGCTCTCGTCATGACATAATAAGGAAAATTCATATCCTACAGGTATCATATACTTTTCTTTACTTTTACTCTTTGCATTCAATGCTAAAGAGTATCTTATTCATAACTTTGTTATCATAATAGTCGTATGATGGTATAACTTCACTGTTATCATTCATTGTTAAGCCCATCAAGGGTCATCACATCATGTGTGCCATAGGAAGAATATCTCGTTTCATCGAGATTTTCTTTACATCATAACTTCTTGATGTCTATCACTTTCTCGATCCGAAACTTTCGGTGGTGAGATAAGTCAACCTATTTCATGCCCGACATTTATCGCTTTACTAATTCGTACTTAGGTTACAAGGTAAGTCAACATTCATCATACTTGATGGTTTCAAGAATCAAGGAGAAATTATCACGATTACCTACAAAAGGTATTGTCTCATCCATCAAGATAACATCTTTTCAATGATTGAATCGATATGTTCCTTGACTTTGAATAAATGGGGCTCTAGGTCCAAGACCGAATGACGACTCTTGAGATTTCTTTAGTCATATGGGCTGCCGGACCGTCCACAATTATGTTCTCAATCACATAAGGCTTTGGGTTCAAAAGGACACTTTATGAATTTTTGGGTTTGAAAATTTTCTTCAGAAAAAGTGAGAAACTCGAATGAATTCTCAATTGGAACTAGGTCATAGAGTTAAACTCAATGACAGAAATTGGGTAATGGATATAATTTGAAAGCTTATATACCCGTAATAGGTCATCAACAAAGTTCTCATGTATGTCAAGGTTCTACTTGTATTACTGAAGATCTTACTTTCTTAGTAACATTCTAGGATTCGTATCATACTATAACATCTTTACTCTTTTCAAATCATAGAACTACCTTCAACTGATTTTCATGAATTTTGGAGTAGGAATCAGGATTTGGTCCTTCATAAGAAATGAAGTACAGTGCATTAGGAGCACGTAGACAAAACCGTCGTAAATCGGAGTTCACACGACCGAGAACGAGTCAAAACAGAATCACCGCACGGTGCAGGGAAATTTACACGTTCGCGCCGAGGTCATAAGCGATGCCGACACCAAGGTCGTGCATGCCGTTACCGATGCCGAGGTAGTACAGACTATTGCCGACACCGGGTCGGACAAACTACCCCATCGACATGTCAAAGGCGATGTTATAAATGTCGATTTCGAAGTTGACAGTCGCACATGCCGATATCGAAGCCGAGGTCGTACATGTCGAGGTCAAACAATTTCGTATAAATCTTTCACTTTTCTTCACTCAAGATGGAATGAAGTTCTCAAATCCATCACTAATCTTGTTCTTGTAATTGAAGGAAATTCTTACTTCTATGTTCTTTCGTAGAAAGGGATCATGCGTCTTATAAGGTCTACGTTCTGTTGAACTAGCATCCTCATCATCATCATCAACTTTGAGATTGAAGTAAAACTTCGATTATTCCTACGTAGCTCATTTGTACGCACATATTTTGTTGAATTTAAAGAATTTAATATATCATATTTGACAAATCAATGTCCAATCTCAATCATTTTAAAACATGAATAATCATAACTTTGTTCATAATAATGAACCCTTATTACATTCCAGAAATTCAAACATTTCATCTTTGGCATATCATGCCAAAACTTTCTCATATCATTATCATCATCTTTCTTATATCCTCCTTCTTTTCATAACTTTCTTGACAAATCATTTGTCATAACATTCATTCTCTACCTTTCTCATAGCTTTCATTTCTTTTGAAAGATCATATCAATCATCATCCACTTCACAACATAATATTTCATTTGCAACATTTGCAATAACTTCCACCTTAAATAAATTCACATAACTTTCATTTCACTTGAAAAAATTATTTCACTTCCACATTTTTCGTTTCAAAACCTAGAAAAATAATTTCATAAACATTCGTCTTGGTCAGGCTAATTTTCAAAACTTTGGAAAAAGTCATTTACCTCATTTCGGTTGAGCTTGATGTGATGGAGTGTTGAGCATTGTCACCGATCTCTAGAAGTCTAATGACTCAATCTAGACTTAACCCTAAAGGAGATTTTAGGTTCAAGAGCGAACCGCCTCGATACCACTCTGTCACGACCCCACAATCCTAAGTACGGATTAACAGGACTATAACTCTAAACAGGATAAAAATACTGAGGAGACTCTTTTTAACAAAAACGTAATACATATGTCATTTATATTCTTGGGCTATATTACATAATTTAGGGTTCTTGCAATGAAAATATGTGATATGTACATATGACGATGTACTATCAAGGTATAAACATTTCAGCGACAACATTCCTATTGCTCAACACTGCTCCATCCATCATCTGCTCAACCTGCACATTTAAAAACAAACATGCAGGGCTGAGTACAAGAATGCACTCAGTGGACTCATGCCAAAAACATTTTATCATTTGTAGATTACACTGCCACATCATGGTAAGACACAAGGGTTTTAGTTGAAATGCCTTGTGCTTACTAAAATATTTTCATCATTTTTCAAAATCATCGCCTGGCCAGGCATTTTTCTGGTGTGTATGATCCGTATACCTTATCATCATTTCGTCATATCATCATAGTCGAAAGTCGTGAGGGAGGCCTCCCTCTACGACCCCGTGACCGGCCGTGAATTGTCCTTACAACACACAGTCACCTTAGGTGTACACGTTAATCCTAGCCAGGTATTATCCTTCCGGCATAGGATCCAATATCGATTTTCATTCATAAGTTGGGAGCGACCCAACAACATTCATAACATTCCATAACATCTCATGGATAGGATACAATACACAAAACGTAAACATTTTGGCAGGTAATCATGTAAACATTTTTATCAACAGTTGAAATAAGCATCGTAAATAAATATTGCAATAGCATTTCATTTTTGAGTAGAGTAAAGCCCACCTGGACTATCGATAGTCTAAATCGATTTCTTGGACTGTAAGTCCCAGACTTAGCCTATCTATTCTTGGCCTTGAAGTTTTGGACTAGAAACTATCCATCGAGTCTTAGAATCCATATTTCTACTATAGTGTATATCAAGGTATGATATACACTCAATTGAGCATGTAGGAAGCACCTATTCAAATGGTTCACGTTAGGGCATGCTCCCATAAAAATATCATGTTGTGTTGTTTTATTACAACCGTACATCTTATTAATTCTCTATCGTACCTTGCGACATGACATAATGAATGCATCGATTAATAGCATGTTAGTCACATAAGGTATACTTCACATAGGGGTTTCCAACACTTAGTCAAATTTCAAGTGTTGAATTTCAAGAAAACAGCTTGAAATAACCCAGTGGCAAACTTTGACGATTCATAACTCTCGATTCGAATCGTATGGTCGCACAAAGATACATTCTGTAAACCTCTAAACATGTACTACAAGTTCTAAGAAGGAATTAAATCCAAAAGAGTCGTGGTTTTGGAGATATTGGGTCTCAAAGTGGGCAACTCAAACTGACTTCTATACTTAGAAATTTTTTTCAGAATTTTCAGTTTTAGCTTAACGACGAGGGGTTTTGCGAGGCTCATTACTTTTGACTCATAATGCCAAAATGGATGCAGGATACCAATTTCGAAACCTTGTAACAAGTACTACATATTTCATGAAGACCATACTGGAAAATATTTGATGCATCGAGAAATACATAAGCCCAAAGTTGACTAGTTGGAAATGGACAGTTTCCAGTAGGTGACTTTGGGTCGATGAAAGGTATACCTATAAAACTTGGTTTGGGATCAAACTTTTCAGATCATAACTAGACATGGTGAGGAACATTTCTTATGAAGAAACCCAAGTCCAAATCGGACTACAAACGGCTTGAACATCTCACGTAAAAGTCATACTCGAACAGCCTATTACATGAAAAATTTCACTAAGGCAGTTTTTCCAAAAAGCTTACTGTAATGTATCAACTTTAAAAATTCACTGTGAGTTCATTATAATGAATCTTGGAATGAAACTGATCATATTGAAAAGCCACTTAAGTCTAGTATAATCCAGAAAAAGCCTCACTCAGTGATTCACAATAGATTGGGAGATAAAAATATTTTACTACAAGCTATCACTTCCGTGACAGTTTTGTTCAGTTAGATTGTAAAATCTGTAATAAATAGTAAAATTTTTAGAAAATTCTGAAAATTTACATACATCTTCTAGACATGCTGAATTATGTTTCTGACAAATTTTAGAGTTTTATCATTAGCCAAACTTAAAACGAAAGCCACGGACTATGGGTGATGAACACGGAAATTTCACAGTTTTGCGCGATGCTTTCGAAAAATACGATTAAAATAGCAAATCAAGTTGGATGTATTTGAAATTTTACAGAGGCATATTAGACACATATAAGTTCAACATATGAAAAATTCACAATCATCGGACCACTGTAA
Source organism: Salvia rosmarinus (assembly GCA_036937905.1). Taxonomy (NCBI): domain Eukaryota; kingdom Viridiplantae; phylum Streptophyta; class Magnoliopsida; order Lamiales; family Lamiaceae; genus Salvia; species Salvia rosmarinus. The sequence continues at coordinate 27,510,083 of CM072820.1, forward strand.
CTTAGTCTATTAATTTTATAAAATCACTGTTTGTCCAGATTAATAACATGCAATCTCATATACACACAATCTAAACTACTTCAAGCATAGATGCATATATATATATATGCATGCATAGGATTTACTCATTCCTAGGATCAAGGGTGTAGCTATTCATATTAAGAACGAAATTTGCAAGAATTCACGATAGATAGATGAACCTTTAAGAGAGACGAAGAAGCGCAGCTAGCTTCCGAGAAGGGGGGAGCTATGGCTGCCCTTAGGAGCAATGAGAGAGCGTGAAATGGGATGGAGCTATGGCTGCAAATCTGAATTTGGGAGGAGAGTGTCATGTGGGAGAAAGGCTGAGAAAGGGTAGTGGTGTAGGTGGTGGGGTGGTTGCTTATGGGTGACATTTGTCACCCTAGTTCATCATAGGAACAACACACATGCACACCTCTTCACACACACCCACATACACGATGCACCCACATATGTATATGTATATATCTGATATTTAATCATTTAATTAGACCATATAATTAATCACATTTCCATATAGTAGATATATGCAAAAGTGGGAAGATTAACATACATTTGTTACTCACATATAACATTTTCGGCCCTTATGCCCAAACATAGACTAAATTTTATTTTTCATGTTAAACATAGATATATGCATCATAGTATATGATTTAGATGATAATTAATAGCATAGGATAATTTAATGGCATCATTTTATGCGATAAAAATCGAGTTCGAAAATTAGGGTTTTCAAACGTTTGAAAAATTGGTCACTATCAAATCTTGATGATCTAGCATTGATTTAATGCTAAATAATACTGTAATTACATATACTAATCATAGGAAATTAATTCCTATAATTTCTTGATCGATTAAAACGCTTTTCGTTTCATCTCAAAACGTTAACGTTTGAAAACGTTGCAAAACATTCATTATTGACTCATCTCGAAATGGTCGTCATCACTTTATTAAATTATTCCATTAATAATGGAATTTAATTCTAAGCAATTGCTTAGAAAATATCATGAATTTTAACTATCGATCGCGATCGACGTTAAAATAATATTGCCGATATACTTCGTATAATTTTATTCCTTAATTCACAATTCTCGGTGAATATAAAATAGGATTTCATTCCTAGTTATTAATCGAAGTCATTATTCGATATCATTCGATTGAATATCTCGTAAAGCTTTGATTTACGGTTTTAAATCACCGTAATTAGGCATTAAATCTGCGGTATTACACACAACGACTATAAACAATATATGCTTTTAAAGACCAATGAAAAGTCCGATTTTCGATAACTTCCCGGTGCCAAACCTTCATGGGTGGTCGAAAGCCTGCATACTTAGTGTCTATGAATCCTTCATAAGACACTCTTCACAACGCCGAGGTTTCGTGATGGTCGCGTCACCGAAACAAAATTCAACCTTTGACCTTTTCTCGAAAAGCGTGCCATGCAAAGCGAAGCTTAGAAAAGACGGGTATCACACCAAATAGGTAGGATTAATTTATTTTGCTCCTTAATACAATATATATATATATATATATATATATTTCATATATGATCATAGATATAAAATCTGAGTCGTAAAAATAATTAAATCATCATATAGCAATTAATTCGAAATTACCGATAATTATTGAGAAAATAGGAATAAAAATATAAATCACACCTATTATTGATACTCATATCAAATTCGATCTAAATATACTTATATATATCATAATATATGATTTAGAGAATAAATAATAGCATAGGATAAAATAATGGTATCATTTTATGTGAAAAACCCTAGTTTAGGTAATTAGGGTTTTCGAATTTCACATTTCAAAATAATTGAGTTCTCATGGTTCAAAAATTTATTTTAATGCTTAATAATACTGTAATTATATAAAATAATAATAGGAAATTAATTATAATAATTTCCTGAGCATTAAACTCATTCTTCAAAACGTCTCAAAACATTCAAAATCGACTCATCTCAAAATGGTCATAGTAAGTTCGTACTTACTTAATAAATATATTCCATTTAATATAGGAATTAATATCTAAATTAATTCCAAGCTTCCTGCTTAGAAAATTTCATAAAGTATAGACGTTCGATACGCAATCGACGTTAAAATATATTGACGAACCATTTCATAATATTTCAATTCCTTAATTCACAATCCTTAGTGAATATAAAAAGGAATTCGTTATAATGATACTGAATCGAAATCAATATTCGATGTCGTGCAGAAATATTATACGGCCAAAACCCTAATTTCACGGGTTTAAAAATACCGTAATTAGACGTTCGTTTCTTCGGAATATTAAAAATATGGCCCCATACGAAGCCTTGTATGGCAAGAAATGTAGATCACCGCTTTACTGGGATGAAGTAGGTGAGAGAAAAGTCGTAGGGCCAGAAGCAGTGAATGAAATGATTGAAATCGTCAGGCAAATTAGGCAAAGAATAAAAGAAGCTCAAGATAGGCAGAAGTCTTACGCTGATACGCGTAGATCTGAACTACAATTTGAAAATGGAGATAAAGTGTTTCTCAAGGTCTCTCCATCGAAAGGGATTTTCAGGTTTGGACTGAAAGGAAAACTAAGACCCCATTTTATAGGACCTATGAGATCTAGAGAGGATAGGTCCATGCTTATAGGTTGGCTCTTCCGCCAAGTCGGGGAATGTACACAATGTTTTCACGTGTCACAACTAAAAAATACGTACGATCCAAAGCACGTGATCCGTCAAGAAGACGTGATCCTCGAGCCGGACATGAGCTATGAGGAAGAACCCGCGACAATACTCGACCATAAAGTTCAACAATTACGGAACAAGACAATTCCGCTAGTCAAAGTGCTGTGGAGACACCACGGACAAGAGGAAGCCACGTGGGAACTTGAAGATGCTATGAAAGAACGATACCCCGAACTATTTTTCTAGAGGTATGCAAATTTCGGGATGAAATTTCTTTTAAGGGGGGTAGAATGTAATACTCCGAAGAAACAAAAGCCTTATTACGATATTTAAACCCGTGAATTAGGGTTTTGCCGAATATTAAATTTTGAAAGACATCGAATATTGATTTCGATTCAGTAACGAAGTAATGAATTCCTTATTATATTCACTGAGAAATGTGAATCAAGGAATAGGATGTCATGAAGTAGTTCGGCAGTATAATTTTGACGCCGATTGCGTATCGATAGTCTGGATTTCATGAAATTTTCTAAGCAGCGAAGCTTGGAATTAAATTCCTATATAAATGGAATATTATTTATAAAGTAAGAACGATCTTATTACGACCATTTTGAGATGAGTCGATTATTAACGTTTTGAGACGTTTCGAACGTTAACGTCTAGAGACGATTTGAAAAATGGGTTTAATGATCAGGAAATTATAATATTTAATTTTCTATGATTATTTTATATAATTAGAGTATTATTAAGCATTAAAATCAATGCTAAGGCATGAAGAACTCGATAATGACAAATTGCTAGAATTCGAAAACCCTAATTCGAATTTTAGGGTTTTCTCACATGAAATGATACCATTAAATTTTCCTATGATATAAATTATTATCTAAAACATATGTTATGAGATATATGTGTATGAATGGCACGAAAATGACTTATATACCCTTATGAAATCGAAAGGGGCGTGACTTACGTTTTATAGCCAATTCACGCCATTTTTGTATATGTTCTACTATGTGATGTTTTAATTAATTAAATGACATGTACTTTATATTTATGATTTGTACCTTGATTAATACATAAGTATTATTGTATAAAAATTAAAATCACACCCTTTTGAACCATTATAAGCGCCGGCTATCTCACACCATGGGCATGCTTTTGTTCACTCCAATGCCCAATACAATGAGAGGCTTTTAGCACTCACTAATCATCACTAACCCACTACAAAATTTGCTGCAATTATTTTATTCATTTGTTGTAATAGCCGTGAGAGAGAGAGAGGGAGATATAGGAGGAGGACTCCTCCTCTTCACTTCATTTCACTCATTTCAAACACTCACCACACTCCAAAACACACCCATTCTCTCCATTTTTGCTGCAACCAGCCGAGCCCTCTCTTCTCCCCATTTGAAAATATTTTGTTCTTCTCTTTTCTTCTCTTCACAAATCTTGATATCTCATACATTGTCATTTGAATCCATACCATTTCAAAGGTAAGAATAGACCATGGGTTCGATTTTTCTTTTTGTGTTTACAAAAATTTCGAAAGCATGTTGTTAGTGTATGTATATGTTCTTAATGTTCTTGTTTATGAGATATTGTTTATATATGTTCTTGATGAGATATTGTTTATATATGTTCTTGATGATTTTTGTTTATAAAAATAAGAAAATGCATGTTAGGATGGAATCTAAGTTATTGCATGTGTATTATTTGTATAGATCTAGCCAAAGTATGTTAAGTTTGAAGCATAGAGCATGTTTAAAGTTTTATTTTGAAAATGTTATAAAATATTAGTTGATGTTCGAAAGCTTTTAAAATTATTTTTAGGATGGATTATTGATCTATGGTATGATAAGAGTTCATAGTAATTTATTTGGAATTTTTAGAAAATTCTATGCCTATTTTCAAAATGGCGAGACCTTATAAAAATCATATCTTGATGTATGATTTTTATTTTAGACATGCAATGGTATATTAATGCTCTAGTACCTTGATTATGTGTTCCATGAATTTATTAAATTTTGAGAACCAAATGCATATTATTTTGAAAAGGACCGTGAGCTTTAAAAATTCATATCTTGGTGTATGATTTTTATTTTGGACATGCCATGGTATATTGATGATCTAGGACCTTGATTATATGTTACATGAATTTATTGGAATTTTTGGAGATCAATTGCTCATTTGAAATCAAATAAGCCGTGAGCTTCATGCTCAAAAATGGTGATGATTCAAATGGTTTTTGATGAATGTTATAATGTTATATTGTTATACTATGGTATATAAGCATAGTGTATAATTGTTAGAATTTTTGAAAACCAATTACTCACTTTAAATCAAATAAGCCGTGAGCATCATGCTCAAAATGGTGATGATTCAAATAGTTTTTGGTTAATGTTATGATGTTATATTGTTATACTATAGTATTTGAGCATGGTATAATTTTGTTGGAATTTTTATGAATTGTTTGGTATTTATTTCATAATTACCGAAAGCATAAGGGTTTTAATCCTTAATGGTGATGATTCAAATGGTTTATGATGGACTATAGGTTATAAAGGTGTTATAAATTAATGTTGGGACCTTGTACTAATTGTATAAAATTTTTGAGAATTGTTGGACAATATTTCGAAAATTACCGTGGCCTTTTGTCACGTCCCCACTCCGGATAACCCGGACTGGAGGGTGACTAATACTAGGAATAGTATTTTAGGGTTACAAAGGCTAAAATAAAGACGCATATCAAATGTAAACTAGCATGCTTGAACGTAACATAAGATGCTAACATATCAAACCAGGTGGGTTGGACCATCAGACTCAAAGACTAACAATGATCCGACGGACCTCAATAGTTTATGTCACATTATCCTCCAACAGATCCAAAAGATATAAATGATCTGAAGGACTTCAACAATTCATAACAGTAAGCATAACATAAATGAGTTCAGAGTTGCAGCGGAAAGTGTGTAAATACATATATGACGATATGCATTAAAGATAAAACCCAATTCTTAATAGAGTAACAAGGACACTGGACTCCTCAACACTCCTCCACCACCATCGTCAGAGCTCAACCTGCACATTAAAAAAAAATATATATGCAGGGCTGAGTACAAGTAATGCACTCAGTGGACTTATGCCGAAAACATTTTTCATAAATGAATTACATCGCTAATATCATGGTAAGACACAAGGATTTTAGTTGAAATGCCTCAGGCTTACTAAAACATTTTCGGTTCAGTAAAAGTCGCTCGGTCGAGCATTTTTCTTGGTGTGTATGATCTGTATCCCATATCCTCATTTCATCATAACATCAAAGTTCAAACGTCGTGAAGGAGGCCCCCCTCTCTACGACGCCGTGACCGCCGTGAATTGTCCTTACAAAGACGCAATCACTCTCAGTGTACACGTTAATCTAGCCGGCATCGTCTTCCCATAGGATCGATATCGATTTCATAAGCGGGTTGGGCGCGACCTAACAAAATTCATAACATTTCATATCATCATATCATTTCACAACATTTCACATCATTCATTCCAGATAGGATCCATACACAAAACAGAAATATTTTTGGCAGGTAATATTGTAAACATTTTATCAACAGTTGAATAAGCATTGTAAATAAATTCATTTGGAAATAATTTAAATGAGAAAGCTCGTATTTTATTTTAGATAAGAAGCCCCACCTGGACTATGGTTCGTCTTAACTCGAGTCCTAAGTTTGATTGCTCGTCAATGTCCAGCCGTCGCGTTCGCGTCCACTCCTTTACGTAAAATCGATATTTTAGTACGTCGTTCACGTTTCTCGAGACTTTCAAAGTCTAGAATAAACTTCGATATTCTATATCGATATAAACTGAATTCCTTAACGAATTCAATACGCTCCTCAATTACGTATTTAAAATGAATTGTTCTCGTCCTTCGAGATACGTTCAATTATTTCGTCTTAACCTTTCCGGTTTAAACGTTCAACGTATATAAATACGTTTCTCGACATAAGGATTTCAATTACGAAACTATTTTCTTACTAATGAGGTATCTTGACTCAATTAGTACGTCTTATGCGTATTAGCGTATTTATCGAACGTATATTGGTACGTTTGACTTTAAAAGTCAACAAAGTCAACAAGGTCAAACAAAGTCAACAATTTTGACTTTTCAATAGTAATTTGAATAATTCATTTTATAAATCGATTTTCAATCGATTTCATTTCGTCAAGTCCTATTTCTCGATTTGTCACGTAAATCGATGGACTTATTAATATTTTCTCAAATATTAATCCTTTTAATCATTAACCATATATTTTCGTTTATAACGTTATTAAATATAACGTTTCGTCACAAACATAGTAATCTATGTTTATAAAATTTTATAAAATCCAAATATGTCTAAAATAATATTTAGACATATAATATATTATTAAACTTAATTAAAAAGGATTTAAAAAAAATCCTTATAAATACTTAAATGCTCACGGTAATTTCTTAAAATTACCAAATGGTTTTCAAATTTTTTTCTAAATTCATATAGTGTATTATTATACACTATGGTCATTAATATGTATTAATATTATCCAAATGATATTCGATTATCACCTTATAATTATTATAAGGTCACGGCATTTTCAATTTAATTATGAAATAATTGTCCAACAATTCTCGAAATCTTTATACAATTAGTACAAGGTTCCAACATCAATATATAACATATTTATAACCTATAATCCATCATAAACAATTTATTCATCAAGGAACAAATTCGTGAAGCTCACGGTATTATCAAAACAATTACCAAACAATATGTAAAAATTCCAATAAAATTATATCATGCTCAAACATTATAGTATAACAATGTAACATCACAACATCTACCAAAAACATTTGAATCATCACCATATGGAGCTTAGGTGCTCTCGGCTTCTTTGATTCAAAGTGGTGTTTGGTTTCCAAAAATTCCAACAATTATACACTATGCTTATACACTATAATATAACCATATAACATTATAACATTCATCAAAAATAATTTGAATCATCACCTATTGAGCATGAGCTCTTCGGTTTATTTGATTTAAATTGGTAATTGATTTTCAAAAATTCCAACAAAATCATGTAACACATAATCAATGTACTAGATCAACAATATACCATTGCATGTTCAAAATAAAAATCATACATTAAGATATGAACTAAGTAGCATTCGGTCCTTTTCTAAAATTCATGCATTTGATTTTCAAAAATTCCAATAAATTCATAGAACATATAATCAAGGTCCTAGAACATTAATATGTCATTGCATGTTTTGAATAAAAATCATACACCAACATATAATTTTTAATGTTCACGGTATTTTGAGAAAATAGGCTGTGGTTTTTCAAAATTCCAAATAAATTACTATGAGCTCTAAACATATCATAGATCAATAATCCATCCTCAAAAATATTTTAAAAGCAATCGGTCATTATAAAAAATTTATAACATTTTTGAAAATAATTTTAAATAAGATCTAAGGTTCAAACATCATATATATAGGCTAAATCCTTTCAAATATTTCATATGCAATATCATATGTCCATCTAAACATATATTCTCATATTTTTGTAAACAAGCATCATCAAGAACATATACATACACCATATCTCATATATAAGAACATTAAAAACATACATACATATACAAGAATATGCTCAAAACTTTGAACAAAAGGAGATGAAAATCGGTACTATGGTCCATGTTTACCTTTGGAATAAATATAGGTCTCAAGAACAGGGTATAATGTATCAAGGTTTGGTGAATGGAGAAGAAGAGAAGGAGAAAATTTTTAAGAAATGGGAGAGGGATGCTCTCGGTTTTTGCTGCAGAAAATAGAGAGACGAGAGTGTTTTTGGGTGTTCTAAAATTTTGAATGTGTATAATGAGTATAATGGATGGAATGAGAATAGTCCCTCCCCTATAATCCCCTCTCTCAAACACGGCACACACACAAGAATAAATAAATAAATGGCAGCATTTTTAGTTAGTGGGTTAAGTGATGATTAGGGTGTGCAAAAAGACTTTCCATGCATTGGTCAATAGAAAAGAAATAATGCTTGTTTGTTCAAGAGGGAAGCCGGCGCATATATGGGTTCAAGGGGTGGATTTTATTTTATTTGATCCTTAATACAATGTATTAATCAAGGTATAAGTCATAGATATATAATACATGTCATTAAAATAATTAAATCAATACAAGGTGCAACATACGAAAATAGCGTGAAAATAGGGCATGAATTAAAAGTCACGCCTATTATTATTTCTCATGTCATTACCGTGCCAAATATACATATATATGTCATAACATATAGTTTAGATAATAAATAATAGCATAGGATAATTTAATGGTATCATTTATGAGAAAACCTAATTTCCAAAGTTAGGGTTTTCGAAAATCACATCTTGTAATTATCGAGTTCTATAGCTTTATTATTGATTTTAATGCTTAATAATACTGTAATTATATAAAGTAATAATAGGAAATTAATTATAATAATTTCCTGATCGTTAAACCCATTTTTCAAAACGTTTCTAAACGTTGACGTTCAAAACGTCTCAAAACGTTAATAATCGACTCATCTCAAAATGGTCGTAGTAAGTTCATACTTACTTCATAATTAATATTCCATTAATATTGGAATTAATTCCAAGCTTCGCTGCTTAGAAAATTTCATAAAATTCTGACATTCGATACGCAATCGACGTTAAAATTATACAGTCGAACCACTTCGTATTATTCTATTCCTTAATTCACAATTATCAGTGAATATAAAAAGGAATTCGTTACTACGATACTGAATCGAAATCAATATTCGATGTCATACAAAAATAATGTACGGTAAAACCCTAATTCACGGGTTTAAAATACCGTAATTAGACGTTCGTTTCTTCGGAATATTACATTCCACCCCCCTTAAAAGAAATTTCATCCCGAAATTTGCATACCTCTAGAAAAACAATTCGGGGTATCGTTCTTTCATCGCTTCTTCAAGTTCCCACGTGTTTTCCTCTTGTCCGTGGTGTCTCCACAGCACTTTGACTAGCGGTATCGATTTGTTTCGAAGTTGCTGAACTTTATGGTCGAGTATTGCCGCTGGTTCCTCTTCGTAGCTCATGTCTAGCTTAAGGATCACGTCGCCTTGATGGATCACGTGCTTTGGATCGTGTACGTATTTTCGTAATTGTGACACGTGAAAAACATTGTGAACATTCCCCAAATTTGGCGGAAGAGCCAACCTATAAGCTACTGGACCTATCCTCTCTAGGATCTCATACGGTCCTATAAAACGGGGTCTCAGCTTACCTTTCAGTCCAAACCTGACGATCCCTTTCGATGGAGAAACCTTAAGAAACACTTTATCTCCATCTTCAAACTGCAGCTCAGATCTACGCGTATCAGCGTAAGATTTCTGCCTATCTTGAGCTTCTTTTATTCTTAGCCTAATTTGTCGAACGATCTCAATCATCTCGTTCACTGCTTCTGGCCCTATGGTTTTCCTCTCACCCACTTCATCCCAATAAAGCGGTGATCTACATTTGTTGCCATACAAGGCTTCGTATGGGGCCATACCGATCGTCGCTTGATAGCTATTGTTGTAGGCAAACTCAATAAGGGGTAAAATGTCTTCCCACGTTCGCCTCGATCCAACACTACTGTTCTCAACATATCCTCTAGTGTCTGGATCGTTCTTTCCGACTGCCCATCAGTCTGTGGGTGAAATGACGTACTGAAATTCAATTTTGTACTCAATTCTCTTTGTAAGCTAATCCAGAATCTGGATGTGAACTTGGAGTCTCTATCGGAGGTGATAGATTTCGGTACTCCATGTAGTCGTATAATTTCCTTGACGTACAGCTGGGCTAACTTATCAGATCCATAAGTATTATGAATAGGTAGAAATGAGCACTATTTGTGAGTCTATCAACAATTACCCAAATGGCTGTGTTTCCTCTTTTTGATTTGGGTAAGTTCGTAACGAAGTCCATCGTTATCTCATCCCATTTCCACTCGGGTATTTCTAACGGTTGTAACTTTCCGTATGGGCATTGATGTAACGCTTTCACCTGTTGGCAAACAAGACAGCGTTCTACGAAAAAAGCTATGTCTCGTTTCTTGCCTTCCCACCAAAACTTTTCCTTCAGGTCTTGGTACATCTTAGTACTACCTGGGTGGGCGGTGTAGGGTGTATCATGTGCCTCACTCATGATCTCATTCTGAAGCTCTGCGTCGTCTGGAACGCATATCCTCCCTTCAAACAATAAGGCGTTGTCCGACGCCTCCTGGAAGTTCTTAAATCCTTCAGACCTTACCCTTTCTCGGATCTTTTCTAACTTTTCCTCCATCCTTTGTCTCTCGACGATCCTTTTTCTTAAATCAGACGTCAATGTGAGTGTAGCGATACAACTCGTGATCATCTCTGGCCGTTCTATCAGTTCAATCTTCATTCTTTCAAACTCCTTGACGAGTTTTTCTTTTTGTGTAAAGAGACATCCTAGTTTGGTTTGGTTCTTACGACTCAATGCGTCAGCTACTACATTCGCCTTACCCGGGTGATAGTTAATACCACAGTCGTAATCCTTCACTAGTTCGAGCCATCTTCTTTGCCTCATATTCAAATCTCTTTGCTCGAAGAAGTACTTCAAACTCTTATGATCTGTGAAGATCTCACATCTCACTCCATAGAGATGGTGTCTCCAGATTTTCAGTGCATGAACTACTGCTGCTAATTCCAAGTCGTGTGTTGGGTAGTTCAGTTCATGTGGTCTGAGTTGTCGAGATGCATATGCTATCACCTTTCCTTCTTGCATCAAAATACAACCCAGTCCAGTCTTAGAAGCATCTGTATAAACTACATACTCCTTGTCCGCTTCTGGAACTGCTAGCACTGGTGCACTTGTCAACTTCTCCTTGAGTTTTTGAAAACTCGTCTCACATTCTTCAGTCCAGTTGAACTTGATTCCCTTTCGGAGTAGCTGGGTTATTGGCCTTGTAATCTTGGAGAATCCTTCGATGAATCTCCGATAGTAACTAGCTAGTCCTAGGAAACTTCTAATCTCATGCTGAGTCCTTGGTGATTTCCATCCTTGCACTGCTTCTACTTTGGCTGGATCTACTTTTATGCCTTCTGCAGACACGATGTGTCCAAGGAACATTACTTCCTTCAGCCAAAACTTGCATTTGCTAAACTTAGCAAATAGTCTTTCGTCTCTCAGGGTTTGCAAAACCGTTCTTAGATGTTCCTTATGATCCTCTTCATTCTTTGAATAGACAAGGATATCATCTATGAAGACCAAAACAATTTATCCAAAATGGATGAAATACTGCTTCATGAGGTCCATGAATACGGTGGTGCATTGGTTAATCCAAACGGCATAACTATGAACTCATAGTGGCCATATCTCGTTCGAATGCGTCTTAGGTACATCTTCGCACCGTATTTTCGAGTTGATGGTAACGACTTGAGATCAATTTTGAGAATACACCGCTCCTCGTAATTGATCAAACAAGTCGTCAATCCTTGGTAAAGGGTATTTGTTCTTTAGTGTCATCTTGTTTAGCTCCCGGTAATCGATGCACATTCTCAAAGAACCATCTTTTTTCTTGACGAACAAAACAGGCGCTCCCGAAGGTGAAACACTAGGTCTAATAAAACCTAGATCCAACAACTCTTGGATTTGGATCTTCAGCTCTTCCAATTCCTTCGGAGCCATCCTATAGGGCGCCTTCGACACTGGAGCCAATCCGGGTTCCAAGTCGATGGTAAACTCTAGCTGTCTATCAGGAAGTAGCCCTGGTAGATCTTCGGGAAATACGTCCGAAAATTCTCGAACAACTTCGATGTCTTCAACCCTCGTTTCGGGTTTATCCTCCCCGTTCAGGTAGACAAGAAATGCATGGCATCCTTTCTGGTTCATCATCCTTCTCGCCTTTAGTGCCGATACAATCGGGATTCTCCTTCCCATGCTGATTCCGTGAAAATGCATAGCTTCTTGTCCAGGAAAGTGAAACGAAATTTTCCTTTCCTTGCAAAGGATCGTGGAATGATTTCTAGCTAACCAGTCCATTCCTAGGATTATATCTACGTCACCCATGGGTATTATGTTCAGATCATTTGCCAGAACCTTAAGTGATCCTAGTGTCAATTCTAGGTTCGAGCAGATATGTGTAACAGTCATAATCCCTCCTATAGGTGAAGAGATTCTCATATCCTGACTTGCCTTTTCAGACCTAAGTCCCAACATTTCTACGCATGATTTTGCTATAAAGGAATGCGAAGCACCCGTATCGAACAATATTATAACAGGTATGTTGAGAAGAACTCCCATACCTGCCAGGTTTCCCTGATTTTGTTCGTTCTGCCTCCGGTGTAAGGCATACGCCTAGCTTTGGGCGGCTAAGGGCCGACGGGTGCTTGCCCTCGCTGTTTCTGCTTTCGCCGCTTCTTTGGCGTTGTCGCGGTGGTGGTCGCCTTGGTTGTTGAGGTTGCTGCCATCTTCTTTGTTCTTTGGAGTTCTTTGTTGGGGTTGCTATTGAGGTGGGGTTGGAATTGTTGCGGGGTTGGGGTTGGGCCTGATAGCCCTATACTAGCGGTGGGCGTTCTTGGGTTGATTTGCCCTCACAATCGTGTCCCGCGCCCACTGAGCAATTGTTGGCATAGTGCCCTCTCGCTCCGCACTTAAAGCAATGCACATTGCCTGCCATGCACATTCCCTTGTGCATCCTATGGCATTTAGGGCATGGAGGAGCCCTCATCTCTCTTGCGGGCCTCTTGGGAGGAGCAAAGCGCCTCTTCCAAACCTCGCCTACGGCTGTCTGTGTTCCCTCGCCAGGTCGCTTGTGACTTGCGTTCTCGAAGCTTCCTCTGTTACTATTTCCGCGACTTGGTTCCCACTTCCCATTTCCCTTGTCCATTGAATTCTGCGTCTGGGTTGATACCGACTTGTCTTCAGGCATTGCTGCCTCAATATCCAGGGCTCGTGCAAGAGCCTCGGTATAGGTCAGGTCTCCATGGCTGGCGAGAGACATCCGTATCTCTGGCCTTAGACCCGATCAGAATTTTTCCTACATTTTCAAGTCGGTGTCTACTTGTTCCGGTGCATATCTCGACATGTCGCAGAAAGCGCGATCATAGTCGGTTACGGATAGTTTCTCTTGCTTCAGCATGAAAAATTCATGCTCCTTTCTCTTCCTATAACTCTTGGGTATGTACTTGTCATACACCTCCTTCTTAAAGTCCTCCCATGAGAACTCTTCTAGTTGTTCCGTCGTGAAGGTTTTCTTTCTGGCCTCCCACCAGAAATCCGCGGGTCCATTCAGTTGGAATGTTACGCATGACAGTCGCTCTTGCGCTGTGCATCTCAGAAAATTGAAAATTCGCTCATTGGTCCTCACCCATTGTTCACCTTCCTCTGGACTTCCCTTTCCATTGAAGACAGGAGGGTTCTATCTTAGGAACAGTTCCTCGATCCTGCGATCAGGTTGAGGTGAAGGTGGTTGGGGTATATCTCCGGCTTCTTGCTCGGGGATCCTACCTCTTCCCCTAGCTCTTCCTCGTCCTCTGCCTCTAGGTGCTTGTTCCGGGTTTCTTCTAGGAGGCATTCTGCTATATAAAACATATAACCATCAATCACTCATCATTCTTAAGGCTTAACATACATAATATCATCATAACCTCCTTGCAAAACGAGTTGAAATAAAACATTTCGTCCTTTCCATCCAAACGTTTGCTGCAAAAGCCCTCTCGGGGTCATAAATATATATATATATATATTTATATATATCCAAAACTCTTCCGTAGGCAGGATGTTCAAAAACCAAAAGTCATATAATAAAAACATAAATTCCGGCTCACACGGCCTTTCAAAACATCGAGTTTTCCATCAAATCCCAAACATAAAAAGGAACTAGCAAATGCTAATCATAACAAAATCTAATCAAGCTTCATCTAATGCCTTCACCAGGCTCCTTCCTACTCTTCATCCTCTTCGGGGTCCTCTTCCTCTTCGGGATCCTCTTCTTCATCAGAATCATCTTCGCGGGCATGTACCCTAGATGGTCCTGTTCCGTCATCTCCTACCATCAGTATGTCGCGCATGGGGCCGAAGTCATCATCTCCATACAGGTCGTAATCATGGCGAATCGGGCTATAGCCATTGAAAGCATCCGATACTCTCATCCGCGCTGTCTGGCGGAATGGCTCCACTGGAGGTGGTGGAGGTATCATCGGTGGTAGAGGTGGTAGTGGTGGATGCAACGTATGTCCGAATGACAACGGAGGGAAAACAGGGGTTCCCAAAGCTCTCGATCTTGCTGCTCTATCCACTTGGGCGAGCCTGCCCTCGTCAAACAGGTATCGGGGAATTACCGGATCCACCTGTCGCGGAACCTCTGTGTACAACCATTCTGGCGACTCATCGCGCGGTGTACTCGTGGAGGAGATAAGGTCCCTCGGTGAGGCTCAGTAGATCTTTGTATCGTAAGTCGATGACTCACGAACACAGGCGGATCTCCAACGGATCATAACCGCCGATCGCTCGGTATATGTAATCCCGACACTTCTCGGTAGTCCTCCCAATCACGGTGAGTATGGCTAAGAGGCGTCGATGCCGTCGTGTCGATCGCGCCGTGGGCTCGGGCATTCTCTAAAGCCGAAGGTAATACATCGAGGAACTCGCCTAGGTCCTCACCAACGCACATCCAACTCCCACGATAGGTGCGCATCACTTCCTCGGGGTGGGGTGGTCCTAGCCTCCTCCTAGCTATGTATCGCATCTCATCCATCATCACGATCAAAACTAACATAAGTCAAACTAACGTCATCCGATAAGCGAGATAAGGATAACTTAAGAACATCGATAAGCAACTAGGTTAAACTAAACAATCTATAAGGTAGATACACGTTACAAGGTACAGCACATATCATATCTTATATTCTATTCTACTTGAAGCGATATCCCAAGTGTTCTAAGGTATAGGCTATGCTATGAGATCCTCGTTGTCACGACCCCATTCCGGACCAACCCGGACTGGAGGGCGACTAATACTAGGAGTAGTATTTTAGGGATTACACGGTAAAATAAAATGCATAAGAATAAACTAACATGCTTGAGCGTAATATAAGGTGATGTTATAATGTTTTTGAAAAGGTTTAGGCCATCGGACCCCAAAACTTGGCCTCGATCCGATGGACCTCGATAGTTTGTAACATAAAGCATAATTAAAGGAGTTTGAGTATAGCGGCGAAAGTGTGTGAATACATATATGACGATATGTATTCAAGGTATAACCCAAAAGTTTAAGTAAATCGGTTGGGGACACCGGACTCTCAACACATCCCCATCATCACCATCGAGCTCAACCCGCATTTTAAAACAAACATGCGGCTAAGTACAAGAAATTGTACTCGGTGGACTTATGCCGAAAACATTTGATAATATTTGGATTACATCGCCAATATCGAGTAAGTCACGAGGGTTTTAGTTAAAATGCCTTGTCTTACCAAATCATTTTCGGTTCAGAACATAGCCCGGCGGGCATTTTCTTGGTGTGTATGGTCCGTATCTCATAGTCACAATACATAATAATAAATAAATAAATAAGCGTCGAGAGGAGGCCTCCCATCTACGACGCCGTGACCGGCCGTAATCCCGTCGGCCTGGACACAATCTCTGCAAGCATATGTTAACACAACAGATAGTTCCAACCTTCACGCCAATCCTAGCTGTGCATTTATCATCCGCACAGGACCCGACATTAAAAGGTTGGGTGCTACCACAACAATTGATATAATAGTTCCAACCATCTCCACAGACCTACCCGGCATAACAGATAGGATCCATACACAAAACGAAATATTTTGGCGGTGTAATGCAAAAACATTTGTTAAGCAACTTGTAGGATAAGTCTTTGTAAATAAACTTATTTGAAATTAACAAGAAAGTCACGCTTTTAGTGGGGTAAGAAAAGGCCCACATTTTAAAGGTAAGAAGCCCACCGGACTACGGTTCGTTGTAAAAGTACTAGGTTCGATCGTTCGTCGAAATCCGTCGTTGCGTTTCAGTCCACACTTTACGAAAAGCGAGGCTTTAGTACGTCGCTCAAGTCTATCGAGACTCTCGAAAACTTAAGATAACTTTGATATTTCATATCGATGTGAGACTGAATTCCTTAGTGAATTCAATACGTCTCTAATACGTATAAGATTGACTTTTCTCGTTCCACGAGGTACGTTCAACGTATAAGTATTTTTTTTTTCGATATATGGATTTCATTTATGAAATCCTTTCTTACTAATGAGGTATCATACTCAATTAGTATATCTTCACGCGTCTTCGACGTATTGATAAGCGTATAATCGTGCGTTTGACTTTGAAAAGTCAACGAAGTCAACACCGTCAACATAGTCGATGATTTTGACTTTTAAATAGTAATTTCTTACTATTTTGCTTTATAAATCGAATTTAATCGATCTGAAAGCGTAAAGTCCTATTCCTCGATTTATCTTGTAAATCAAGGACTTATAATTATTTTCGCATTTTAATAATTCTTTTATAATTAAAAAGCGTATTTTGGTTTTAAAACGTTACAAAATGAGCGTTCGTCTCAAACATAGCAATCTATGTTTATAAAATTTTGTAATATTTGAAAACTGTCCAGAATATTAATTTACCAAAATTTATAATTAAACAGTTTTAAAAAGGATTTAATATCCTTATTAATTATCGAAATTTTCGATAATTGTCCTAAAAATAGCAAGCGACCCTTGAAAATTTTCTAAACTAATATAGTGTATTATTATACACTATGGTCCAGAATATGAATTTATCAAATTCATATAGTACTGTTGCTATTTATTTATATATATACATATATAAATATTCACGGTAATTCCAATAAATAGGAATAATCATCCAAAATTCCCAAAATTGGTATATACCTATTATAATATCTCAACATCAGTATATAATATTTTCATAACCCATAGTTCATCATAACTATTTATTTCAATATATAACAATATTTCACGGTAAATATGAGATAATTACCAAATAAATAGCAAACAATTTCTAAAATTCTAAATAAATTCCAACATCATTAAACATTATATTATAACATTGTAACATCATAACATCAACCAAACTAATTTAAATCGTCACCATATGAGCTTATGTTGCTCTCGGCTTTTTCGATTTATTTAGCATTTGGTTTTCAAAATTCAACAATTATATACTATGTTTATACACTATAGTATAGTAATATAACATCATAATATTTATCAAAACTAATTAAATCATCACCTTCAAGAGCATATCACTCACGGTTTATTTGATTTAATTTAGTATTTGATTTCCAAAAATTCTAATAATTTCACACAATGTATAAACAATATACTAAAGCATTAATACACCATTGCATGTTCAAAAATAAAATCATACACCAACCTATGAAATTTAAATGCTCACGGTAATTTTATAAAATAAAGTATATGATTTTCAAAAATTCTAATTAAATCATAGAACATATAATCAAGGTTCTAAAGCACTAATATGTCATTGCATGCTTGAAATAAAAATTATACACTAAGATACTTCATACATAGGCTCACGGTATTTTTAAAATTTAAGCTATGGTTTTCAAAATTTCTAAATCAATACTATAGTCTTAAATCATAACATAGATCAATAATACATGCTTAGAATATATCAAGAAGTATTCGGTCATCATCCAACATTTTATAGCATTTTTGAAAATTATTTCTAATGCATACTATGGTTCGAAAATCATGAATATATAGGTTACATCCTTACAACATTTCATATATAACATCTCATGTTCATGCTTATATTTTCAAAATAAAATCAACAAGGACATAGACATAACCATAGCTCATGCTCAAGAACAATTAAACACATATATAAACTATATAAAACTTTGAAACCTACATATATCTAAAACAGTTTGAAATTTTCAGTTTAGAAGAGTGAATAATCGAAGCTATTGGTCCTTGGTTTACCTTTGAAATGGAATAGAATGACAAGTACAATGTGGATGTCCAAACTTGGTGGAGAAATGAAGAAGAAGGAAGAAAATCTGAAAATGGGGAGGATGGCTCTCGATTTTTGGCTGAAGAAGATGGAGAGTAGAGAGTGTTTTGAGAGAGTGTTTAGTGTTGGAAAAGTTTGGAATGAGTGAGTATGAGAGAAGTGAAGAGTCTCTCCCTATTATCTCTCCTCACTCTCGATTTTTGGCAAGGAAGAGGGGCAAAATCTGCAGCCCTTGGGAGTAGTATAGGTGATGATTGAAGTGTGTTAAAAGAGCTATTCATGTATTGGGCAATTTTAAAAGTAGAAATCATTTGCATGGGAAGAGATGGAATCGGTAGCATGGGGGGTTCAAGGGCTGATTTTAATTTCTAATTACACATAATATATGTATTAATCATAGTATAGATCATAGATATATAATACATGCCATAAAATAATTAAATCATCACTTATGCAATTTTCGAAATTACCGATAACAATTATTGAAAAATAGGATTAAAAATATAAATTACACCTATTATTGATACTCATGTAATTTTCGTCCCAAATATACATATATATATCATAATACATGCTTTAGATATTAAATAATAGCATAGGATAAAATTATTACACATTTCATGAATTAAAAACCCTAATTTCGAAAGTTTGGGTTTCAATTTTATAAAAACTGAATCCTTCGATTTTTGTGGCTGGAAATCTGATTTAATGCTTAATATTATTCATATATATCATATTATAAAGTTTAGATACCATAGGATAATTTAATGGTATCATTTCATGTGATAAAACCCTTATTTATAAGATTAGGGTTTTCGAAATTGTAAATAAGAAATATCGAGTTTTAATACTCAAATATTGGTTTAAAAAAAATAATTAATACTGTAATTATACAAAATAATAATAGGGAATTAATTATTTTAATTTTCCGAGCATTAAACTCATTTTTCAAAACATCTCTAGACGTTAAATGACCTTTATGTTCATTTCATATATCATCTCATTTCATGCTTATATTTTAGAATAACAATCAACAGACATAGTCTACTCATAGCTTCATGCTCGAACATTTAAACACATTATAAACTATATAAAACTTTCGAAACCTACATATATATATAAAGCATTTGAAATTTTAGGAAAAGGAATAATCGAAGCTATTGGTCCTGGTTTACCTTTAAAATGGAATAGAATACAAACATGTGGATGTCCAAACTTGGTGGAGAAATGAAGAAGGAAGAAAATCTGAAAATGAGGATGGCTCTCGTTTTGGATGAAAAGAGAGAGTAGAGTGTTTTGAGAGAGTGTGTTGTGTTGAGAATGGAGTAATGGGAAGAAGAGTTCCCTATCTCTCACCTCTCTCACTCAATTATGCAGCCCTTGGGAAGGTATAGGTGATGATTAATGGGTAAAGAGCTTCCATGTATTGGGCAATTTAAAGTGAAATATTTGTATGGGGTGAAGAATGGGCGTGGGGGGTTCAAGGGCTGATTTTAATTTTAATTACAATAATTATAGTATTAATCATAATAGATCATAGATATATAATACATATCATAAAATAATTAAATCACAATATATGCATTTGAAATCAGATAACAATTATGAAAAATAGGATTAAAAATATAAATACACCTATTATTGATACTCATGTAATTTTCAGTCCCAAATATACATATATATCATAATACTGTTTAGATATTAAATAATAGCATAGATAAAATTATTACATTTATGAATTAAAAACTAATTTAAAATAGGGTTTATTTTATAAAACTGAACCGATTTTATGTGGCTGGAAATCTGATTTAATGCTTAATATTATATATATCATATTATAAAGTTTAGATACCATAGGATAATTTAATGGTATCATTTCATGTGATAAAACCTATTTATAAGATTAGGGTTTTCGAAATTAAAATAGAAAATATCGAGTTTTAATAACTCAAATATTGGTTTAAAATAATTAATTGTAATTATAAAATAATAATAGAAATTAATTATTATAATTTCCGAGCATTAAACTCATTTTCAAACTCTCAAGGCGTTAACGTTAACGCTCTCAGCGTTCAAATCGACTCATCTCAAAATGGTGCGATGAATTCATACTTACTAATAAATATATTCCATTTAATAAAGGAATTAAGATGGAAATTAATTCCAAGCTTCCTTCTCGAAAATTTCATGAAAAGGCGGCGTTATCTGCGTTTGGCGTTTAAAAATATTGACGAATCATTTCGTAATATTTCAATCCTTTAATTCACAATCCTTTGAATTATGAAAGAATTCGTTATAACGATATCGTATCGAAATCACGAGTTCGATGTCGTAAAAGATAATACGAAAACCACAATTACGGGTAGAATCGTAATCGTATATTCGTTTCTTTGGAATATTACATTCCACCCCCTACGAAAATTTCAGTCCGAAATTTGTATACCTTTAGAAAAATAAATGGGTATTTTCCTCATTGCTTCTTCCTCACGTGGCTTCTTGCTAGTGGTGTCTCCCACTTTAACTAAGGAATCGACTTGCTCGTAGTTCTTGAACTTTGTGGTCAAGTATGGCTGCGGGTTCTTATAGCTCATTGCGGCTCGAGGATCACGTCGTCTTGATGAATCACGTGCTTTGGGTCGTGAGCGTATTTTCGTAATTGTGAGGCGTGAAAACATTATGGACATTTCCTAGGTTTGGCGGAAGAGCCAACCTATAATCTTGGACCTATCCTTTCTAGGATCTCATAAGGTCCTATGAAGCAGGTCTAAGCTTTCCTTCGGCCAAACGACAATCCCTTTTGATGGAGACCTTAAGAATACTTTGTCTCCATCCTCACGTAGCTCGGATCTCAGCGTGATCAGATTCTGTCACTCTGAGCCTCTTTTATCCTCTCCTAATTTGTCGAGCGATTTGATCATTTCCGATCCGCGGGCCTATGACTTTTCTTACGTTCATAAAGTGGTGATCTACACTTTTGCCATCAAGGCTTGATGGGGCCATGCCGATTTCGATAGCTTGTTGTAAGCAAATTGATGAGGTAAAATATCTTCCATTTTGTACCCGATCCAAATTACGTTCTAAGCATATCTTCTAGCGTTTGGATCGTTCTTTGGCATCGCCGGTTTGTGGGTGGAATCTTGTCTGAAGTTTAATCTGCCAGTTCTCTGCAACTAATCCAAATCTGGATGTGAACTTGGAGTCTCGATCGGAGGTAATGATTTGGCACTCCATGTAGTTAATTTCCTTACAGGTGGGCACTTATCGGATCCATAAGTGCTTTGAATAGGTAAAAGTGAGCACTTTTGGTAGCTATCCACAATTACCCATATGGTGTGTTTCCTTCTCGATTTGGGTAAGCTGTGAAATCCATCGTTATATCGTCCCACTTCCATTCGGGTTTCCAGGTTTGTAACTTCCATAGGGTCGTTGGTGTAGGCCTTCACTTGACAAACAAGGCGGTTCTGAAGAAGCTATGTCTCGTTTCATGCCTTCCCCAAAATTTTCCTTGGTCCGGTACGTCTTAGTACTACGGGTGGGCGGTGTAGGGTGTCGTGAGCCTCACTCATGATTTCGTTAGAGCTCTGCGTCGTCGAAGCATATCCTACCTTCAAACAATAAGGCGTTATCCGGCTCTTGGAAATCTTGAATCCTTGGACCTTAGTCTTTCTGGATCTTTTCAACTTTCCTCAATCCTTTGTCTCTCGACAATTTTTTTCTTAGATCGGATGTCGGTGTGAGTGTAGCGATCTGACTCACGATTGTCTGGGTGGTTCAACAGTTCAATCTTCTCGCCAAACTCTTCAGAGTTTTCCTCTTGTACAAAGACGTCCCTAACTTGGTATGGCTCTTACGACTCAGCGTCGCTACTACATTCGCCTTGCCGGGTGATAGTTAATACCACGGTCGTAATCTTTTACATTCAGCCATCTTCTTTGTCTCATATTCGATCTCTTTGTTCGAAGAAATACTTAAACTTTTATGATCGTGAAGATCTCATCTCACCATAGAGATGGTGTCTCCAAATTTTAGGGCATGAACTACGTTGCTAATTCCAAATCGTGGGTTGGGTAGTTAGCTGGTGGTTGGAGTTGTCGAGATCGTAGCTATCA
Organism: Salvia rosmarinus; assembly: GCA_036937905.1. Taxonomy (NCBI): domain Eukaryota; kingdom Viridiplantae; phylum Streptophyta; class Magnoliopsida; order Lamiales; family Lamiaceae; genus Salvia; species Salvia rosmarinus. The sequence continues at coordinate 27,532,968 of CM072820.1, forward strand.
CTTTTCCTTCTTGCATCAAACACAAACCTGGTCTTAGATGCGTCGGTATAGACCACATACGCTTGTCTTGGGATGCTAGGCGTGCTGGTCAATTTTCTCTTTGGTATTTGGAAACTCATCTCTCTTGTCGATTGAACTTGATTCCTTCAATGCATGGGTTATTGGCGCAATTTTGGAGAATCCTTGATGAATCTCCTATAGTACCCATTAATCTAGGAAACTTCAATTCGTCTTGTGTTTTAGGTGATTTCTTCTTACGGCCTCTGTGGATCTACTTTCCTTCGCGACACAATGTGTCCGAGGAACATAACTTCCTTAAACTCACATTAAACTTGCAGTCTTTCATTCTCAAGGTTTGCAAAACCGTTCTAGATTTCTATGATCCTCCTTCTTTGAATAATAAGGATGTAATCTATGAAGACCAAAACAAACTTATCCAAAATGGATGAAATACTCTTCATGAGGTCCATGAACGGTGGCATTGGTTAATCCGAATGGCATAACTATGAATTCATAGTGGCCATATCTGGTTGAATCGTCTTGATACATCTTGAAGTATTTTCAGTGGTGGTATCGACTTAAGATCATTTTGAGAATACACCTCCTATTGATCAACGGTCATAATTACGGGTAAAGGGTATTTGTTCTTTAGTGTCTCTTATTTAGCTCTCTATAACGATGCACGTCCTCAAAGAACCATCCTTCTTCTTAACAAACAAAGCAGGCTCCCAGGTGAAACACTGGCTAATGAATCCCGGATCAAAAGCTCTTGGATTTGGATTTTCGACTCTTCTAGCTCCTTGGGGCCATCCTTAGGCGCCCGACCTGGGGCTGATCCGGCTCCAAGTCGATGGTAAACTCGTTGTCTGTGGAGGTAGTCTGGCGATTTCGAAATCGTCAGAAATTCTCGGACAACTGATGTCTTCTACGGCGGGTTTATCCTTCGTTTAAATAAACAAGGAATGCATGGCATCCGGAAAGTTTAAGAAAATGAGAGCGAGAAATGGTGGGCATTCGTTGTGAGCGTAAGTTGTACTCTCACGCGGTGACATATGACTAAAAGAGAATGTAGATGGGAGTAGAATCTGATTAAGATAAGGAATGAAAAGGTGAAGAATTTTAAGGGCTGTTGACAATGTTATATAGTCTAAGAAGGATTATATATATATAATCTCTAGCAATAATAATGAGAGATGAAACGAATAGAATAATTACCGCTTCTCTTACCTTGACGGACAACTTTAAGATATGTTACGATTTACGAGAAAAGTTAGATAGTAAGGAATGAGCGAGATGTAACCACGATTGTCGAGCAATGTCTCGGTTACCAACAAGTGAAGGCATTATATCAGGCCTTATAAGAGGTTATATCTACAGAGCTATACGAATGAAAATGGAATGATGTAGCAATGAATCTTATGAGGTTACGCTTAAGTATAAAGAGTCACTACTATATGGGTAGTAGTGGATTGATTCACCAATTATGTTTTGTCTACGCTACTCGGATGACTTGCAGATGAATAGTTAAGCTCGGGCGTACAAAAGAATTGTATATTCTGGGAAGTACCAAAACTTATCGTTTGAGATAGAGACTCGAAGTACCTAGATTTTGAACTAACTCCCAAAAGTTAAACACGAGGTTGAACCTTAACATAGTTGCAAAGCGGAAGCAAAAGACAGATGAATGAGCGTTTAAGGATACGATGAGAACATAAATGTTAAACGGGATGCTGATGAGCGTATTGTACCACTTGTTAAGTTATGTCTATGTTGTCGACAAGATCATATAGCACTTATGAGGCATTGTCTTGAAAAATGTCGACCACCACTTTATTGTAACAAAGTAGGTGGCGGTTATAAAGTTCTACGGCGTACTGGCGACGATTGAGATATCTGCCCGATATAAGAGAATAAGAAAAGCTAGACGAGACAAAGTCTGTCGTCACGGGTAAATCATTTGCATTTTAAATGCGAATTAAGTTTCTTAAGATTTCTCCATCTAGAAATTACAAAATCGGATCTGAGAATCTTGAGACCACGTTTTGTAGAGACCTTCGACTTCTAATAATAATAGGCTAGTAGCCTATAACGGTATTCACAAATTCGGAAAAATCGAAATATTTTTCCACATATCATAGTTAAATACAAATGACCCATGTCCACATGATGGCGTGACCTTTGACTCGAGATGAGTTATGATGAAATCTCATTTAGATAATTTGAGTTTCAGCGATTAAGGAATCAAGTTTGGGTTTAATGAAAATCGATGGAAGAAACGAACCATGGACAAAGGAAAACACGTGGAAAGATAAGATGTTAAGATACAAGATACCCTACTTTATGGGTATGCAAATTTGGACGAAATTTCTTTTAAGGGGTAGGATGTAATATCCGTAGAATTAGATGCTGATACGGTTTTGAAACAAGTAAATTAGGAATTGACTGTATTCAATGATGAAGATAGCGAATAATGGTTTCGATTATTCTGAAGGGCAATTCCTATTATATTCAAAATTGTGAATTTAGAATAGAAGGTTGTAAAGCATATCGGAGTATTATTTTAATGATTACACATCATCGTCGATATTTTGTGAAATTTAGGGCGAGATTGGAATTAATTTCATATTAATTCCTATGTTACTAGAATATTAATTATAAAGTAAGTTCAAACTTACTGCGACCATTTGAGATAGTCGATTATGATCATTTGAGGCGTTTTGAGCGTTAACGCTAGAGATGTTTTGAAAGATGAGTTCAATGATCACGAAATTATCCCAATTAATTTCCTATCATTAATTTATATAATTACAGTAATATTAAATATTAAAATCAATTTTGAGTTATTAAAACTCGATATTTATGAAATGGGTTTGAAAACCTAATTATACAAATTAGGGTTTGGTCAGATAATGATACCATTAAATTATCCTATGGTATCTAAACTATATGTTATGATATATATAAGTATTATTAAGCTTTAAAATCAAGTTTTGAACCATAAAAATCGATAATGCCTATTTATAAAATTTGAAACCTAGTTTGAAATTAGAGTTTCCTTGCACAAAATGTGCTATAATTTTATCCTATGCTATTAATTATTATCTAAATCATATATTATGCTATATATGATCGAAAATTACATGAGTATTAATAATAGGTGTAATTGATATTTTATCATATTTTCCTATTATTCTCGATTTCGAATATATGCTAGAGGTGATTTAATTATTTTATGACTTGTATTTTATACCTATGATCATGTATGATATATATATGGTATTAATGTACAAAATAAAATAATCCTACCTATTGGACCCCTAAACCTTAGCCATCATGGATTGACAAGGCATGCTTGTCCTCTTTAAACACCAATGCTGAAGAGCTCCTTTTACATCCTCAATCATCATCTCTACTCCCAAAATTTGCCTACCTATTTGGACACCTACATAGCCATAGGCCATCATGAGATGGCATGGCATGATAGTCACCTCCTTAACACCCAATGCATGGAAGCCTTTCTAGCCTATCTAATCATCACCACACTCTACACTCAACCATGATTCCTATTGTGTGTGTGTGCCTAAGAGAGAGAGAGATACATGGGAGAAACTCTTCCCATACACTTCATTTCACTCATAATACATTTCTCCTCTCCCCAAAATTTTCAGACCTCTCCTCCTTTCCTCTCTTCTTCTTCTCCTACACCATTTCCACCATGGAAGAGAGCTCAAGCTCCATCTCTCTCATTCATCTTCAAATTCGTGGGTATAACTATCTCCTATGACTCTTGGACATGATTAAATCATACTTGCATGGTTAGATTGATGATCTTGGTGGTGATTTGGGGTGATAGATTCACTATTTTCGTGGTTATATGAAATGCATACAAAAGAATAAGCTTAAAACTTAAAACTGGAAGTATGTTACAGTAACTTCATAAAATTATTTGACTAAGTTACAGTGGTCCGATGAATGTGAAATTTTACTGTTGAAATTAAAAATGTCTACTACGTCTCTGTAAAATTTCAAGTCAATACAACTTGATTTTCTATTTTAATTCTATTTTCAAAACACTGCACAAATCTGTAAAATTTCGGTGTTCATCACCCACGGTCCGTGGCTTTCGTTTCGAGTTTGGCTAATGGTAAAACTCTAAAATTGGCATAAACATAAATTAGCATGTCTAGAAGATCTATGTAAATTTTCAAATTTTCTAAAAATTTTACTATTTATTCCAGATTTTTCAAACGAACTGCACAAAACTGTCACTGTAGTGATAGCTTGTAGTAAAATATTTTATCTCCCAATCTATTTTGAATCATTGAGTAAGGCTTTTCTGGATTAAACTAGACTTAAGTGGCTTTTCAATATAATTGGTTGCATTCCTAGATTCCTTATAATGAACTCACGGTGAATTTTAAATTTAACGCATTACAGTAAGCTTTTTGGACAAACTGCCTAGTAAAATTCTATGCTAAATGTTGTCCGTGTACGACTTTTGCGTGAGATATTGAGCCGTTTGTAATCCGATTTTGACTTTGGTTTCTTCATAAAAATGTTCCTTACCATGTCTAGTTGTGATCTGGAAAGTTTGATCCCAAACCAAGCCTTATAAGTATACTGTTCACTGACCAAAGTCACCTACTTGAATGTTGTCCTTTCAACTAGTCAACTTTGAACTTACGTGTTTCTCGATGCATCAAGTATCTTCAATTACGGTCTTCATGAAACATGTAGTTCTTATTACAAGGTTTCTAAAATGGTATCTTTCAGTCATTTTGGTATTGTGAGTCAAAAGTTCTGACCTCACTATATCCTCGTTAAGCTAAATAAAATCCTGAAAATTTTTCAAGTATAGAAGAAGTCGATTCGAGTTGCCCACTTTGAGCCTATATCTCCAGAACCACGACTCTTTTGGGTCGACTTCCTTCTTAGAACTTATAGTACATATTTAGAGGTTTCAGAATGTGTCTTTTTGCGGTCATACGTATTTTGATCAAGAGTTATGAATCGTCAAAGTATGACCTCTAAATCTGGAAATTCGAAAAATATTCTAAGTATAGAAGTCGAGTTCGAGTTTCCACTTTGAGACCCTATATCTCAGAACCACGACTCTTTGGGTCGACTTCCTTCTAGAACTTACAGTACATGTTTAGGGTTTCCAGAATGTGTCTTTGTGCGGTCATCGTATTTTTAATCGAGAGTTATAGATCGTCAAAGTATGACACTGGGTTGTTTTAAATTGTTTTGCTGAAAATTAAACACTGAAATTTAACTAAGTGTTGAAACTCCCTATGTGAAACATGCCTATGTGACTAACATGCTATTAATTGATGCATTCATATGATATATATAGGGTACATTAAAGCATTAATAAGATGCAATTTAGGATAAAACAACAATATGATATTTTACGAGGACGTCTTAACGTGAAATATTTGACTAAGTACTACTACATGATCAATTGATTGTATATCATGCCATGATATACACTAAAGTAAAATATGGGTTCTAAGACCGATGGATGTTTCAACTCCAAAACCTCAAAGCCGAGGAATAGATGGCACAGGACTACATAATCAAGAATTGGTTGAGCAATCTGATCCGGTGGGCTTCTTATCTTAAAATGTGGGCCTTTTCTTACCCCTAAAATGTTTCTTGCATTACACCTAAAAATATTTCGTTTTGTGTATGGATCCTATCTGTTATGCCGGGTAGGGCTGTGGAGATAGTTGGAACTATTATATCGTTGTGGTAGCTGACCTTTTATGTCGGGTCATGGGATGATAAATGCAGCTAGGATTGGCGTGAAGGTTGGAACTCTGTTGTGTTAACATATGCTGCAGGGTTGTGTCATGTCGGGATTACGGCGGTCAGGCGTCAGAGAGGCCTCCTCGGCGTTTATTATTATTATTATGTATTGTGACTATGAGATCGGACCATACACACGAAAATGCTTGGCACTACTTTCTGACGAAATGATTTTAGTAAGCCTGGCCTTTAACTAAAACCGTGACTTACTCGACATTGGCGGCGTAATTGAATATTATCAAATGTCTTTGGCATAGTCCTGAGTGCATTCTTGTCTCGACCGTGTTGTTTTAAATGTGCGGTTGAGCGGATGGATGGGCGGTGTTGAGCAATAGGAATATTGTCATTGAAAAGTTTATACCTTGATAGTACATCGTCATATGTACATATCCATGTTTTCATTGCAAGAACTTAAGTTATGTCTAAAGTCGAAACATGCTTGTCGTATGAATTACGGCTTTTGTTAGGAGACTTCCTGTTTAATTATACTGTTTAGAGTTACAATCCTTCTAAATCCTACTTAGGATTTGGGGATGTGTTTCGTAAATCAAAGGACTTATAAATAATTTTGCAATTATTAATCCTTTTAATAATTAAAGCAGTATTTTCGATTTAAAGCGTTACAAAATAAGCGTTTGTCTCAAACATAGCAATCTATGTTTATAAAATTTTATAAAATTCAAATATGTCCAGAATATTAATAAGACATATAATTTATTAATAAACCGAATTAAAAGGATTTAAATCCTTATTAATTATCGAAAATTCTCGATAATTAATTTAAAATTACAAATGACTTTCGAAAATTTTCTAAATTAATATAGTGTATTATTATACACTATGGTCGAAATATGAATTAATATCATTCATATGATATTGTTTGCCATTATTAATATATATACATATATGTAGCTACGTAATTCCATAAAATATGGAATAATTGTTAAAATTCCCAAAATTGATATACATAGTATAATGTCACAAAATTAATATATGTCACAATTATAACCTATAGTTCATCATAACCATTCATTCATCAATAAATAAACTCACATGCATTTGGTAATTATAGATAATTACCAAATAATTATAAACAATTTCTAAAATTCTAAATAATTTACTACATGCTAAATATTATAGTATAACAATAATACATACATTAACCAAAACCATTTGAAATCATCACCCTATGGAGCAATAGCTCTCGGTTTCTTTGATTTCAATTAGGGTTCAGTTTCAAAATTCAACAATTGTATACTATGCTTATATACTATAGTATACTAATATAACATCATAACATTAATCAAAACCAATTAAATCATCACCTTATTGAGCATATCACTCACGGTTTATTTGATTTAAATTGGCATTTGATTTCAAAATTCGATAAAATCATACATCACATTTTTATACACTAAAGCATTAATACACCATTGCATGATCAAAATAAAATCATACACCAACTTATTCCTTCTAATGCTCGTAATTTCAAAATTATAGCATATGGTTTCAAAATTTTAAATAAATCATAGAACATGTAATCGAGGTTCTAAAGCATTAATATGTCATTGCATGCTTGAAATAAAATTATACACAAGGTATGTTCATATATACTCACGGTATTTTGAAGAAATAGCTAGTGTTTTCAAATTTTTCAAATAATACATATGAACTCTAAACATGATATAGAACGATAATCAATCCTTAAAACATTTCACAAGTGCTCGGTCATCACTAATCATTTTATACTATTTTTGAAAACTATATAAATATATATACTATGGTTCGAAAATCATGTACACATCTAGGTCATTCAAAATTTAATATCAACACATATAGCATCTAACATATATTCACATGATTTTGAAATAAAATCCTCAAGAACACATATGACATCATATCTCGAACAATAAGAACATTTAAACACATATATACATATATATAAGATTGAAACACATATAAACATATAAGCATGATTTTCTTGTCAAATGTGAGATGTAATCGATACTAAGGTCTTATTTACCTTAGGAATGGTATAGAATCACAAGAACATGGGTATTAAACTTGGTGAGGAAGAAATGGAGAAGAGAGGAAGAAGAGATTTTCGAAAATGAGAGAGAGGTGTCTCAGGTTGTGTGCAGAAAATGGGAGAGGAGAGAGTTTGTGTGTTCCAATGTTATGATGAGTATAATGAGGTGGGGTGAGAGGAAAGTTTTATCCTCTCTCTCTCTCTTTCCTCGGTCACATGCACACATCACAATGGAAGGCTGCAGCATTTTGGGAGTGTTGGTGATGATTAGGGTGTGTCAGAGCTCACATGGATTGGGTAATGGCAAAAATCCATGCTTGTTCAAGTGATAGCGGTAGCTGTGTGTGTTTAAAGGGTTATTAAATTTTATTTTGTACATTAATACATAATATATATCATACATGATCATAGATATAAAATACAAGTCATAAAATAATTAAATCAACCTATGACAATAATTTGAATTCTAGATAACAATTTGAGAAAATAGGAATAAAATATAAATTACACCTATTATTGATACTCATGTCAATTTGATCAAATTATACACTACTATCATAATATATGATTTAGATAATAAATAATAGCATAGGATAAAATAATAGCACATTTAATGAAATGAAACCAATTTTGAAATTGGGTTTGAAACCCATATCTATATAATATCGAGTTTTCCTTGTTCAAAATTGTTTTAATGCTTAATAATATTCATATATATCATAACATATAGTTTAGATACCATAGGTAATTTAATGGTATCATTTAGTGATAAAACCATAATTTATATAATTAGGGTTTGAAATTCATTCGAAAATTATAATTTAAAAGCTCAAATTCGATTTTCATATTTAATAATGCTAAATTATATAAAATAATAATAGATAATTAATTATATAATTTCACGAGCATTAAACTCATTTTCAAACGTCTCTGGCGTGAGCGTTAACGTCTCAGGCGTTCAAATCGACTCATCTCAAAATGGTGTGGTAGCTCATGCTTACATAATAAATAAAATTCCATTATCATAGGAATTAATATGGAAATTCCAAGCTTCTTTGCTAGATAATTTCATAAAATCTTGGCGTTCGATCTGGCGTTTGGCGTTAAATAATCTTGTCGTATTATTTCATAAATTTCAATTCCATAATTCACAATCCTTGTGAATTATAAAAAGGAATCGTTATATGAATCTTGAATCAAAATACAATTCGATGTCATACAGATAAGAATATTGGGAAAACCCTATGCGGGTTTAGAATCTGTATGTGTGTTTGTAATATTCGAAAGCGAACATACGATTCATGATATTCTAAATGAATGGAATTTTATATAAATTTTGACGCATCGGATATTGCGATTCGATGCGATATCGTTATAGCGATTCTTTTTATTCACTAAGGATTGTGATTGAAATTTATGATGCGACGATATTTAACGTCAATCTATCGGCGTCGACATTATAAATCTCGGTTGTAAAGCTGGTTTCATCTTAATTCCTTTATTAAGGATATATTATAAAGTAAGTGCGAGCTTATCGACCATTTTGAGATGAGTCCATTTGAGCGTTTTGGGCGTTTTGACGTCGAACGTCTGAAGCGTTTATAAATGGTTGTCGGTATAATAATATTTCTATTATATAATATATTATTAAAATCAATTTTCGATTTAAATTCGATATTTTGGTATAATTTTGAAAACCTAAGTTTATAAACTATGGTTTTCACTAATGATACTATTAATATCATATAATATATAAACTTATATTTATAATATATAGTGTTATAAACTATAAAATCAGTTTTGGAGCATTAAAACTCGATATTGCATATTTATAATTTTGACAATCTTTAAAATGTGGGTTTCATATGCATAATTAATGCTATAATTTTATCTATGCTATTATTTAATATCTAAATCATATATTATGATATATATATATATATATTGTGATATTTAGATATTCCATGAATATCAATAATGGGTGTCATCATTTTATTCTATTTTTCCTATTTATGTGGTATTTTCAGAATATGTGCTATATGTTAGTTTTAATTATTTTCATGGCATGTATTATACATCTATGACCTATACTATGATTAGTACCTTGTGTTGTGTGTAACCACCACTTAACACCCACATATGCGTGCTATCAATGCGTGGATTCACTTTTATTTGGACCATGCATGGACACCCTTTAACACCTTAATGATCACTACACTTCATCATTGGCTGCAACTCCCATTGGTGGTGAGTGTGGTGCCGTGTAAAATGGGGAGGAGAGGCTATGGGAAGGCTCTTCCTCCTCCTCATTATACACTCTCACATTCAAACATTCTCCATCTCTCCAAAATCTGCGACCAAGCCGAGAACACCCTCCCATTCACTTCTTCTTCCTTCCTCATTTCTCTCTCCCAAACCTAATACCAACCGATCTCTTGAGATCCTATACCATTGCAAGGTAAACCAGCTATAGTCTTGATTCCATCTCCCTGTTCGAGAAAAATCGAGCATATATATATATGTGTGTGTGTTTGAATGTCATATATGTATATGTGATGTTTTAATGTTCTTGTGAATGATTATGGTTATAGTTTGTTCTTAATGATTTGTATATCAAGGTGTGTGAATATATGTTGAAATGAACATGTGATGTTGTATATTTAATTTTGGAATGGATCTAACACACATGATGTTTGAAACTTTGAGCATGTTTAAAATAAATTTTGAAAACTTTAAAATATCATGAGGATGACCGATTGCTTCTTGAATAGTTTGGGAATGGATTATTGCTTATTATCATGTTTATAACCCATGGTTTTGATTTGAAAAATTTTAGAGAACCTAGGTATTTTTTAAAATACCGTGACTTCTAAACATGTACCATGATGTATAATTTTTATTTTTAGCTTTGATGACATATTAGTGCTTTAATGTATTGTTTATATGTTCATGATTTATTTAGAATTTTGGAAACCATATGTTTAATTATTCAAAATACCGTGAGCATATATATATGATATGTTGATGTATGATTTTATTTTGATCATACAATGGTATATTAATGCTTTAGTATATTGATTATGATTATATGAATTGTTAGAATTTTGGAAATCAAATACTAATTTAAATCAAATAAGCGTGAGCTTTGATCTTGAAGGTGATGATTTAATTAGTTTTGATAAATATTATGATGTTATATTACTATACTATAATGATAAACATAGTATATAATTGTTGGAATTTTGAAAACCAAATACCATAATTAAATCAAAAGCGAAGCATATATAGTATATGGTGATATCAATTGGTTTGGTTGATATTGTGATGTTACAATGTTATAATATAATGTTTAATCATGTTAGAATTTAATTAAATTTTTAGAAATTGTTTGATAATTATTGGGTAATTAAATCGAAATTGTGAATATTGTTATATATTGTGGAATGTAATACCTACGAATTAAATGCCTAATTACGGTATTTAAAACCAGTAAATCAAAGCTTTATTTGAGATATTCAATCAGAATGATATCGAATAATGACTTGATTAATTACGAAGGAATGAAATCTATTTTATATTCGAGGTGTGAATTAAGAAATAAAAGTATATGAAGTATATCGACGATCTTATTTTAACGTCGATCGCGTATCGATAGTTAAAATTCATGATATTTTCTAAGCAATTAAGCTTAGAATTAAATTCCATTATTGATGGAATAATGTAATAAAGTGATGACGACCATTTCAAGATGAGTCGATAATGAGCGTTTTGGCGTTTACTAGCGTTAACGTTTTGAGATGAAACAGCGTTTTAATCGATCGAAATTATAGAATTAATTTCCTATGATTAGTATATGTAATTACAGTATTGTTTAGCATTAAATCAATGCTAGATCATCAAGATTCGATAGTTACCAATTTCTCGAGCGTTGAAAACCACAATTTTCGAACTCGATTTTTATCGCATAAAATGATGCCATTAATTTATCCTATGATATTAATTATCATCTAAATCATATACTATGATGTATATATCTATGTTTAACATGAAAAATAAAATTTAGTCCATGTTTGGGCATAAGGTGAAAATGTTATAAGTCTTTATAACAAGGTGTGTTGTTAATCTTCCTTTTGCTATATCTACTATGTGGCAGTGATTAATTATGGTCTAATTAAATGATTAAATATAGATATATATATATATATAAGTATAATTTTCTTGCATGTGTGTGGTGTGTGGTAGAAGTGTGTGGTGTATTTCATGTATTAAGGGTGACAATTGTCACCCATACCTTACACATCCATTCTCTCTCCCCCACCAAAATCAGATTTCAGTCATCTTCTTCCCTTTCGTCCATCCTCCAGAACAGCTCAGATCGACCACTCCAGCGTTCGAAAAAAAATGGACATAAGCTCCAGCTTTCGAGATGACGGTAAGCCTTTCAGGGCTATGAGCCTCTCCGATCAACCTTGATTCCCCACTGAATTTCACACCAAGTTGAAGAATCTAAACCTTGGACTCAATAGTGTTGGTGTAATAACCCTTGATTTTAAAAACTAGATCACGATCTTTAAAACGTAAAATAAAATTTTGCGTAATCAAATCACATATGAAATCAGTATGATTTCAATTGTTTCAAGGAATAAATTCATGTTACACTCACTCGAAGTTAGTGAATGAAAGAAATAAAGTATTAACTTTTATCGTGATGCGTTTTAACGTCGAATGTATATCGACTATTGAAATATCACGATATTCTTAGCGATCAAGCTTGGAATAATATCCCATTATGAATGGAATATTTTTATGATGAGATTACAGTATTCGACCATTTTGAAAATGAGTCGATCAGTAGCGTTTTGAGGCGTTTTCAAGCGTCAACGTTTAGAGATAAGATGAGCGATGGTTTAATGATCAAGAAACTTTGGAAATTATTTCTTATGGTATTTTTATGATATTAAGTACTAATAAGCATTTTATTAATGCTTGAACATAAGAATGAGTAAAAAGCTCAACCTTAGTTTAAACCCAATATTATGAAATTGGGTTTCTTGATTTTGCCCTTTTAATTATTCTATGCTATGATTATTTATTTAAATCATGTACCAGGTGTATACCTATTAGTGACATGAAATGAAATTTTAACTTATGATTTAATCAAATGGCCGATAGCGTTTATATTATACATAAGTTGAATTTCTTCTCTCCTTCTATTTAATTAACCTATGATATTAATTATCATCTAAGTTATATTATATGATGTATATGAGTATGTTTAGCATGAATTAAATTATTTAATGTGAAATAGGCATAAAAGCGGTGTGTAGTGTATATATATATAACCAGTATATTTTAATTATATCACATTTGCATGTATACATATGTATACATTCAGATTTTATGAAGATCCTACTATATATGTATAATATATTTAACTATTTCGAGACACTAATGATTGGGAACCATTATTGAATAAACAAGTATTAAAATGTGAAGAGTCTTGTGTTGTATTGGGGGAGAGTAGGCAGGGAGATTATAGGGGATATTTTGATTTTATTCATTCCTCACTTCTCCTTTTCACTCCACCTCACTCCCATCTCTCTCTCTAACACCTTCAAAAACTCTCTCTCTCTCTTATTTTCAGCCATGAGCAAACTTCCACACTCCAAGCTTGAAATTTTTCTTCTCTCACCACAAGTCCATAGTAGCCTATACATTGCCTATTTAATCCATATACCTAAGGTAGGTTGAAACAATGGATATTTGTTCTTGAAAAATTTCCTAAGTTTGAAATTTGTTTTAACAATGCATGTGTTCTTGATGATCTTAGTTAGTAATCTTTTGCTATTGATGTGTATAAATGTTAAGAAAGGGATTAGGTATGTGTTCTTGTTTTCAAAAGTATTGCATGTAGGTTTTGTTCAAAGATTTTTGAATCCATGGCTATGTGATGTTCTAAGAGGTATAACATATTATTTGGAAGCTTAAAATTTGTTTTAAAATTTATGTGAATTGGTATGACAAATCGAGATATGGCGAGTGCTATAAAGGAATTGTTGAGCATGAATTTGTAACCTATGATGTTTTATAAGTTCATAGAAATTATTTGAAAATTTTAGAAAAATCCATACTACTTTTATTCTTGGAACGAGGCATGTACAAGTGTATAGGTAGGTGTATAATTTTTATTTGATATACGAGATGATATTATTGATCTATGATGTATTGAGTACATGGAAATTTATTTGGCATTTTGGAATAACCTATGCTATTTTTTTTTTTTCAAAAGCGAAACATGTATATATTTATATATTAGTGTGTGAATTTATTTCATAACATGCAATTGCATATAATTGATCTTGAGTATGATTTATGCACCATGATTTATTTGAAAATTTTTAGAAAATCCTACCTATTTGTTTTAAGAAGGCGAAGCATATATATATATATATATATGTGTGTGACTTTATTTTGTAACATCTGATGGTATATTGTTGTTCTAAATTGTGTTTATGCATCCTATGTTTTGTTAGAATTTTTAAAAATCAATTACAATTTGTTCAAATAAAAAACGAGAGCTAATTTTGGTGATGAATAAAATTGTTCTTGATATATTTTATGGTGTTACATTGTTACACTATAATGTATAAAATATTATAATTGTTTGAAAATTTTATAAAATTGTTTGATGTACTTAGTGAAACGATGAAAGCTTATATACCATTTATAGGGTATATAAATGTTATATCATGACATATGACATCATATAAATGGACTAATGTTTGGACCTTATATTAATTTATTAGAATTTTAGCAAAATTATTAAGCATTTATTTATAAATGCGAGACCTAATATTAATATTAAAGTGATGATTGAACAATGTTTGATTGATATTATGACATATTAATGACCATAGTGTATTTTAATACACTATATAATATTAGAAAAATTTTTGGACATTGTTTGGTAATTTAATGTAATTAAAAGCGAAAAGATTTTTAAGGATTTTAAATCCTTTTAAATCAATTTTGTTAATAAATTATATGTCTAATAATATTTTAGACATATTTGGAAATTATTGGATAATTTTCGAAAATAATAGATTGTCAAAAAATTAAAAGCGATCTGAGCTATTTTAAAATAATAGAAATAAGGATTTTAATCCTTAAATTCATTATTATAATGAATTATATGTTTAAAATTATTTTAAACATATTAAAACAATTATAAAAGAAATCAATTAGAAATTGATTTTCAAAGTTTAATATTAAAATAAGGCTTAATAATTAAATTCTTGAAAAGGTCAAAATTATTGACTTTTGACATCAACGTCTGAAAGGCGTTAGATAAATGCATAAATACGGTAAGCGTATCATTACTAATGATATCACGTTAATATGAAAAGATTTCATGTTTAAAGTCATGAAATCGAAAAGCGTGAAAACGTTGGACCATTTACTAAGAGGGTAAATTGGTCATTTATAACACATATCTCGTTTCTCTCGAAGAGCGAAAATGTTAATTTGATGCTGTGCGAGAAGCGAATTAAATTCATTAAGAATTGATTGGGTCGATATGAAATATCGAGTTATCTTATAAGACTTAATAAGTCTCGAATTCGAAACCAGGCGTCTAAAGCATCCTTTTTATATAAAGGTGTGAATGACGCATCGTGGGCGTTGACGAGTAAGGAAAGCGATAAAGGCGAACAATAATTTCGGTGGGCTTTATTACCAAATGGAACAACTTTCTTTCTCTTTATTGTCGCTTGTTCGATTTTTCAACAAATGCTAAAATTTTAAATGATTACACCGAAAATGTTTCGTTTTGTATGTTGTATCTATCCATGAATGATGTGATGTTGATGGGTTATTCAACTTATAAATGAAAATCGATATCGGATCTATGGGAAGGCTTATACAGCTAGGATTAACGTGTATAATTTGGTATTTGTGTCTTTGTAAGACGATTCGGCGGTCGGGTGTCGAAGGAGGCCTCATCGACTTTCGACTATCTAACATGATGGAGCGATAATAAGGATATGGATCACGTGCAAAATGCTTGGCAGCAACTTTTTATAAACTCGTGAAAATATTTTAGTAAGCGAGCATTTCAAATAAAACCCTTGTGTCTTACCAATATATTAGCGAGTAACTAAATAAAATAAAATGTTTTTGGCTAAGTCCATGGTACAAATTTTTGTTAGCCACTGCATGTTTGTTTTAAATGTCGAGGTTGAGCTCGATCGTGATGATGGAAAATGTTGAGAAAGCCATATGTCCTTGATGTTCGTTAGAAATGGATAACCTTGAATACATATCGTCATATGTATTCACCCTTCATTACAAACTACAGATGTTTTAATTTCATGTTGGATATTATAACAATTGGAAACTGAAGTCTTCGGATCATTATATCTTTTGGATCATTAGCTAAGCCTTTTGGACTAATTTGTGTGAGTATGTCTAATCTTAAGTTCTATATTCTAACAATAGTCCGCCCTCCGGGTCATTGGATTGGGGAATTAGTAACGATTAGACTACATACATGCATGTACATTATATCTTGAATGTCTTTAGATTTGGTAGGTGATTGCATGTTGATTACTGGACGAACAGCATGACTTAGTAAATTATAGACTAAGTTACAGTGGTCCGATGATTTGAATTTTAATATGTTGAAAATATATGTGTCTAATATGCCTCTGTAAAATTTCAAATCCATCAACATGATTTTGCTATTTTAATCGTATTTTAAAGCATCACACAAATCTGTGAAATCGCCGTGTTCATCACCCATAGTCCGTGGCTTTCGTTTTAAGTTTGGCTAATGATAAAACTCTAAATTTTGAAGAAACATAATTCAGCATGTCTAGAAGATGTATGTAAATTTTCAGAATTTTCTAAAAGTCTTACTATTTATCAGATTTTACAAGTTAACTGCACAAACTTCACGGAGTGATAGTGAGTAAAACATTTTATCTCCCAATCTATTGTGAATCATTGAGTGAGGCTTTTCTGGATTAAACTAGACTTAAGTGTCTTTTCAATATGATTGGTTTCATTCCTAGATTCATTATAATGAACTCACGGTGAATTTTTAAATTTGATATTCAGTAAGCCTTTTGGACAAACTGCCTTAGATAAATTTTTATGTAATAGGCTGTTCGAGTATGACTTTTACGTGAGATGTTCAAGCCGTTTGTGTCCGATTTGGACTTGGGTTTCTTCATAAAATGTTCCTACCATGTCTAATTTGATCTGAAAAGTTTATCCCAAACCAAGTCTTTATA
Source organism: Salvia rosmarinus (assembly GCA_036937905.1). Classification (NCBI taxonomy): domain Eukaryota; kingdom Viridiplantae; phylum Streptophyta; class Magnoliopsida; order Lamiales; family Lamiaceae; genus Salvia; species Salvia rosmarinus. Next base: position 27,550,101 of record CM072820.1, read on the forward strand.
GGTATACCTTTCATATTAAAGTCACCTACTTGGAACTGTCCATTTCAACTAGTCAACTTTGGACATGTATTTCTCGATGATTAGATATTTTCCAGTATGGTCTTCATGACATATGTAGTACTTGTTACCAGGTTTCTAAATTGGTAGCCTGCAGACATTTTGGTATTATGAGTCAAAGAGTTACTGAGCCTCATAAAACCCCTCGTCAGTAAGCTAAAACTGAAAATTCTAACAATATTCTAAGTATAGAAGTCAGTTTGAGTTCCCACTTTGAGACCCTATATCTCCGAAACCACGACTCTTTTGGATTTAATTCCTTCTTAGAACTTGTAGTACATGTTTAGAGGTTTCAGAATGTATCTTTGTGCGACCATACGTATTCGAATCGAGAGTTATGGAATCGTCAAAGTTGACTTGGGTTGATTTCAATGTTTTCTTGAAATTAACATGAAATTTGACTAAGTGTTGGAAACCCTATGTGAAGTATGACCTTATGTGACTAACATGCTATTAATCGATGCATTCATTATGTATGATGAGTGCGATAGACATTATAAGATTACAGTTTGTATAAAACACAAACAGATATTTTCACGGTACTAACGTAAAATTTGACATAGGTCTATCCTACATGCTCGATTGGTGTATATCATACCTTGATATACTAAATAGTAAAATATGGTTCTAAGACCGATGGATGTTTCAGCTCCAAAACTCAGGCGAGAATAGATAGGCTAAAGTGGGACTTCAGGTCGAGAAATGCGATTAAGCAATCTGATCACGGTGGGCTTTACTACACTCAAAAATAGAAATGCTTTGAATATTTATTTCGATGTCTTATTTCAGCTGTTGATAAAATTGTTTACATGATTACCGCAAAATGTTTAGTTTTGTGTATTATCCTATCCGAGATGTAGAGATGTTATGAAATGTTATGAATGTTGTTGGGTCGCTCCGACTTATAAATGAATCGATATCGGATCTATCTGGGAAGGACAATACACAGCTAGGATTAACGTGTACACCTAAGGTATTGTGTCTTTGTACGGACAATTCACGGCGTCGGGGTCGTGAGAGGCCTCGCCACGACGTTTCGACTATGATGTATGATGAAGGATGATAATGGGATATGGATCATACACTGAGGAAAAATGCACGGCGATGATTTTGCAAAAGATGAAAATATTTTAGTAAGCGCAGGCATTTCAACTAAAACCTAGTCTTACCATGATGTGGCGATGTAATCTACAAAGATAAAATGTTTTTGGCATGAGTCCAGGAGTGCATTCTTGTACTGACTGCATGTTTGTTTTAAATGTGCGGGTTGATCGGATGATGGATGGGCGGTGTTGAGCAATAGGAATGTTATAAATGTTTATACCTTGATAGTACATCGTCATATGTACTATCACATTTGCAAGAACCTAAATTATGTAATATAGCCCAGAAATAAATGACATATGATTCGTTTTTATTAAAAGAGTCTCCTGTTTGTTCATTCCTGTTAGAGTTATAGTCCTGTTAATCGTACTTAGGATTGTGGGGTGCGACATGGAATGAATACTTATGATGGACTATAGGTTATATTAATGATATATATTGATGTTAGGATATTATACTATGTGTATATTAATTTTGGGAATTTTGGATAATTATTCCATATTATATGGAATTCGAAATGTATATATGTAAATATACTAATAAATGACAAACAATATCATATGGATCTTATAAATTCATATACGGACCATAGTGTATAATAATACACTATATTAATTTAGAAAAATTTAAAAGTCATTTAGTATTTTAAGCTAATTATCGAAATTTCGATAATTAAAAGATTTAAAATCCTTTTAATTAGTTTATTAATAAAATATGTCTAATTATATTATCGGACATATTTGAATTATAAAAATTTTATAAACATCGTCTTCTAGTTTAAGACAAGCGTTGGGTTATTAACGTTTAAAATCGAAGTACGTTTTAATTATTAAGAGGTTTATTTAAATGCAAAGTCATTCATAAGTCCTTTGATTTACGTGATAAATCAAGAAATGGGACTATCGTTTTAATCGATCAAAATTGATTTATAAAAGCGAAATAGTGAAAATTCTTATTGGAAAGTCAAAATGTTGACTTTGTTGGAGTTGACTTCGTTGACTTTTAAAGTCAAGCGTCGATTATCGTTGTAAATACGCTAATACCGTAAGATGTGCTAATTGAGTATAATACCTCATTAGTAGAAAGTTTACAAATGAAATCTATATCGGCGTGCTCATCGTTAAACGTTTAAGGGGGCGTTAAGCGAAATAGTTGAGCGTATCTCGAGCGAGAATAATTGATTAAATAACTTATTTCAAGCATCAATTCATTTGAGGAATTCATTCAGTCGATATAAAATATCGAAGTTATCTTAGCTTTTGAAAGTCTCGAAAAACTGGCGACGTCTTAAAAGCCTCGTTTTCTTAAAGGTGTGGGCCTTGATCGCGACGGTTTACGTCACGAACAAACCAGGACTCGATTTACCGAACCATAGTCGGTGGGCTCTTTTCTTTCACTCAAGATTTGCTTCATTGTTATTCAAAAATGAGTTTATTCTGACTATTCTTTTGTTAACAAATGTTTCTTCTCTGCCAAAATATTTCGTTTGTGTATGGATCTATCTGTTTGCCGGGTAGCAATTGTGGAGATAGTTGGAACTATTATATCATTTGTTGTGGTAGCGACCTTTTTAAATGTCGGGTCTGTCTTGGGATGATAAATGCGAGCTAGGATTGGCGTGAAGGTTGGAACTATCGTTGTGTTAACATATGCTTGCGTATTTGTCTGTTTATGCGGGATTACTGGTCCAGCGTCGTGATGGAGCCTCACTCTCGGCGTTTTATTTATTATTATTATGTTGTGACTGAGATATGGACCATACACGAAAATGCTCGGCGAGCTATGTTTATGAGCGGAAAATGATTTGGTAAGCACGGCATTTTAACTAAAACCACTGTGACTTACTCTATATTGGCGGTAATTCAAATATCATCAAATGTTTTCGGATGAGTCCACTAAGTGCAATTTCTTGTGATTAGCCGCATGTTGTTTTAAATGTGCGGGTTGAGCTCTGATAGTGATGATGGAGGTGTGTTGAGGTCAGTGTCCTTATTGTTTTATTTGGATTTGGTTTTTGAATACATATCATCATATGTGATTCACCCTTTCATTGCTAAACCACGAACTCTTTTACATTATGCTTCTTGTTTTGAACTATTGAGGTCGTGAGATCCTTGTTTAATCCTTGGGTGCGATGGCTTAAACCTTTAATTATTGAGATATTATCTTATGGCATATTATGCATGCTAGTTTATAACAATGAGGTCTCTTATCTTAGTCGATTTGTCTATATACTATTCAGTATAGTCACCTCTAGTAAAGGCTGCCGGAGTGGGGCGTGAGTGGTATCGAGCGGTTGCTCTTTGTAAACCCAAATCCTTTTTATTCTAAGTGCAGGTCAGTCCTTTGGACTTCTATTAACCATCCTCGACACTCCATCACATCGAGCTCAATGGGAAAAAGTGTGCTGCGTTCCTTTCATTCATGAATTGGAAAATTTTACATGTTGAGCAAATTGGAAGAACTTTTGAAAGATTTGGTTATGATGAAAATTTTTATGATGAAAATGAAAGTTAGGCGAAAATTTTCAAAATTCCTGGTTGAACTAATGCAGTACTCGGTATTGATATGAAAGTACATGGTGGTACTAGTTGAATGATCAACATGGGATGAATGAATCCATTTTTGATATGCATATAAGTTGATTATGATTGTTATGTTGAAATCGT